>CM046666.1:68843351-69217084 GCA_025594165.1 Tamias sibiricus | reverse complement strand
TGGCTTCCTTTGGTTCCCCATAAAACAATTACAGCATCATGCTTGAGAAAAAACATTGATTCATCTAAATATAACAATTCTAAGTTCCAGAGCTACAATTTTAGTTAAAGGAATACAACCAAATGTCCGTACCAAAAAAAAAAAAAAAAAAAATCATAGGAACTGCATGCCTAAAAAAAATTTTTTCTAGCCCTAGTTGATGGATCACACAATTAAGCAATACCTCTTATAATAAAATTAAAGTACTGCACATATAGAGGAATTGCACATTAACTGACATAGAAAGCCATCCATCTGTCCCAAGGGATAAACCCATGAGACTCCTTTCATTATGGCAGGCATGAGGTCGGAGAGCACAAAGCAAAAGGGAGTCATAGAGAAAGCAAAGATAGTTTCTAAGGACTTGCTTATTAAGGTTTTTGACCTCAAAGTGAGTGGTGAAATCAATTTTGTCAGCCCAAACCATGTTTTTTCATAAAATAGATGGGACTAGAATAAAAAGAAAATGAATGTATTGTGCGTCATAACGTTGAAAAGACTATAATGTGAGCTTACTTTTATTTTAATAATATACATACATACCTTTGCATAATAGATAACAGTATAAATGGTTTTCTTAGTGTTACTCATGATTTTAAAAGTTTGAAAAATACTTTTCTAGTAAACAAGAAGAGTAAAGGCCATTAGTACTTAATAGCAGACATTTTATATAATGGTTTCTTACAAACACCACATATAAAAACAAGGTATTTAAAATAAACTGTAAGCAATTACATACAAAATATTGATCATTTTCTTCTACCTCTATGAAAGGTCTCTGTTATAGATGAATTGTGTACACTTAAAATTCATTTATTGAAATTCTAACCCCCAGTACCTCAGAATGTGACTGCACCTGGAGATAAGGTCTTGGAAGAGGTAATTGAAGTTAAATAAGTTCACTGGAGTGGGTACTAACCTAATATGACTGTTGACCTAATAAAAGGAGGAAATTTAGTTACTAGACATGAAAAGAGAGAGAGAGAGAGAAGACAGTCATCTGCAAGTCAGGGAAGGAGGCCTCAGAAGAAACCATCCCTGACAACACCTTGACCTTAGATTTCTACCTTCAGAACTAAGAAAATAAAATCCTTGTTCTTTAAGCACTCAGTCTGTGGCACTTTGTTATGGCTGCCCTAACCAACTAATATAGTCTCTGATGTAAAGAAATGGCAACTTAGCTCATAATAGCACATGTAGGAAACTGTATGGAGCATAAGACAATTTCAGATTTTCTTGGCAATACAAGAAGAAAAATATCAGAAATGGACTTGAATAAAATAGCTAAAATTGTTTCTAGGGTTTAGTCTTATTTTTTGTTTGTTAGTTTGGTTTCCATAGGAAAGAGGACTTGGAATCATACTACCATGGAAAAGTGATGCTTCAATTAACTATATAAATATTGTTCTCATCCTATAGTGAATATTTAGGCATTCTCCACTAAGCTTTTCTGTTATCCCTACAAACCTCCCTGTTTAAATTCCCTCCAAACAAAGTCACAGATAGAGAAGAAGGAATCCTTGATGACTTCTGCAGACAGAACTCAGAAAAGCCTAGACAAGTCAGACCAGATAAGTCATACTGCAAAGTCAGAGATACTTCTGCCCAGGTATTCCACATGGGTTACCCCTGCCCTAAGACATAAGTATATTTGGTTAATTGCTCTTCACAGCTCAGAAAGTTCAAGCCAACAACCTCAGAAAATCCAGAAAATAAGTAATATGTTTGTCTGTTTTATCACCATCTTTTCAGATGTCACGCTGAATCATCCACACATCCAAAAGCTAAGTTTTGAAGTTTTTATAGAACTTTATGCAGATCTCAACACATTTCTTATTATCAGACTGCCTTTATACTCCTTCTGACTATAATTTATCACTTTGCAGAAGTGATTTGAGCTCTAATTGATAAGACCAATCAGACACTTTAGATTTTCATATAAATTAGAAAAACTGCTTCTGTCCTCTGGGTAAGAATCGGTGTCTGTCTCTCCCATTCTCTGACTCTCTTTTCTTTTTTTTAAGCCATGTTCTGTATTTTCAACCTGTTTAAAAATCAATCTCTTTTCTTATCTTCCCATTTTGCAATGGTTTTTATTTTGTCTACATGAAGCCAAAGTAGCTGTTAAATTTTAAGCCCCAAGCAAAATGTTATGAAGACTTCCTCTGTTAGTCCTTGATCTGCCAACACACACTTCCCATATATTATGGGAAGAATGCACATTTTCTAGCCATTTATCTTTAGCCAGGAGTGGGTCAGCTTCCTACACAAACTGAAAATTTACCAAGAATAAGCAGAACAACTGGTGATTTAGCTTTTTACAAAAAAAAAAAAAAAAAAAAGTAACTAAACTGCCTTTTTTGGTGCTTTATTTTTGTGGTATCTTATGTATAGACATAAGACATAGATATGTATTGTCTGATATTGATCATGCTTTTTGAATCTCACTGATAAAAATGCTTATTTCTGTTTGATTTTATGTCATCTCTTTCCCCAATAAATTTCACATTTTCAGAATTACTTACCTGGAAAATAGTTTTTATTGTCTTATCATATTTCTTTAATAGATCCTCTTCCTATCTAAACCTGAAAAACTAAAAATGAACTGGAAGTTTCTAAGATAAAATATCATTTTCATTTTTTGCCATTAACCCATTCTTTATCTTATTTTCTTTTTAAATTATTGTTTTTAATTGATAACACAAAAATGTACATACTTACAGGTACCGTGTGATGTTTTGATACATGTATACATTGTTTTATGTTCAAATCAAGGTAAAACATATATGTATAAAACATAAAACATATATGTATGTTTTACCTTGATTTGAACATAAATATATATATGTATATATATACTCAAACACTTATTTTTTATATTGTAGACTTTTAAAAATTCTTTCTTCTTGTTTTAAAAAGTATACAGAACATTATTGTTAGTCACTTCTTTCTCCCATTTAACCATAACAGTATTTGTTAAGCAACCTCAACCCTCTCTCCCCCACTTTCACTAGCTTCTGATAAACACTATTCTACTCCCAGCTTATATAAGATCAATTCTTCTAGATTCCACATGAGTACTTGTCTTTCTGTGTCTAGCTTATCTCATTTAACACAATAGACTTCAGTTCTATGAATGTTGCCATGACAGGATCTCATCCTTTCCAAAGCTAAATAGTATTCTATTGTACATATGGACCACATTTTCTTATCTGTCCATCAGCTGGTGGACACTTGGGTTCCTGGATATTATATGTAGTACTGCATTGAACATGAATGTGCACATCTCTTCAATATACTAATTTTACTTCCTTTTCTGGATCTTATGGTAGTCCTATTTTTAACTTTTTGAGGAAACTTCATACTGTTTTTCATAGTAGCTGTAACTAATTTATATTCCCAAGAATGTGTAAGGGTTTGTTTTACTCTACATTGTCTCCAGCATTTGTTATCTTTTTGTCCTTTTATTATTATTATGTTTAGTTGTTAATGGACCTTTGTTTTATTTATTTATATACAGTGTTAAGAATCGATCTCACTGCCTCACACATTTTAGACAAATGCTCTACCACTGAGCCACAACCCCCACCCCATCTTATGTCTTTGAAATAATAGCCTTTCTTCCTGGAATGAGGTGACAAATCCCTGTGGTTTTAATTACATTTTTCTGTGATTAGCAATGTTTAGCATTGTTTCATATACCTGTTGGACATTTATATGACTTTTTTGTGAAATTCTATTCAGGGCTGTTGTCCTTTTTTATTGGGTTATTTCATATTGGTATTGAGTAGTTCAGCTGAACAGTTTGCATATGTTTTCTCCCATTCTTCAATGTTGTCTCCTCACTCTGTTCATTGTTTCCGTTCCTTTATAGAAACTGTTTAGTTTGATGAAATTCCATTTACATTTTTTTACATTTGTTTCCTGTGCTTTTAGAGTCTTCTCCAAAAATCCTTGCCCATTCCAATGTCTTGAAGAATTTTCCCTATGTTTTTTTCTAGTAGTGTCACGGTCTTTTATTCTTTCTACATTAATGTCTTACATGTCAAGAGAAAGGGTCTAATTTCATTCTTCTGCATATGAAAATCCAAATTTCCCAGCACCATATTTTGAAAAGACTATCATTTTTCCAATGCATGTTCTTAGCATCTTTATCAAAATCACTTGGCTGTAGATGTATGGGTTTACCTCTAAGCTCTCTGTTCTGTTCCATGGATCTATGTGTCTGTCATTTTTATTTTTGATAGCTTAAATAGCACCCAATACACATAGCAGACACTCAAAAATCAGTAGTGCTTGAATAGATTAGTGAATGTATTTAAATTAGCCCTTTGGACCTAACAAAATCTGACTTCACTTTCCTATAAATTGCTATACACTCTATGAGGAAATTTCAATTTTTTGCTCTAAAATCCATTGAATCATCTTGCATAATTTATCCTTCTTAAATGCATGTGATTCTGTCCTCTATGTTTCCAAATGATGTTTATTATTATAGTAAATTTGTGATTATCTATCCCAATGAAGCAATGCAAAGATATGAATAACCAGAATAAAAGTTCTGTTTTTTTAATAGATTCACTGGTTTGAATTGCCCATTTGGGCTAATATTAAAATATGCTTACAGTCTTAAAAAGAGAGTATTAAAATTTCTGAGAAGTGTGCTGAATTTTAGTAGCATTGTTAACACAGAATAAAACTTGCTTGTCCATATACAATATTCAAAGTAGGGAAGAAATTCACCTAACTACATGTGAAACACATAAACACCAAGCATCATTTTGCTTGTGAACCTCCTAAAACTTACCTCTTAATAAAGTAAGTAAATTTGTATTTTTGTTGAAAATTGTCTTTCATTAAAGTATTGAAATATTGTTGGACATATATTTGCACTAAGGCTCTGTGACACAAAGAGACTAGTGGTTCCCATCAGATGGTCCAGACTTCAAAAGACTTTGTTGCTTTACTTTTTGTTTCCCTGTGGCATTGCTAAGATAAATGGTCTGCATGATTATTCATGGATTGGAGAATACTCTTATTCAATAGGGTCTGTAGATGAAGCAATAAGGCCAGTCCTTTACTAGTCTTTCATGTGCATTCCATTTCTTTTCATCAAAAGTTTATTTTATACTGTTATATGCAAATGTGTAACCTCCATTAAACAGCTTCTATTTCAAAGCCTAGGTGAAAAATTTCAAAGCATGCATAGTGGATATCTGCTTTTGACTGCAGAAAAGTGCCAAAGAAAGTGATTGTTAATTCTATTATCTTGAAATAACTGAAAAAAACTTCAACAGACACTGCAAAATAAGGATAACATGGTGGTACACACCTCTAAGTCCAGCTCAGGAGGCTGAGATAGGAGGATCACAAGTTTGAAGCCGAGCTCAACAGTTTAGCAAGGCTCTCTCTCAAAATAAAAAGTAAAAAGGATAGGGATGTAACTCAGTAGTGTAAAGCACCATGCATTCAATTCCCAATACCAAAACATAATCTAATTTAATTATATTACTCAAGGATGGTGAACAAGAAAAGGAAAAGCATTATACATGACATTTCATTGTTTCTATTAAAAATTGAACCAATAAAATCCAGGAAATTTTACTTAATTCACAGAGTATTTAAATGAGTGAGTAACTAATGTGAACTGTTAGCAAATGTAAGTGTTTAGCATTTTTTTCACATTATTAGAAACTCTTAAGCTTAGTATCCCTCAAATTTTCACAATAACCTTCAGAAGTAACAGATGCTTTCTACATTTTATAGTTTTAAAAAAACATTCTTATCAGGTTAAGTAAATTATAAATTCCATATCACTTCCCACATTCTAGATTGTTTGACCTTTCTTTTTTAGGATAAAGTTCAGTACCTTTGATGACACAAAAGACACTTCATAATGTGACCCATCAGTTTCCCAAGGAACTTCTTGCTGTGACTCCATACATACCCTTGACCACATCACACCCATTTCTTCCATGTACCATACTCCATTCTTTTGCACAGGTCATTTCTTCCTATGAAACACCTTTCCTTTAACCAACTTCTGCCCACTTTGCAGTGTCCTGCTCACTTTTCCAGAGTAAGTTCAAACACTCTTTAAAAAAAAAAAAAAAAAAAAACTGACTATTCCTCCTTACCTTCTCCAAAGATAGGTTCCCCTTTTGGGTTCTCTCTTTCACAAGTCTTATCATTTGGCACTAAACTTGCCCCTCCATTGAGGTGCTGAGTGAACCCCAACAACTACTACTTATTTATCCCACTGTTCCCACCATTTTGCACAATATCTGACACAAGATACCATCCTCCATATACACTGATATAGTGAAAGACTATATACAGGTAATAAGGATGACAAGAATTTAAACTCAGGATTTTGAATCTAAGTTCTTTACTTAACAGACATGTAAAATACCACTACTATTTAATAAGTTTGGTACTAAGCACTCTAGATAGAGTTGAAGAAGGCATGATTCACATTCTGAAAGACAAACACACACATGCTATCATGCTAAAGAAGGTCAAATATTCTAAAGCTATTAGATGCATATTTGAAATACTGTCTTTCTGGTTCAGTATAATTGCTCAGAATTCCCCACACACACAAGAGCCAGGGTTTGTCTTTCTGGCTTAGGCATTTAACTATACACCTGTGTGATATCTTGAACTTTTCCTCACCTTAGCCAAACCATTAGACAAGCGAAGACACACAAAGGAAAATTGCAATTTCTACAGAATACATAATTACCAATCATAATTTCCAAGCTCTTTTGATTCTGTAGAATGTGATTGAATAGACAAAAGTTCTGAGATTCTCTGGGATCTAATTTTTTAATGGGCTGTGTAGATGATGATCACTTATTAAAAACATCATATAAAGTCACAGAAATGGATTGTGTTTTCTAGAAATGCTCCATGCCATTGGTTCAGTCCAGTAACTATTTAGAATTTTTGCAGAAAGAAAAAAATGTATTTTATTTGAAGTCATTACTGAATTAACTATGAAACATTAGAACTAAAAGCTGTTGAATATCATTGAAGGGAAACCAAACAGAATGTCCAATTTCTCCTGTTGTTGGGGGTCAGTTTCAAAATTGGGATTAATTCTGACAGAAGCTCCACTCTGAGGTTTGAGGTATGATTAAGTTAGACAGGACCTTTCAAGTCTGGAAGTGCAGTCTTTGCATATTCATAGGGAAGGTGCCTCCTTGGAGTGATGTGAGAGATGCCAGCAGGCCCATCAGGTGAAACTTCCCCCAGGAATAAAATATTCACTGCTATAGTTTACCTATCAAACATAGGAGCAAACCTTCAGGAAGATGGCTGTCAAATGCACTTGGGTTAATTGTAGACAGCTCTTTTGGTATTCCCCTATTTGAAAGAGCATAAAAAGTTTGGAGAAATGCAAAAAGGAAAGGGGTCAGTATGACAGATAATGGAGAGAAGGTAATCTCAATTTTAAGACTGCTCTGCCATCAACAAAGATGTCACCTTTCTCAATTTTCTATTTTCAAGTGCCTCTATAAGTAGAGAATAAATCTCACATTTGAACTTACTTTCATGATTTTTTTTTTTTTTTTTTTTAGTTATAACAAAAGTTTACTCGGTCTACACTTCATCTTAAGAATATTATGTTATTCTATAGGCTGCCTTAAAAATTTAAGCCCATTTTAAGGATTTATATTAATACCAAAATTATGCCTAATTTTAACTAATATTAAGTGCTGACTATTTGCAAGAGTATGCATTAAGAACTGAGAAAGATAAAAATGAACTTTTCAAAGGGAGATGGAGGAGAAGGAGAAGGTATAAAGAACGAACCAGGCATTGTGGGCATGAATATGCCATTAGTCTAAAGCTAGTTTCAGTGGATTAACCCAATAGAAATGAATTTCTCACTCATACAAGTCCAATGCATATGTTATTGGTCTGGAAAAAGCTGTCCTTCATATGATGATTCAGGTACTTTGTATCTTATGGTTTCACAATCCCCTTGGAACCAGAGAGAAAAGATAAAGAATGCAAACTCACTTCTCATTTACACTGAAACAAAAGCAACACACATCACTTCCACTTTCCTTCCATTAGTAAGACCCAGTCATACAGTGGGGTCTACCTTTAATAAAAGAGAGACTGAGAAATGTTGTCCTGGCCTGTGCCACTGCTTCTAGCTAACCCTGCAGTAGAAATCTTCAGTAGATAGCCAGCAATCTCTGATTCAGAAGCCATGCAACAGTTCCAATGTCAACACAGATGTTAAACTTTTTTCAAGTCTAGTTAAATGAAGTGGTTAAAAGTATGACCTCTAATCTGACAGAAGAATAATAGGTGAGACCCAGAACTGTGTCCTTGGTGGGCACTTAATTTTTTCTCAAGTTAAAAAAAAAATAAACATCTTACATGACATGCTACCCAAAACAAGATTTGCTAAAAATATTTATATATTTGTCTTGTGTGCACATGTGTGTGTTTTAGTCAGCTTCTTCACTGTGGAGGCCAAAAAACCTGACAAGAACAATTTTAGAGAGGAAAAGTTTCTTTGTGGCTCAAGGTTTCAGATGTCTCAGCCCATAAACAGCCAGCTTCATTACTCTGGGCCTAAGGTGAGGCAGAAGGGAGGGGGGGGGGGGGGGGGGGGGGGGGGGGGGGGGGGGGGGGGGGGGGGGGGGGGGGGGGGGGGGGGGGGGGGGGGGGGGGGGGGGGGGGGGGGGGGGGGGGGGGGGGGGGGGGGGGGGGTGGGGGGGGGGGGGGGGGGGGGGGGGGGGGGGGGGGGGGGGGGGGGGGGGGGGGGGTGGGGGGGGGGGGGGGGGGGGGGGGGGGGGGGGAACTTCAAGGTGGAAAGATGTGGCAGAGGAAAGCAAGTCAGGACCCAGCAATCAGGAAGCAGAGAGAGACTAAGCTCAGCTCACCAGAGATAAAATATATACCCCCAAAGCATGCCCCCAGAAACCCACCTCCTTCAACCATACTCTATCCACCTACATCACTCAGTTAATCCAGTCAAGTGAATTGATACACTGATCAGGTTTAAGGCTCTCATAACCCAATCATTTCATCTCTAAACTTTCTTGCATTTTCTCACATATGAACTTTTGAGGGACACCTCATATCTAAACCATAACAGCATGTGTACTAAACAGAGTCTAGAGCATGATGATTAATAAGAAGACATTAACATAATCACATCCAGGCACTAGAGCTAGGGTATTGTTATGGCTTAGATGTTAGGTGTGCCCCCAAAATTTTATGTGTGAGATAATGCAAGAAAGATTAGAGAAGAAATTATCAGGTTACGAGAGTTAACATAATCAGTGCATTAATCCTCTAATAGGCACTAACTAGGTGGTAACTGTATGCAGGTAGGGTGTGGCTGGAGGATGTAGGGAGGGCATGCCCTTGGGGTTTATATTTTGTTTATGATGAGGGGAGCACTCACTCACGTGTTCTCTCTCTCTCTCTCTCTCTCTCTCTCTCTCTTTCCCACTCTCTCTTTCTCTCTCTCCTTCCTGATGCAACATCCTGAGCCACTTCCCTCCACCACACTCTTCCACCATGATGTCCTGCCTCAACTTTGGCCCTGAGGAATGGAGTCAACCATGTATGGACTGAGGCCATGATTGCCAAATAAACTTTTCTTCTTCTAAAAATTGTTCTTATCAGGTCTTTTAGTCACAGTGGCAGAAAAAGCTGACTAAAACAGGGTTTTTTAATGCTTCTGTATTTTTTAGTTTATCTACAGTGAATACTTATTATATTCTTAATGATGAATATTATGTTTTTTAAGGTAAACACAAATCAATGTTTTGCTACTCCAGGCTTCAAAGAAGTGTTTTTCCCTTTTCCTTTTCTCAAAATCATACAAGTTTATTTACTTCTGCTTTGTCTATTAGATCACAAAAGTGAATTATTTTATGTTAATCCATTTTTATCATTTGTTCATATCACTGATAGCTCTGCCTTGTATCTATCTTACAACTCTCCCCATAGTATACTACCCACTATCTCTGCCTATGCATAGAATAATAATAGCAATAAGGGGCACTTACAATATGCTGGACACTAAGTTAATCACAGCTCATTTAATACTACCATCTCATGAAATTAATGCTATTATTATCCTGTTTACATGTAAGGAAATTTGGAGTGTGCTATTTATCTAAACTCTCTCAGCTGATCAATAGTTGAAGTGACAGAACCCATGTATTCAAACATTTTACTACTCTCCCTCTAGAAAAACCATGTTATCTATTAATAACTGGTATGTGCACGTGTAGTTTATAGCATTCAGGGTATCTTTACAAATATTATTGAATTGAACCTTTGCAGCGGCATGGAAAATATCACTATCATTTTCCATTTGAAGTTAACAAAGGTCAAATGCTCAAGTTTCCAAAGGTATTAGACAGTTCCATCAATATGGATACAGCCAGAGCAACAGCAACCATACTCATTATTTCAATTGGAGAATAGTTTAATGCAAAAAAAATCAGTTTCCAAAGCATTAGAAAAGCTAAGGAGATAGAAGGAGAAGATGATCAGTAACGGCAGGGATCCACTACCACCCTCCCATAGGTGAAGGAATAGAAAATAGCATTACATAGAACCAATGAGCGCTGTACCAGTGAACAGAAATATGGGGACTCATGTGCCTCCTGACTGGAAACAAGAAGCCAGCAGGTCTTCTAACGCTTCTCATACTTCTAGATTCTTTCCCTGCTGGAGCCCATAGTCACTTGCTACTGCTCCTATAGCTGCTGAAGCCAAACACAGAACAAACACAGCTTTTCTCTAGCTCCCCTTCATGATTCTATGTGAATTCTCAAACTGGCTGTCAAAGGTCTCTGGGAAACATGGTTTTTCACATTTCCAGCCACATGCAATACAAAGGAGAATAAATAAGGACAAATATGAAGCTAAGAGCCAAGAAACAGATGGCTGACAAGTGGCAGAAACACTACTGAACTCGGGCTTCTGAATGAGAGACATCAATTATTTTCATTTGATGTGTATTTATGTAACTACTCTGAGCCAGGCACTGGGACAGCTGTTTTTTAGGAGTTACCATTATAAAATAAGTATATGTGGTCATGGTCCTGTGGAGCTTACAATATAGTCAAAATGAATACTGAAGCTCCTTCCTCTGCACTCCCTCCTCTGGACAGAGCTGAGGGTATCTTCTAAAGTTGAAATAATTTGCTGGATCTTGATCTATCAACTTGGTTAAGTTGGACTCACATTTCCCAGTGTTTTTTTCTCTATATACTTCTGAGTTAAAGTTGGTCAAAAAGGAATTTGCACAACATCAGAAGGCAGATGTGAAGAGGAGTTATTATTTTCAGAAGTCTTTATGGTAAGATACTGTTAAGAACAAACATAGTGTCTTCTGGGCCTCAACTCCTTACCACTCTGCATCCAGCTTGTTTTCCCAGTTTTTGGTTCTGGCTACCTAATGTCTGACTGCATGGGGTGTCATTGTACAGAGACAGCTGCTTCCTACGGACCACTCTCTGAGCTGTCCCTTCACTGTCCCAGTTCAGCAGCTGGATATGCTTATCTTTGCAGATTTCCTTGCAGGTTCCAACATGTACACCTACACTGGTACATCAGGCAGATTGGTTGGACTCCTCTAATTCTCCCTTGCAGACAGAGCTTCACTTCTCATGCCCCCTACTGTTATGGACATTTTAGTTTCTATTTTAAAAATCCCATCTGATACTGAAAGTGACCATACTAATCCTGACTGATAAACGTCCCTTTGGCATTTCCAAAAATAAGCTGTTTCTAAGAATCTTGTAAAGAATAGCTACATGCTACACTAAATTACTTCTTAAGCATATTTCATGGTGATTTCTCACATGTCTAAGTCAAATCCATTTCTGAACTTATTCCTCTCCCCATCATCAGCATAGTACTCTGATCTGGTTACAGAATTCAAAGTCTAGTTGCACTTCTGACATTAAACTAATGAATAATTCAGCACAATGCTTCCAGCAGGTCAAGAAGTACCAAGTGGATGACCAAAAAGATAACTAAAAGATGGTTTTAAACACTCCTATCTCTTTTCTATAAAACAAGTTTCTTTCCTTCATTGCTTATATTAGTTGATTTTTTTTTCTCTCTTCCCTGGTGTAATGCTTAATTCCCTGAACTAAAATGCTAACATGACAAGTCTTCTCAATTCACTTGCAAGTAATTAATTGTTTTATTTATTGACCATGTATTAGAAACAGAGCATATTAACTACCTTTTCTTGTGCTGTCATGATAATTACCAGAGAGTACAGCATACATTTAGCAAAAAATTCATCAATAATAATCAAGAGTTGCCTCCCTGATCCACCAAATAAAAAGAATAAGGACTTTGGAAAGATAAGCATGTGATCTTTTCTGTGAGTCACTAAACCATTAACTATAATTTTTTCTCTATAGTTTCAGTAACTGTGATAGAAAATGTCTTCATACTAACTATTTGAAGTGCTGACCAACGGGGATAAGGCTAATAGACTTTTGGCAACAGCAAAGGAAAAGTTCTAAAAACCCATGTCAGCTTATGTTGCCGCCTGAAGCACTTGGAGCAACGGAGCCGCGGGAAGAACTTCAGAAGCAAACTGGAGACAAACAGCTTTTTATTCTGATAACTTTTCTCTCTGGTTCTAACAACGACTAACACACGCCAAAAACACACCCTAAAATGGCGCTGACCCGATCAGCAATTTCGGCCAAGTCACTCGAGATCCCGCAACAATCCCGTGAGACTACGGGTGGCGACAAAGGCCAAATCTCCACGGCTCATAGTCAACTGCAATTCAAGCCAATCCCCAAACAGGGCTCCTGCAAGCTTATACTCATTCCACAAATTTAGTGAACAGTGTACAGTGAGTATATCTACATAAAATACCAATCTAGGATGGACTATGAACTGTAGGAGATGTGCATGGCCAGAAGCAAGGACTCGAGTCCCAAAAAGTGAGCTGCAAATAAAAATGAAAGAGGTGGCTCACATAAAGAGGTCTCTATACAACATTGGGTACACTGTCATTTTGAAATTTGTTTTAACAGAATGAGGTAGGGACTGGGAAGAGAGGGAAAGCAATCCCACCCATGTTGGCAAAAGGTGGTCATGGTGCAGGATAGTTTGGAAAGGAGTACAGCCAGAAACAGGAAGCAAGAGGAGCAGAGGAAGGAAGAGTAGCATCAGTGAGACACTGCAAAAGCTTTGAAGAGCAATCTCAAAGGAAGCCATAGGAGAAAGACTAACAAGTGACACAAATGCCTGAGAGCACATGCCCAGATGCAACCATTGTGGACTCTGAGATACAACTGGAGAATTATTTTGCAGGAAAGGGCAGAGCTGGAGGCATCACAATAGCAGGTAAAGATGAGGACAGATTTACATTTAAATCCTTCCAAAATATTTTGGGACAGTTCACAATAAAAGATTGCAAACTCTACGTGTTATTTAAGACACAAAGAATATCTTCTTGTTCAGTTCTCTAACCACATTTCTAAGCCTAACATGTTCAGTTCTCTAACCACATTTCTAAGCCTAACACTGTGCCAGGAACACAGTAGGTCTTAACAAAGGGCTTGTTGAAATAATGAGTAATAAGTAACCAAAAAACAAAAAAAATTACCAAATTTGGTATTTGAATTCATCAATAAATAACACAGAAGCAAAAATAGACAATCAAAACATGGGGAAATGCAAAAAGAGGGAAATAATATAATTATGAAGGCTTTAACTAAAGACATCTGCAAGAATTATCCAAATACTCAATCTTCCTTGAAGATTTTATAAAACTGAACTTGATAGCAGCACAGTCTTATCAAAGGATGAATAGCAGCTGTTCCTTAGTTCCCAGGAAGGCTTTGCACCAGGATATTTAAATAAAAGACCATGAACAGAGTAATGCACATGTTTTCAAAAGTCGCTTAATAAAAACTATTGAAAAGAAGTCGCACATATGGTATTCCTTATAATAGACAGTTGTGAGAGTCAAGGATGAACAGTTATAGTTTTTTAAAGAAATTCAAATGAAGGGCAGAGCATGATGATATGATGTAGGTATGCAACATTCTAATGATTTGGTTTAATAAATAAAGTTCAAAGAAGCTTATAGGAAAACTGCCTAACTTACCCCATCCTAACCCTCTCAAAGATCAATTATCCCAACCAGCTTTTGAAAAGAATTAATATTAGATGAATTGGCCCATGAAAAACTGATGCTTCTTGAAATGTCAGTATTCTATGATGTTGATTCAAAGAAAATCCCTTAGTTTTGAAAGCTGTAATGTGTGTAACAAGGATGCTGCTTTACAAGGGCCATTGGTGGGTATGATATATTGTCTTGACTAATTGTAGATCTGAACTGGAGTATACACAAGTGGGGAGCAAGCCTTTGTTCAAGCTCTAAAGCAGGTCAAGTGTCTCAAACTATACTTAACTGAATATTACTCCATAAGATATGGATGTAATGGCAGTGGCCTAGAAGATTTTTGAAAACCAAAGTTACCACCTTTACAATTGTGGAACTTTGACAGACACAAAATGATTTTGAACAGTGTTGAATCTCAAATTTTGATAAAATATTAATCACAAACAGACCCCAGCTAGTCAAATAAAATAACCTGCTGCATAAAACTATAAAAAATATAATGTAAAATATGATCTACATCAAAGCAAAATGTCAATTTGTTTTGAAATACTTAATATTTAGATATTCTTTCAGAAAAGATTAAGCTACTTCTTGAGATTGCTGCTGCAGTGTTGAAGCCCATGTCATTAGCACAGGAAATCCTATTTGAAGGAATTCTTATGCACATTTTATCTAAAATTATTCAGAAACAAGTTTAAAAGAACAGGGAAAGAAAAATCCCTGTTATGCTACATTTAAAGTAAGAATTTTTCCTCAAGGAGGTTATTTCTGCCTGATTTGACTCTGTAACTATTTTTGCAATCAAAACTCTCTGAAAGAATCTGAAAAATCTTTGATACATGTAAAGAGCATATAATCCAATCCATGAACAATTTTTTGTAAAATCAAATGTCAGTGATAAGTCAGAAAAAGCTATAAAAAGTATAATCAACCCTATAAAGGTAAAGCAGAACACTAAAACTATGATCAATTATCGAACAGTTAAATCTAAATCATCCTTGCTTCTCTGGCAAGAAGATAAATTATAAAACCTGCACCATCCTTAGAAAAAGTTGTTGTGAAGCTCTGAGAAGCTGTTTGGAATCCTGATGTATATGTAATGTTGGAGGTGGGTGATTAGCATATTTGAAGACAAGAAAGTACTTTGTATTCTGCTTTTGGAGTCCACATTGAAGAAGTAAAGTAGAATAACTATTATTGCAAGAGTTTAAACTCATAGTTAGAAAAGCATTCCGAGATCTCTCCCATAAAATGTTCTTCCTTTAACATGTTATTTTTTTCACTTAGCCCACTAAGGTTGAACATCAGGATCATCTGGAAAGCTTTTCAATCTACATTTACATGGGTCCCCTCTAAAATGTGCCTGGGTCCTCAAGCTACAGCTTAGCCCATTATGTCCGATTATACTGCATATAGGATGTATAAAATTTTATAGAATACCTATTAAAACTTAAATTGAGCAATTGTACAGGTATCCTATAAAAATTGTATAATTTTTTGTAGGTGTCCAAAATATAGGACAAATGGATATAATGGGTTAACAGAGCACAACCCACAGGTCAGGACCAGCCACTTAGGAGTATGAAATAAATTTCTGGCATGTTGAGCTTTACACATTTGGGAGTTATATGCTCAGCAGCTAACTTTATTAACCCATACACACGGCTGGAAGAATACATGACTAGAAGGAAAACCAGAGTCCAGTTCTAGGAACTTTTGGACTCATGGGCTTCCCATCCTTCTCAGGAGTCTAACAACTCAACTCGGCTCTTTTTCCAGATCCCTGCCACCTCCTCTAGGATGTCTAAGCTGTGGGGAGTGTTGTTATACATGTTCCCCTAGATAACACAGCCATAAAGTCATCAGCTGATACCTGCACTCCTACATTTTATCATATTCAGCTCATTTCATACTTCTTACTTGGACTCATTCTTAAACTGAAAGTTTAATCAGAGTGAACAGAGCCTCTTTAGCACGTTGGCTTATCCTAAGAATACACCAAATATGGCTTTAACGATGCAGAACAATGTTTCTAGTCACCTAGCATACACTGTTTCCCTACCACCAACTTCTTTGAAATCCCTGTCTTTCAGGATCCAAGAACCAAATTAGATGATCATATCCATAAACACACACACACACACACACACACACACACACACACACACACACCTTTTTTATTTATTTATTTTTCATTGTGATACTGAGGATTGAATCCGGGACACTCTACCACTAAGCTATATCTCAGTCCTTTTTAATTTTTTTTCTTAATTTTGAGTCAGGGTCTCCCTAAGTTTCCCAGGCTGGGCTTGAACTTGCAATTCTCCTGCCTTAGCCCCCCAAGCAGCTGGAGTGACAGGCATGTGCCACCATACCTGACTCTGAATCTGTTTAATTTTTAGCAGGTGAACAACTAAGAAGTATCATATGAAAAGCAGTCATAGGAAAGGGTAACCTATTCCTGGGACCCTAAGGGATGACTAACACAACAAAAAGCTTTCATTCCCTCTCTGAGCTTCCTGAACCTCCCACCACAGCATTCAAATTCTGAATGCTGTCAAACAAGCTAAAAAGGTTAGTATTGAGGGATGGGATGTTGGGATTACGGGAGAAACCATCACTTTTACCCAGTGATCTAGGATTTCATTATAACAAACAATTAATAATTAATAATGCTGATCCCTTGAGTCATTGGCCTCATTGTCTGATGGAAAAATCATAGAGGAAAACCTTGAATAGAAGCTAATTTATTCTTTTAAATTTAGGTCCTTTGTAGGCAGAGCATGTTAACCCCCTTGAGCCACAAAGGAGGGAATTTCAGGAGAGCACCAACATGTTTACTTCCTTGCCCTGCCAAATTTCAAGATAAAATTCTTTTTTTTTATTATTTGTTTATTTCCAGAAAGATTTAGAGCTGACAGGATCAGGGAACGTGCAGCTATATGCCTTTGGTAACTTAAAGTTGGACATGTCTGCAGTTTCTGATTTGCTGCTCGACAGGGCTTGACAAGCCTGGTGAATACAGAGCACTTGACCAATTTCTTGGGGTGGGGGTGTGTAGAATTTTGACTCTCTCAACTAATGCCTGAGGAAAAGGGCTGCTGGGAGGATCCCCCAGCTCTGCAGGCTGAAAGTACGCGGAGGTTGATGAGAAGGAGATTGGATGTGCGTGGAGCTAAACACTGGGTACTGGGAATATAAAATGAAAACTTGTAAGGAAATTACATTCAGGTAAAAAATGGGTAGTGTGCAGATGTGAGGGACGTCAAATGAGTGAGATTCTCAATTGTGGGGGAGAGAAGAGCCTCTATGTATTAGAACCCAAATGAACAACACAAATGAATTCAAGCAGAAAAGAGATTGGGAAATTAAGACTGTGGAAAGGTTATTTAGAATAAATGAATTTCTGCTAGAGTCTGGAGTCCCAATGTTATACATTTGCCCTATGTGTATATATTTTGTATGTTTTACATATAACCAAAAACCTGTTCAATTTTTCTCTAGGTATACAAGGGAGGTTTGCAGGAAGACTTCCTTACCTAATTGTGATAAATAGATTTTCTTTTCAATGAAAGGTTATATTTTTCTGGAGCAAGGGACCAAATTAGGTTCCCTGATATCAAGGCACTGTGGACCCCTGAGACATAAACCCTCAGAGTTGAAACTCCAGTGGAGAAACCCCAGCCCTAATCTGTTTCTTTTCATCAACTTAAGATTTCCAGAACATACTAATACATAGAAAAGAATAATTGGCAAGAAGGGGAATAACCACTAAAAACAAATTGCAATTTCCCTCTCTCCCTCCAGGGCTGATCTTCAGGCACTTATTCCCCCTCAGGTACTCCACAAACATTTCTGAGTATTTCCAGTGGTGTCATGTGGGTGTTTCATGGCAAAGGGTGGGGCATCATCTCTGCTGTCCTTGGCATCCTCCACCTCCTCTTAATTCTAGCTGTCTGTCCCGTTCACCTTATCGAAGGCAGCTATGTTGCTCTGCTTACCTGAGGCAGTGTCACCACTGTAACACCCCGAGGTGCCGCCTACTCCAAGAGCAGACAATATCAACCTGCTAACTGTGCTGTGTCACGGGGGCGCCATCCCCCATCCCTGCAGAGACACCAGTGCTATCCGCTGTCACCGTAAAAGCTACTGGTGTCAATGCAGCTGATATTTTATTTATGGTTCCTTTAGCTTTCTCTCAAGTTTAATTGGACCCCAGAGCTCAGCCTGAAGAGGCTGCATGGAGCACTGAACTGCATGGAGCACAACCATGAGGATAACATTTTACCATCCTCAAAAATCCCTTCTCCTTTAAGACCCGGGTCCACATCAGTATCAAAGTTTGCTGTTAGTTTAGATATCTTGAGTGCATCCCCCAAGGCTTTATGTGTTGAAATTTCATCCCCATTGTGAGATATTAAGAGGGTGGAAACTTAATCCAACTTTGTTCTGTGGAGGTCAGGCCTCTGGGAGGTGATAAGGTTATATAAGGTAATTAGGGTGAAGTCCATGATTGAATCCTGGTGGCTGTATAAGAAGAGGGAGAAGGGATCGAAGATGGCAGATTAGAGGAAGCCGCACTTCAGGACAGCTCCATGGAAAGAATCCAACAAAGCAGATAAATTGCCTTTCATCATATATATATAGGCTGAAAATACCGATCTCCTGGATGGTTTGATTACCACTACCAGAGAGAGAAAGAGACAAGCTGTCTGCAGCGGCTGGAGCCGCGAGGCTCCTGCAAAACCGCCTGGGTGGTGCACAGGCCGTGGGAAACAAAGTCAGTGTGGGGAGACCGCGCTACTACTGCAACCCCAGCCAAACTCACGGCACACCAGCGTGAAACCAGCGATAAAAACCAGCGATAACAGCCGGCGGGATTGGTGCTGGGGAACCACGGGAGACCGCGGGTCCACACACCAGTTCAAATTCACACTCCGCCTGACGCGACCCTCAGTAGTGGGGCCCCGGACAGAGCGGCGCAGAGATCTGCGATCAGCAAACAGGGGCAGAGTGGAGCGGGCCACAGTCTGAAGCAGCGCTGTCTGCACCACAGTCACAGGTGTGGCTTCCCGGTGCGATCGGCGAGGATACGGGAGTCTGCGGAGCTGCTGTTGACTGGAAGGAGAGCACCGCCATCTTTGAAAGCTGCAGGGGCTGGTCCTGACAAAGGGGAGGAGACGTAGAGCGACGGCTGCATCCATCCTGGGACTCTCCAGCTCTCTGAAGACAACGCACAATTGGGTGAGACTTGGGTGGTCAGCAGGGGAAGGCGTTTCTGAGGCTAGCGCAGCGGCCACAAGAGGCTGCAACTGTGGGTGGGCTTGGGGAGGGGGTGCCTTCTGGAAGGTCCCCTTCCCGGCACCATTCATCTGCTGACACACACAATCCCCCTGGGCCACTCCTTCACTGAACTGTGCAGCCACTGGCCTAAGATGCAGCATTGATTTCACTAACAGGATCACAGACTGTGATCCAATAGCAATTGGTTTGAACTGGAAAGGGAAAAAAAGAGGGGGGCTTCCCAGGGCCTGTTTTGTCTGAGACTTGGGGTTTGACTTTTTTTTAGGTTTTTTTTTTTTTTTTTTTTTCCTTTTCTTTTTATTGGTCTGCTTGATTTTTTGGATTGCAGGGAGGGTTTTTTGTTTGTTTGTTTGTTTGTTTGTTTGTTTATTTTTCTTTTCCTTTTTTTGGCTTTGTTTTGTTCTGCTTTTTTTTTTTTTTTTCCTTCCGCATTGATTGTTAGTGTGTTTATTTGCTTCCGCTCCTTTTTTTTTTCATTCTTTTCCTCCTTCTCACTCTTGTATCTTTTCTTCCTCCTTCATCTTTCATGTTTACATTCTGCCAGTGCATACTAAACAGAGGCAAAAACAAGTTATACGCAAAACTTGGGATTTCTAGAACCGGCGCAATTGAACTGGGTAGCAAAGTGGTGTTATATATAGTTTACTCTCTATTTCCTTGATTCTCTCTCTCCTCTCTCTTACACCAATTCCTACTCTTTTATCATTTTTTTTCTTTTCCAACTTACTATATATATAAATTGATCTTTTTACCTAATTGTCAACCCCATTCTCTTTCTTCCATCGTCTACTGATACTAAACCACTTCCACTAAACCATTTCAATAGATATCTCTTTTCATACTTTCCAAGAAAGAACAATTCAAGACACTTCCTTCTTCCTAAACATAACACCTCTCTATCCAATACTTGAAGCTATAAAACCCTATCAGAAACGTACAGAGTAAATTGGAAATAATATCTGGGTTAACAAAATCTGTACATTGTGACCAAACTTGGATTTTCTGAATAGAAAGTGTTAGGTTTTAAAAGTGTAAAGGAATTATAAGGTGATCTGATAGCATTGTACTACAGGAACAACATAAGGCTTTAAGGTAAAATCGAAACAGTCAAGGTCCCACAGTGCAGGAAGAATAGACACACAAGCAACATGAAAAAACAAGGAAAGAAAATGACACAAACAAATCAAGATACCTCATCGGTAGATGTCATGGCAAGCACAGTTGGTCAAATGCCAGAGATGGAATTTAGAAATTACATATGCCAAATGTTTATGGAACTTAAGAATGAACTCAAAAATGAGATGAGGGAGCAGGTACAGGAGGCAAAAGATCATTTTGACAAAGAACTCCAAAAACAAATACAGGAAGTAAAAGATTACTTCAATAGGGAAATAGAGGCTCTAAAGAGAATCCAAACAGAAATTCCAGAAATGAAAGAAGCAATAAACCAAAATAAAAGCTCAATTGAAAACATCTCCAACAGAATAGACCACCTGGAAGAAAGAACCTCAGACAATGAAGACAAAATATATGTCCTAGAGAAGAATTTAAACCATACAGCAAAACTTGTTAGTAATCAAGAACATAACATCCAAGAATTATGGGACAGCATAAAAAGACCAAACTTAAGAGTGATCGGCGTAGAGGAAGGGGCAGAGTTTCAAGCCAAAGGAATGAGTAATCTATTTAATGAAATAATTACAGAAAATTTTCCAAGCTTGAGGAATGAAATGGAAAACCAAGTTCAAGAGGCATACCGAACACCAAACAAACAAAATCTCAACAGATCCACACCTAGACACATTATAATGAAAATGCCTAATACACTGAGCAAGGAGAGAATACTAAAAGCCACAAGAGAAGGAAGCAAATTACATATAGGGGGAAACCAATCAGACTATGTTCAGATTTTTCAACCCAGACATTAAAAGCAAGAAGATCCTGGAATAGCATATTTCAAGCTCTGAAAGAAAAGGGATGTCAACCAAGAATCTTATATCCAGCAAAATTAAGCTTTAGATTCGAAGATGAAATAAAAACCTTCCACGACAAGCAAAAGTTAAAAGATTTCACAACTCGAAAGCCAGCACTTCAGAGCATCCTGGGCAACATTTTTCATGAAGAAGAAGAGAAAGATGATAACGAAAATCACCAAAGGGAGATATTAAACTAAAGGAAATACCAACCAGAAGAGAAACCAAATCAAGCTAAAGACCATAATTCAAATAAAAATGGATGGGAATAAAAATCACATCTCAATAATAACCCTGAATGTTAATGGCCTAAACTCGCCAATCAAAAGACACAGATTATCAGAATGGATTAAAAGAAATGACCCAACAATTTGCTGTCTCCAAGAAACACACCTCATAGAAAAAGACATCAACAGACTGAAAGTGAAAGGCTGGGAAAAGTCTTATCACTCACATGGCCGGCGGAAGCAAGCAGGGGTTTCCATTCTCATATCAAATAAGGTAGACTTCAAACCAAAATTAATCAAGAGGGACAAAGACGGATATTTCTTATTACTTAAGGGAACCATCCATCAACAGGATATAACAATCATAAATCTGTATGCCCCAAATAATGGAGCACCTACATTCATCAAACAAACGCTTCTTAAGTTCAAGAGTAAAATAGACCACAACACAGTTATTCTAGGGTACTTCAACACACCTCTCTCACCAATGGATAGATCATCCAAACAAAAGCTAAACAAAGAAACTTTAAGCCTCCTCAAAACAATTAACAATTTAGACCTAACGGACATATATAGAATATTTCATCCCTCAGTAAATGAATACACATTTTTCTCAGCAGCACATGGCTCCTTCTCCAAAATAGACCATATATTATGTCACAAGGCAACTCTCAGCAAATATAAAAAAATAGAGATACTACCCTGCATGCTATCGGACCATAAAGGGATGAAATTGGAAATCAACGACAAAACAAGGAATAAGAAAAACTACTCCATCAACTGGAAGCTAAACAACATGCTACTGAATGAACAAGGGGTTGAAGAAGACATCAAAGAGGAGATCAAAAAATTCCTAGAGGTAAATGAGAACACAGATACATCATATAGAAATCTCTGGGACACTATGAAGGCAGTAGTAAGAGGAAAATTCATTGCACTGAGTTCATTCCTTAAGAGGAAAAAAAACCAACAAATAAATGACTTAACATCACACCTCAAAGCATTAGAAAAAGAAGAACAGACAAACACCAAGAGCAGTAGAAGACAGGAAATAATTAAAATCAGAGCAGAAATTAATGAAATTGAGACTAAGGAAACCATTCAAAGAATTGACAAAACTAAAAGTTGGTTCTTTGAAAAAATAAACAAAATTGACAGACCCTTAGCGATGCTAACGAAAAGAAGAAGAGAAAAAACTCAAATCACTAACATTCGTGATGAAAAAGGGAATATCACAACAAACACCTCAGATATACAGAATATAATTAGAAATTACTTTGAAAACTTGTACTCTAATAAAATAGAAAATACTGAATGCATTGACAGATTTCTAGAGTCATATGATTTGCCTAAACTGGATGTGGAGGCTATACATAATTTAAACAGATCAATTACAAGCGAAGAAATAGAAGATGTCATCAAAAAGCTACCAACAAGGAAAAGTCCAGGACCTGATGGGTTTACAGCCGAGTTCTATAAGACTTTCAAAGAAGAACTAATACCAATGCTCTTCAAACTATTTCAAGAAATAGAAAAAGAGGGAGCTCTTCCAGACTCTTTTTGAGGCCAATATTACATTAATTCCAAAGCCAGGCAAAGACACATCCAAAAAAGAAAACTTCAGGCCCATATCTTTAATGAACATAGATGCAAAAATCCTCAACAAAATCCTGGCAAATCGGATACAAAAACATATCAAAAAGATAGTGCACCACGATCAAGTGGGGTTTATCCCAGGGATGCAAGGCTGGTTCAATAGTCGGAAATCAATAAACATAATACATCACATCAATAGACTTAAAGACAAAAATCATATGATCATCTCAATTGACGCAGAAAAAGCATTTGACAAAATACAACACCCCTTTATGTTCAAAACACTGGAAAAACTAGGAATATCAGGAACATATCTTAACATTATAAAAGCTATTTATGCAAGGCCCCGAGCTAACATTATCTTAAATGGAGAAAAATTGAAAGCATTCCCTCTAAAAACTGGAACAAGACAGGGATGTCCCCTTTCACCACTGCTATTTAACATAGTACTGGAAACTCTGGCCAGAGCAATTAGACAGACGAAAGAAATTAAAGGGATCAATATAGGAAAAGAAGAGCTCAAATTAGCACTATTTGCTGATGACATGATAATCTACCTAGAAGACCCAAAAAACTCTACAAGAAAACTTTTACAACTAGTAAACGAATTTGGCAAAGTTGCAGGATACAAAATCAATACACATAAGTCAAAGGCATTTGTGTACATCAGCGACAAAGACTCTGAAAGGGAAATGATGAAAAATACCCCATTTGCAATAGCATCAAAAAAAATAAAATACCTGGGAATCAACCTAACGAAAGAGGTGAAAGACCTCTATAACGAAAATTATAGAACACTAAAGAAAGAAATTATAGATGAACTCAGAAGATGGAAAGACCTACCTTGCTCTTGGATAGGTAGAATTAATATTGTCAAAATGTCCATACTACCAAAAGCATTATACAGATTTAATGCAATTCCAATCAAAATCCCAATGTCATTCTTCAAAGAAATAGAAATAGCAGCCATGAAATTCATCTGGAAAAATAAGAGACCCAGAATAGCCAAAGCAATCCTGAGCAAGAAAAGTGAAGCAGGGGGCATCACCATACCAGACTTTAAATTATACTATAGAGCAATAGTAACAAAAACAGCATGGTATTGGCACCAAAACAGACTGGTGGACCAATGGTACAGAATTGAGGATACAGAGACTAATACATATAATTACAGCTATCTTATATTAGACAAAGGTGCCAAAAATGTACAGTGGAGAAAGGATAGCCTCTTCAACAAATGGTGCTGGGAAAACTGGAAATCCATATGCAACAAAATGAAATTAAACCTTTATCTCTCACCATGCACAAAACTCAATTCAAAGTGGATCAAGGACCTAGGAATTAGACCAGAGACAATACACCTAATAGAAGAAAAAGTAAGCTCCAATTTCCAACATGTTGGATTAGGCCCCAAGTTCCTTAATAAGAATCCTGTAGCGCAAGAATTACTACCAAGAATTAATGAATGGGATAGATTTAAACTAAAAAGCTTCTTTTCAGCAAAAGAAACAATCAGTGAGGTGAATAGAGAGCCAACTAATTGGGAACAAATATTTTAATACATGCACATCAGATAGAGCACTAATCTCTAGAATATATAAAGAACTCAAAAAACTTTACACTAAAAAAAACAAATAACCCAATCAATAAATGGGCTAAGGAATTGAGAAGACACCTCTCAGAAGAAGATACACGATTAATCAACAAATACATGAAAAAATGTTCAACATCGCTGGCAATTAGAGAAATGCAAATCAAAACTACTCTAAGATTTCACTTCACTCCAGTCAGAATGGCAGCCATCAAGAACACAAGCAACAATAAATGTTGGAGAGGATGTGGAGAAAAAGGCACACTCATACATTGCTGGTGGGACTGCAAAATGGTGCAACCGTTATGGAAAGCAGTATGGAGATTTCTTGGAAAACTGGGAATGGAACCATCCTATGACCCAGCCATCCCACTCTTGGGTCTATTCCCAAAGGACTTAAAAACAGCATATTACAGTGACACAGCTATCTCAATGTTTGTAGCTGCACAATTCACAATAGCTAGGTTGTGGAACCAACCTAGATGTCCCTCAGTAAATGAGTGGATTAAGAAAATGTGGTATATACGCACAATGGAATTTTACTCAGCAATAAAAGAAAACAAATTAATGGCATTTGCAGGTAAATGGATGAAGTTGGAAGACATAATGCTAAGTGAAGTTAGTCAGTCTCAAAAATCCAAGTACCAAATGTTCTCTCTTATATAAGGAGGCTATTTCAAAGTATTGTTGGATGGGGGTACATAGGAGGATTAGAGGAACACTAGAATGGTCAAGGGAAGGGAGGGTAAGGGAAGGAGCAAGAGGGGAGGGAGGGGGAGAAAAAAAAAAAGGTGGTTGAATGAGACGGATATCATTTTCCTTAATGCATGATTGAAGACCTGAATTGTACGAATATACTTTGTATACAAACAGTTGTATGTAAAAAGATACTAAATATATGCATTATGAGTTGTACATATTAAAAATTATAAAAATAAAATTATATAAAATAAAAACAATAAAAAAATTTTTTTTAAAAAAAGCGTTATTCAATACTCTGGTGCAAAAAAAAAAAAAAAAAAAAAAAAGAAGAGGGAGAGGGACATACAACCACACAGGGGCTCCCTGTCTCTTGCCATCTGATGGCCTGCACTTCTTTGGGACTTTACCAGCAAGAAAGTCATCATCTGATGCAGCCCCTTGAACATGGACCCCCAGAACATCAGCCAAAATAGAACTCTTTTCATTAAAACTTGCCCACTCTGTGGTATTCTGTTATTAACAACAGAAAAATGGACTAATGCAAAGTATATCTTGATGTTTCTTTTCCTTGAACTGAGCTACTTACAAAGAGCTTTCTCCTTCCCTACAGTAGATAGGCCTGTCCTTCCTGCCCTCATCATGTATGATTCAAAAAAACTGCTGAGTTGTCATGATTCACGAATTTATTCATTCAATGAATGTTCATTGAATACCTTTTTATCAGGGATTTCTGCTAGATGACAGAGAGCGATTCAATGGTAAATATATAGAGAGAGGTCAATATAATTCATGCCTTTATAAAACTTTCATTGTACCAGGGAAGATTAAAAAAAAAAGATAAGAATAAAACAAATGAGGATGGATTTATGTAACTGAAAGAGAGCTGACTATATCAAAACATGAAGAAACTTGTAATCTATTCCTTAAACAGAGGAAAATCAATTTTATCAAGTTTATTCTGGAACCAGGTCAACGATAGTCAAAAATATTCCAATGATTATGACCTTCCCTCAAAAAGTTTTGGTGGATGCTGTAAGTTCTCCAACATCAGACCTAAGAAACTGAATCATAGGGTCCTCTCTAGGCAAAATCATATAATTATTTCCTTCTCTGTCTATGATAAGGGGCATTCAGTATAATTGGCTACAGTCAGCAACCATAATCCAAATAGTCCTGGAAATAAGGTAACAGAATTGTTCCAATGCCTTCAGAACCATCCTTGAGATTAGTCTAACAATTCCCCTACAGAATTAATTTGGCCAGTGACTCTCCTAAATTTCCTATGTAGAAAAAGTCCAAAGACAAAGATGTCTAAACCTACTCCTTGAGCCCCCTACAGTTTCCTCTTTTATTGACACCTTCTACAGTGTTCTCACTAGTTTTGTGCTGGAGTTCTGGGACATGTGGCCTCTGGGAGAGAAAAGGTAGAGAACATAAGCTCAAGGATAACTTCCTACCACTGGGCCAGTAGATGGGAAGGCAGAAGAGATACCCCAACTCCTGGGCCAATGAGTTGTTGGGAATCTTAAAAATAACAGTAAGTACTTTAAAAAGGAATGGACAATAGTCTGGACCATGTTCAGACAAGAGCACATGATTATCTCAGGCACTGAGGCTCAGGTAGGCATATTTGCAATAGCAAGCTCCGCTGACACAGTATAGGGCTTAGGGCTAGCAAAGACCCAGAACCTTGAGCAGGCATGGTTCAGTTTTGTGCAGCTACAACAGAATACCTGAGACCGGGAAGTCCAAGATCAAGGGGCCTACATCTGAAGAGGGCCTTCTTACTATGTCCTCTTATGCCAGAAGGCAGCAAGGCAAAACAATGCATGTAAAAGGAAGAGAGAGAAGGGACTGAACTCTTCCTTAATAAGAAACCCATTCTCCTGATAACCAACCCAGTCCCACAATGATATCATTAATCTATTCACAAGGGCAGAACCTCTCAGAAGTCCTACCTTTCAGCATTGCTGTACTGGGTTTAAGTTTCCCATATATGAACTCTGGGGAACACATTCAAACCATAGCATTCTTCCTCTGTCCCAGAAAATCATGTCCTTCTCACCTTCAAACTACATTAATTCTATTCCAATAGCACCAGAGTTTTAACTCATTCCAGTATCAATGCAAAAGTCCAAAGTCTAGGGTCACATCTAAATTATTAAATATAGGTAACACTCAAGACATGATTTCTCCTGAAGCAAATTCATCTCCATTTGTGATCCCATGAAATTTAGGTTACCTATTTCCAAAATACAGCAGTTGGACAGGCACAAAGTAGATATCCTCATTCCAAAAGGGAGATATGGGCAAGAAGAAAGGAGTAACTGGTCCCAAGTAAAGTCAAAACCGACAGAGAAAGCATCAGTAATCCCTAAAGCTGGAAAATAATCTCCTTTGACTCCATGTGCTACTGTCTGGACATGCTGATGTGGAATTTGGGTCCCCAAGACCTACAGTAGGCTTTTCTGGCTCAGCCCATTCTTCGTCTCCCTCAGATGAGAGTCCCATGCTCACAGATCTCCAAGTTGGCACTTCCCCTAGTACAAGGAAGGCAATCAAGTTGTTACCCCTCCAAAACTGTTTATTTTGCCTTATTGTATGAAAGGTTGAACATGCTATTGGAATTTCAAATATTTTATCCATCGATCTGCACCCCGAAGACTTTAGGATTTCTCACAATCACCTATGGAGTTTTAAGTGTTCATATCAGAAGATGCTGGTAATAAGGTACAAAGTTTCAGTTAAACAGGGTGACTAAGTTCTGAGGATCTAAATATGATTGGTGACTACAGTTAACAATATTGTATTCCTGAAATTTTCTAAGAGAAAAGATCTTAAATGTTCTCACCTCAAAAAAAAAAAAAAAAAAAAAAAAAAAGCAATAACTGGGCTGTGATGGATATGTAATTAGCTTGTTGCAGTAATCATTTCACAACATGTCTATCAAAATATAATGTTGTAATCCATAAATAAATATAATTTTTATTTGACAATCATATCTCAATAAAGCTGGGGATGGGAGAGAAAAAGAATGAAGTTTTTCTAAGTGGTAAGTAAACGAATATTAATTAAGCAACTAAAGCATTCATGTCATGAGGTGGTTCGATAGCTCAAAGTTATTGCTGTAGAAACACAATAAAATAATTACACTTCAGGTATGCATTTATTTAACCATGAGGAAAAATTAATACTACTGATGAAGAAAAAAAAATTCAAATATCCTCATGCCTAGGGGAGAGCAATCTTAAGGGTGTGCAACCTGTGCAACCTTACCAGGGCCTGTACGTGGAAGAGCTCTGCACTTGGTTTAATATTCTGCTGTTGATATCTCCAATTTTTAAAAATATTTTTTAGTTGTAGATGGACACAATACCTTTATTTTATTTATTTATTTTTATTTGATGCTGAGGATCAAACCCAGTGCCTCACACATGCTAGGTAAGTACTCCACCAATGAGTCACAACCCCAGCCCAATATCTCGAATTTTTAAATAATTTTCAAACAAGCAGCCTTGCATTTTCATTCTACACTGGGTCTTGCAAATTAAAAGCTAGTCCTGCCCAAGTGGTTCAAGATCATACAAACCACATATTTACTAGAGTCCTAATTCAGCAGAATTGACTGGATGCTTCCAAACAGAACACAAGTAACAGCACAAGGAAGATATGAGTCAACTAACATCAACAATTGAATTACTCTAAGAGACTCAAAATAAGGGAAAAAAATAAACCACGTAACCTATTTCAGAACCAGGGCATAAATTCTTGCCTGGTACAAGACCTTTAATCCATTACTTTATGTTTATATTCTCTGAAATAGACACTCACTCAGAGTTTCCATGGAAAAAAGGAGGAGAAGCCTAGAGTAATCTGGGGAACGTCATGGAAGAGTTAGGATGTGATATCATCTTTGTTAACCTACACGAATATGGTGTTAAGATGGAGAATACGGAAGTTTTTTTCATACAAACAATTCAGAGCTGCATGGCACATGCCAAGTCATGCAGGGTATGTATAGTAAAGCAGAGGGAATGTAGTAGGACAGAGATTGGAGGAAAGAGGCAGATTCAGGGAGAAACTGAACCAGGAGTTCAAGTTGTGAGAGAGAACTAGGATAGATTCTGGAACACGAAAATAAAGTACCAAGTATGTTTTTCTCTGAAGGCTTGCTTGACAAATGCTTGCCTTTTTGTCTGGGTTGGGAAAATCTGCAAGATAGCCAACTATAAGGGTAATCACCTAACTGAAATTAAAGAAAGAAAATAGTGTTTTACTGTTGTTTGTAAATTATCTCCAGAATATTTAGTGATTTATGGAGAGTCCAGATTAAAATTTTAAAAGAAAGGCTGAGGAGCTAGTACACAACCTTGAAACAGGGTTTACATTCAGTGACTGGGAAAATAATTGGGACCAGGAAACAAATACAGGAAGAAGAGTGAGGCAGAAGAACCACAAGAAGTATTCAAGAAGAAGAACGATAACTAAGTAAAAATCCCTGGATTTGGCAACAAGCCATTTAATATTCTTTAAGATTTAACTTATTATTTTCAAAGATTCAACAGTGATGTTTGTTTTATAATTTTGTTTTATAATTTTATATTTTATAAGTGGGGTAAAGCTCATGAGGGCAAAGCATTCTGCTTACCATCGTATCCCAAAACATAGCATGATATGATGACAAATCATATCCTCCTTAACCAACAGAAGCTCAGACTGTGTCTTCCAAAAGGTAAAGATCTCAACTAATTGAGATTTCATGTCCTACTCCCCTTTACAAATACCATAACCTCTTTACAATTCCTATGTATCTTACTGTTCAAATACTATGACTTTTTTCAATATTGCCAACTAAATGTTTTAAAAGAAACCTTTTGGAGGATGGTAGCATGACAACAAAGTCCCTTTTGCCCTCCCTTCTGGGCATATTTTTTTTTTTCCGGGCATCTTGATCTATCAACTTCCCCAAGTCACGAAGACTCTTCTCTGACCACAAAGAAATTTTCAGGTGTTCTTAGCTATGTTCAGATACCAAAGCAACCCTGTAGTTTTTTTCATGTTAAAAAACTGGGTGTGAGGGTCCCCAGCTAGTCATCTCTCCTCTCCTTCCTACAATGCATTGTATCAACAGAGAAGCCTTTTTGTGAATGCTGTGGCTTTTATTATCTACAACAAATGCAAGGGACATAAAAGGCACTCCAAAAAATTTGATGAGTGAATGAATAATGATGCAACTTCTACATTATATTCTCTGGATTGTCATCCATCCACAAATATCAATGGCACTCACTTTGCTTTGTTAAAATCATGAAAAGAAGTAGGCTGTCATTTATCCATTATATCTCAATAAAGCTGTCAAAAAACAGGGAAGAAATTGGTCTGTCTGTAAGTCACTGGGCTACAATATCTAACTACTAAAATCAAATAGTGAAAAAATGCAGAAACACAAAACAAAAGCTAATGTCTGTGCTTTTCATTGTTTAAAAATTTCCTTCAAGCACAATTTATATGCATTAGAAATTTGTGGGAAAATAAAAATGAAGGATTTGGGAATGGTTGCAATTATTAGAAGGAAGCAAAGTATATTAAAAAAAAAAAAAAAGACTGCAGGCAAGAGAAATTTTCAGAGGACATCATCAAAGAAAACCAGAATAAAATGGTCACCCAGAAAACTGCCAAGTTTCTCTTGCATTTCATTGCCAAGATGTTGCTACCAAAAATGTTAATAGCTGAAAAAGCAATTAAACAATACATCTGGAGCCATTGTGAGCATTGGCTAGGACCAACAAAATAATACATAAGTCACTGGGATGCATGTATTACACAAATAAAGAATACCACATGCAGAAAAACACACAGGTGCAAACACAAAGGACCCAAGAACATCTCTCTAAGGTGCTATGAGATAGCTGTGCCGCAGATACAGGAGTGAGAGTGATGAGCTGTACGTAGACAAGGATATGCTTTAAATTATGTTGGTGTCATGCTGGATAAACCCATAAAGGAGCTTAATTGCTGCAACAAAAGCCCAAGGTTAACAGTGACAAACTCTACCAATAGTTGCAAAGCAATAATGTGGGGTGGGGGGCAGACTTTGAACAGAACCTGTGCAGTGGCTACTTTCAGCACCTGGGGTTCAATAGAATGTCATGAAAAAAATCAGATACAAATCAGTACAAAAGAGAAGAAAAACTCTTAGACACGCAGATGGTATTTTTTAAATTATAATGAAATCAGCTTCAGGGAAAATCTTTGACAGGGAAATGAGGTAAGGAAATAAGCACCATTAAAATAATGGATCCCAGAGTCCAGGTACAATGCATTCCGATGAGTTCAGGGCATAGGAAATTTTAAAGGAGTCACTAATACAGCCCCAATCTGCCCAAGAGCTGGGTTTCTCAAAGTTGCCAAGAAAATAGGAGAGATTGTCTTAATTTCCTGCTTTCAAATGGCCTTTTTGAGTGCATAATTTCCCTAGAAAACTCATGACCAGTAAATCAATCTCAATGGGCAAAGAGAACTTGCCCTCTGCCTAGTCCCCAAATTTGGAGCCAGGCTGGGAAAAGTGGGGGAAAATGGCATAAAAACTGCCTTTGACTCTCTAACTACGGTTACTTTAAAAGGAAAATAGCATCTTGTATTTAAGTTACAACCATCAAGAAATGCACAGATATAGCAAAAACTAGTGAATATGCTGGGTCCCTGTTCCAGTATAAGAGAGATTTTTTCCATAACGTACAAGTTGTAGAACTATGGGTACTTTCCTACTCCTACAAGCACATCCCTCTTCCAATGCAACTTTGAATCCTCTGAATCCAGTGTGCAAGTGTGTATGAGAGACACACACACACACACAGAGAGAGAGAGAGAGAGAGAGAGAGAGCGCCAAAGCCAGAGATGCACACACACTGAGAGAGAAGAAACAGGGAGTATAAAGGAATGACATTAGGAGAAAGAATTTTCTCCTAAACATATATGCTTTGCCCAAGGTCATATCATTTTCTTGACATTCCATATCAACCAATACTCATCACCTTGTTCCCAGGGAGCCTGATTAAGCAGTCATTGCTAGGGTCCTCGTTCTGAGTAGAGATAGCCAACCCAATTAGCTGGGAAAGACAGAGCAAAGAGCAGCATGTATGCAGATCACCTATCTTTCAATACCATCTGATGCTTCCTACATTCCTACAGTAGAAAAGGAGAGAGGACCAATTTTGAAAGATTTTTTTCTTCCTTCCAAGTTCACTGTCAATTCTATTTTGACTTAACCTCCAGATGACTACTAAATAGTACAAGTCAATCACTTTTCAACAAATTTCACATGTCCTGCATGCCGCTCCCCTTCTTCTAGGTCTACCCTCTTTTCCTCTTCCTTCTTCTTAGCACCACCCCAGTTTCTTCTTTCTTGCTTTTCTTCATCCTACTTTCTTTCTGTGGGATTCCCCCACACTCACACCTCTCTCTGACTTTTACCACTTTGAGCTCCCTTTGCCAAGTTCCTTTCTTATCCTGTCCTCCCAACCCCTGCCTACTCCCTTCCCTCCAGTCACCCTATTGAGTCCCTGAAGTTTGCTGACATTTGGATTCAAGATGTTTGAGTTTTTACTCTTAAATTCATCATAGTTGGGGAGGGGGAAAAAAATATCATTGTCACTTAAGGAAAAGTTGGAGGAAGAGAACATTTCTTAAACTGAGTTTCAAAACATCCCAGGAAAAATTAGTGAAACTGCTGTAACCAGGAGAAGAGCTGAAGCGCTTTAACTGAGAGCACATTTGAAATTAGTACATCCATTGTTCCAATGCAAATGCCTCAGCTGAAGGCCTTCACTCTGAATCAGCACAACATTTCCCTTGCTTACCTTATTAATTTACTTAGCAACACCATTTTTATAGACGCAGGTTAAACAAGGATTCTGAGTAACAAACTATATACACCCCAGCAGATGGCCCATAGAAAGGGCCTTGTTGGTCTAGTCAAAACAAATTTTGCACAACAAACACTTGTTCTGTTCCATGGCCTTGTCATAATCATGTCAGACTCATTCTCCATGGAGGAAGAATAATTTTAATTGGGTATTGTTTGTTGTTTGCATTGTAAGCAGGCAGATCCAGTTTGTGATATAAATATGAAAATATTCTGTTTGTCAGCTAAGTCATGCACTCTCTTCTTTTCTTATCCTTGCCCTCCTCATCCCATGAATAAGTGGTCTATTTTCCTGCCTCTGTGAAAGTGCCTCCTTCCTCCAAAGATCAGTACCTCCTCCAAAATACAAGTCACTCCACTAATAAAACCATTAAAATCAAAAGTAATGGCAAACCAAGGACCCCTTATTTACCAATTAACCTACTGTCTGTAAGATTTAACCTACCTAAAAAACTGCTGAGTTTTTAAGAATTTTACTTTCTTTTTTAGATCAAAGACACACATAGGGGTTGGGGTTAGGGCTCAGTGGTATAGTGCAGCGCTTGTCTCGCATGTGTGAGGCCCTGGGTTTGATCCTCAGCACCACATAAATAAAATAAAGGTATTGTATCTACCTACAGCAACAAACAAACCAAAAAAAGACACATATAAATTTGAGTCAGACCAAAATGAGGTCTCAAGGTACTTACCTTGTCAATACCCCTATGAAATTTACTCTTCACCCAGCACCCACTTGAATCCATTTTCAGAGGGTGCCCACCAACACTTCCTGCCTGGAGGCATTGTTTGGCACTGCTAACTACTACACAACCTAGAGACTGGTTGGGCTACTGCTGATTGGGCCAGGACACCTTATCAAGCTAAGCCAATCAATGCTTTTTCCAGAGAAACAGGAAATATATGACCTGGAATATATCACCTGGAATCTAGAGGCCTATATTCTTACATAGACCTAAAGGCTGAGATATTACCAGTTCTGGAGTAACCCTGGTACATCCTTATTGCAAACAGACCCAAAATAAGTTGAGCATTTACAACTATCACTTTCTTTCGCTGAAGGCAGAGGCAACAATATTTTAGCATCAGGATTCAACTAAACTTCTCATTGCAACTGGGTGACAGAATCCATAAATAGAACCAAACTAGGTCCCATGACAAAAAAAAAAAAAAATGCTCCTGCAAAAATGTAATCTTATACCTACTCTATGACAGAAGAGTTGTGAGTACCATATTTCTAGCCAGGCTCATATCTTGAACATCACATATTTCACTAACAAAAAGCCATTGCTAATTTTAAAAGTGTCTAGAACCCATCTGAGATAAACATTGTTGAAAGTTATAGTAACTGTCTTTGGAGTGTGGATTTCTAGCTAAGTTATTTCAGATGCTAACAAACCAATGTATATTGCCAACTATCATCCTGGAGGAGTCCTGAGTGGGAACTTCAAATCTTAACTAATGTCCCTGTGTGTGTGTGTGTGTGTGTGTGTGTGTGTGTACACATATATGCATACACACATATGTAAGTATATATATGTATATATATGTACATAAACATCTCTATATACTGTCTTCACTGAAGAGTTTTTAAATAATTTACAGATATTATGACAGCCATGTGCTAGCAGAGCCCAGTACCCAGAGAGGTGGATGAAACTAAGGGAGACAGAAACAGAAGGTGGATGCAGAGGTCCCAGGGAGAGATCCCTCATGACAGCTGCATTTGGTTTGGATGAGTTCCTTTTCACTGACTTCAGTCCTTTGTAAGACCAAACCATCCTTCCTACTTTAGGCTTGTACAAGATACCCCTATAGCATCATATTAGATTCCCCCTGTTCCTTAAACTCAATGAGTATATTCTGTTACTCGCTACAAAACAATCCTATGCTAAAAGATTAAAGCTATTGTTGCAGAGATAACATAAACAAATATAAAGTTGTATTTAGCCTTCAAACCTCATTACAGGTAAAGGTACAGTTTCTGTTGTGCTTATTACAATACTGAAAATGGTTCAAAGACTGTATTTGCCTTCTTCACAGACTCATAGGAACCCCAAGTTGAAAACCACAGAACAGAGGTATGAATACTCGAATGCTTTTTCTTAAACTTTTCTAAACATATGTTCATTTCAAGTTAATATGCTACATACTCAACCAACCGCTGTTGGTACCTAATATATGCAGAGAACTGACTTAGGGGCTATACGATGCTTAAAGGTAAAGGACATCCTTTCTTACTTTGAAGAGTAGGAATCTATTAATGTTCTGATGAAACAATAGGAAAGCATACAAATTACCTCAATGAAAGGCATGAAAAAATTTCATGAAAAGTATAAATATTGAGAGGTTCTGAGGGCAGAGGATGGATTACCCAGTTCAGTTAGAGTCCACAAATTCTAAAGTACTGGGTAGATGTCGAGAGGTTGGCAAAAATGATAAAAAAGGTAGAGAGAAGACCTACTAGGCAAGAGAACTGCAGGAGACTACAGAGGCTGGAAATTATAATATTTGTTCCAGAAGCAGTAGGAAGTGTGGTTTAGCTGTGGTGTAAAGATGCCCAGAGACATGATGTGAAAATAAGACTAGAAAGGCAGGTTACCTGATTGATGAGGTGCAGAAGCACATAAGTTTTCAAATTTTATTCTACGGTCAAAAGGGGCTGAAGTGGAAAGTAAGGTTTAGGGCAGGAAAATGACATGATGAGTTTTGTATTTGAGAAAAGTATCTCTGGACGTAGGGCAGAATTAATAGGAAAACAGAGAGACAGGAGCTGAGATGGCAGTCAGGCAGATGCTAAGGTCTCCAAGTGAGAGTTAATGAGGTGCCACTCCAGGGCAGTTGCAGAGAGAAACAATAAAACTGAGAAACACTGCAGAGGTGAAGTTGACAGGGTATGCTGACAAATCATGTAAGGAAATTAAGGTGTAAAAAATAACTTCAAACTGCCTAACCAGGGAAATCTGGTTTCCTCTTTTTAAAAAGGGAGTTAACATTTTCTCCCTTGCAATATTTTGTGAGAACAAAGAGGTATCATGCATGTAAAAGTGAAGACCTATCAAAAACAGGTTTATTGTATGTAATAAATTAATGTCTTCCTTTTTCATCTAGAATGTTTGCTCATACACCATCCCCAGAACAATTGAGAATGATCATTCATATCATTATCATTATTCTATGGCTAAGATGTGGAATCCCAAAGACATGGCCAAATGTCAAAATCTTGCATTTGCTCCAAATCACACCCCAACCGAAGCTTACCAAGACATGAAGCACTGCATGGAAAACACAAAGAAAATGCAGGATGCATGCCTCTTGAAATTCATTCTCTATGCAATAGCTAAAGCTATAGAGATATAGTTAACTAAAAAAAAAAAAAACCTGTAATTATACTTTAAATATAATTATAATTATACTTTGAAATATTGGTCAGCTTTGGACAGAAGCCAGAAGAGAAATAGTCAGACAAGGCTGGCGGACCCAGATTTGTGAAGGGAAGTGCAGAAGATCAAAGGAAAAGCCAAAGAAGACTCAAAATAAAACTAGGACAAAGACGATTTCTGGAGGTGTTCCTACATAACAGTTCCATCAAATCCTTGTTCAAGAGAGATTGGAGTAAATCTTTGTCTGTATTTAGTTAACTCTTTACAAGGATATTTATGGTTCATTATATAATATGGATTTTGTTGATCTATATAAAATTTTCTGTTCTGTTCCTTTACCTAGGACTGGTCAGAAAGTATCTGATTGGAAATTTGAACCAGGTGTAGTCTAATTGACAATTGGTCCTGACTGGGCAAATTAGGCACCCACCATCATGGATTTCTTGTTAAGGCCTCCGGTCTGGGTGTGCTATTTCACAAAACAGCTGATACAGTCCCCTTTGTTGTATAGGTGCCCAAATGACTGTTTTGCTTTCTTTAACTTTGAGATGCATCCCTATTTTTCTTCTTTATTCTCCATAAAGTCCTGCAGATGCAGGAAATCGTCAGCCCAGGCTCCCTCTTGCAAAGCCCCTTCATATATAGTATCCTTTCCTGCTAACAGGTCTAGGCTCCCCAGTCCATCATGCTAGTGTCATCCAGATTAGTATCACAAAGAACAAGGGCTGTGATTCTTCTTTCTCCTACTGAAGGATTTGGCCTTCTTAAATACAGTGATCTAATTTCTAGTCATTACTGAGTTCTGTTTAGAAGAGGTCTTAGGTGAATGCATTATACATGCCCTCATGGAAAAGGAGGCCTATTGGCTATAGCATCACTAAGAAGCCATTCAAGTGATTCTCCACCACAAATGTCTATTCCAAGGTAATTTTGGCCCCAAACTCTAGAACACTCAATTAACAAAAATTTATTATGCCCCAGTGGGAGGCTAGAATGCACTTTCAAGGTTCACTTTCCCACTCAGCTCACCTAGCCTCTACAAGTTACCGATTTACATATCCATTTTCCTTTGAAACTTATACCACTATGTGTTTTCTACCAATGCACTTGATGTTTCTTCCTTTGTGCTTCATTTTTAAAAAAGCAATCAAAAGCAATGAATAAGAGAACAGACTTTGTATCCCTACTTCCTTAGTTTGAATCCCAGCTCTGACACTTAGCTGTGTGACATTGGGTAAATTGCTTTGCCTCCAGGTCCTGGTTTCCTCATTTATGAAATGGGAAAAGCGATAATTCCTACTGTCCTCCTGGAGCTCTTGTGAGGATTAAAGAAGTCAATTTACTCAAAGCATTTAGAAGAAGGGAGACTTCCTAGCATGTTAATTAAGGACTAGATAAGTGTAAGCTATTATGGAAACTCTACTGTTAAAATGTTCCACTTATGCAGTGGTGCCTGACTGATATGAGCAGCCTTGACCTTCCCTACTTACCTAAACGTGTGGAGCTCACCATCAGAAACAAACCCATGTTTAATAACAAACATCCCACAAATACCATCTTAAAGTAAAATCTATGCATAATATAATCTAGCCATGCACAAAATTTCAAGATCATTAATATAATATCCTGTATTAACCAGCTTTGCACTACCATAATGAAATATCTGAGGTGATTAATTTATAAAAAGCAAGGTTTATTTTGGCTCACAATTCTGGAGCTTCCAGTCCAAGACTGGGCTGCTCCTTTGCCCTGGGCCTCTGGCAAGGACAGCACATTGTACAGGACAGCTTGACAGGGCAAATTACCTACATTACAAGCCAGGTAGCACAAAGTGACTGAGAGCGTAGGGTCCCACAGTTTCCTTCAAGGGCACATCCCCAGTGACCTAAGGACCTCTTACTAGGCCCCACCTCTTCAAAGTTCCACTACTTCCCAATAGTACCATCCTGGAGACGAAGCCTTCAATTCATGACCCTGGGAGACGTCCATCCATATTCCAAGCACAAAATTCCCTACCTATAAGTAGGAGGTATTAAGAATTTTAATAAAGTAATATGTATTTGTGGGCTGGCTACAGTATCACCTCACATTAATATCTGGGCACACAGATGGAAAGGCATGATGAAGTATTCTGGTTCTTGTGCTCACATCAGCCCTGTGGAAGCAATAACCAAAACCCATACTCATGCAGCAGCTGGGTTGTGTTGGCAACCCAAATACTGCTAGTGACTGTGCTGCTAGTGTTTTTCTGAAATGGAAGTAAACAAAAGAGTTCCATCTTGCCTCCGTTTACTCAGTTGTTGTATTGGTAGAAAATTCAGTGTATAGTAGAAACGTGTAAAAAGTACTTTGTGATCATACATAAAACAGAACTGAGTCCAGTCTCAGATAATTACAATTTTTTTTTTTACCTACATGAATTTAAGGGGAAGAATTGCAAGCAGCATAATATGAAGGCTAGTGCTTCACAGAGTTCATCATCTCCCCCCACCTCCCTCAGTCATTTGACAACCACAACAACACACCAAATTTCCAGAACAGCCTTTGGGAACACACCATCACTAAGAACCACTGGTTTCATTCATGAAAGGGTGGGAGAAGGAAAGCTATTTGTTGATACATAGAAGAAAAACAGCTCTGTTCTTTTGTTATTGTTGTTCTTTTCTTCTCATTTCTTTAATGTTTAATTTTTGTCAGTCACGGCTTTGTTCTTAAGAGGAGACTCCAGGATCATTAGGTAACAATTTAAAGAAGTCTAGTAGGGGAATTATCCTAAGGCTGAAAGAGAAACTAAATACCATATACTTTGTATACAAACAGTTGTATGTAAAAAGATGCTATATATGTGCATTATGAATTGTAATACATACTACTATTATAAACAAAAAAGAAAAAGAAAAAAATTCTCATAAAAGAAGAGAAACTAAAAAATTTCTTTCTACTTCTCTACATTTTCAAAATATCTTTTGAGATACTATGCATTATATTTATTAAAAAATAGTAAGTAATAAAGCAGAGTTCTCAAAATCAAGTATGAATCAACAAAACCCATATTCTGGAGAAATTTATAAAAACAAAACCTTTCTTCACTTAGTAAATTGTAAGGAAGAGAGAAAGAAGAGAGATTATAGATTAAAATAATTAAATAACATATTAGCCAGTTGCAATTTATGGATCCTATAACATAATCAGAAATGTAAACACTGGGGCAGATCTCATAAAAAATCAAAGAGAGATGAGTATAGAAAAGGAACTAAGCAGTGGGAGGAGGTAAGGGATGGGAGAACAGCTGGGGAGTGATATCAGCCAAATTTTATTGTTATATTATGTATTGTGTGCATGTACAAATATGTAAGAACAAATCCCATCAGTATGTACAACTATAATGCACCAATAAAAACGTGAGGAGAAAAAGAAATATAAACACTTGCTGAATATTTGATAATATTAATGAATTATTAATTTTATTAGTGTGATATTGGAATTATGGTTATTTTTAAGTGAGTTCATATTTCTATAGGTAAAATATTTATAGATAAAAAACATAAGATTTGCTTGAAAATAACATGGAATTGGAGAAAGTAAGTGAGAACATAGCTGAAACAAGATTTTCTATGAATTCCATTCTATTTCTGGATATGCTTTACACGTTTCATGATTTAAAAAAACAAAATTGCAAATATGCAGTTGTAGGTAAAAAAGAATTAACAAGGGTCATAGTCTGGTAATATTCTAATTAATGTTGTACTACAGAAAAACAAATTTTAAAATGTAGAAAAGGAAAAATAATTACCTTGTGGGTGATTCTTTCATAGGGTCAGTTTAATTGTGATTTGAATTTAGCAACAATCCTTTTGATGGTTATTTGCATCTACTTCCTATTTTTTACTTTACAAAACTTTTAAAAAATATGCTGCAGACCTCAGTAGCATTTCAGGAGAAACCTTGAAAGAAAAGAAAGAATGTAACATAACTGTTCTATCCCATGGAGAGAAACATAAAAAAACATGCTTTGGATGAAGATGATAGTCTTGAGACAACAGTAAGTAGAGTGGGCATTTAGAGGTCTAAGAACAAAAAGGAATGGTTAGGAAATTGGCCTGGGCCCAACACATATCCCCATGGATTTGTGCAGGAAGGCCCCAATCAAAGATTTCATAGCTCTAGTTCCATAAAAATGTTCTCCTTCTTTGTATACAACCAGAGATATGTAAAAATGTGCTCTATAAGTATATGAAATGTAATGCATTCTTCTGTCACTTCTAACAACTTAGAATAAAAAATAAATAATATTTTTTTAAAAAAATGCTCTCCTTGCTCCTCCCCAATCCCTTCTTTGCCCCTTCCAATGGACAACTAAACCAACTGTGTGCAGAAAGAGTGCCTCTTCTCATTTCTCAGTGGATAGAATGGAATGGGAAAAGTAGTTCCCAATCTTGCCAACTCACCTCCTGGCAGAATGTCAAATTTTTATAATTTATTTTAAAACACATGAGCATAGAACTTGTGTATGTATATGAGCTTTAATTTACACCTAAATATTAACTTATATCTGACAGTTTCTAAGGCTCAATCCATGGGTGGTTGGTTAGTATTTGAATGATACTAATCAGAAGCTTATATTCCCAAGGCAGCTGCTATAACATTTTAAATTATTTTAACTTCTCATCAGCACTAGAGAATTGGTTACTTAGTATAAGAGATATTAGAAATGACTTTTTTTTTTTTTTTGGTGAAATGAGAGATGTTCAAGACATGGAGATTGGCTAGAATTATCATATGAGTACCTCAGCAATTTTATTTGTATAAATCTGGTCACCCTGCAGCTTGCTCCCTTGAAATAACATTCTTGGCCTAGGGCTCTTTCATGTCTTTGGTTTTGCCATTAATAGAGAATTCTTTCACCAGATCGCTGGGTTATATGAATCCTAACTGTATAATGTTGTCTTCTTCCAGTACACATTTCATAAAGGCATTAGGGTGCCCAAAAGTTAGACTTCATTGTGATTGTAAGAACAAATTACATAGCTGTGTTCATATCACTTGCTGTCCAATGTGGACATACAGGCAGAATCTGAGACTTGCTTTTCCTGTAACCCACCTACTGAATATGAAGATGGGAATGAAGGAGACCCCTCACCCACCCACCAATGAAAGCCTATTCATTTTACACTGCCAACTTGCTTTAGAGCATTATGCAATAGATGTGTCCATGACACTTCCAATTGGATATAACATAATTTTTCTTCCAGTATTCTCAAGTTTCTCAAGTATTTTAACATGCATACAGTTATATACCTGCATAGAGGACTCCGCCAGCTACTGCTTAGAGGTCAAATATAACCTGTCTCCTGTTTTTGTATAGTCAATGAACTAGAAATGATGCAATTTAAAATAGTTGGAAAAAATAAAGAGTAATATTTTGTGACATGTGACTATTATATGAAATTTCAACTGCAATGTCCCTAAATAAATTAAAACTAAATAAATATATTGACTACAGCTTCACTCATTTGTATGTATTATCTATGGCAACAGGAATAGCTGTGAAAATATGATATGCAAGCCCCAAAAAACACACAATGTGGCCCTTTACAGAAAACAAAAATTGTTAACCCCTGATATGTATTGTAAGTGTTTTTAGACCTATGAAAAACAAATTGTACACTATTACAAATAATTGATTTCCCTGTTCCAAATAGCCAATATAAGAATTATCAGAGAAGATAGAAGCCATTTGTAAGTTGGAAACAGGCTTTAGGACTTCCATTTTTAAGTAAATAAATGTTTGATTATCATTCATGTATAAAAGTTAATAACTTTCACCAGCCCTTGAACTGGTACCAGGATACATCATCTGACCAAATACATTATAAATAAGAAATAGAAAGGCCTAGCTCTCCATACAGGCAAACAGTAAAAACACCTCAAATAAAGTTGTCACTACCATGCTGCCTCAATTTTAAATCCACTTGTTTTTATCTTCTTTAATCCTTTGGATATATAGAATTGTTTTCATTTAGCATATATGTGTGTGTACATATATATGTATATATGTGTGTGAGTGGGTGGGTGTGGGTGTGTTTAATATGCTTATAAAGTCAAAGAATTATAGAGAAGAAAAGAATTATAGCAATGTTGGATTCACAGTAATGAGCCATCAAAAAGTTTTTGATAAAGTTTTGGAGGTAAGAGCAGCCAATTAAAGTATACATGCTGCTACCTCCTGCCTAAGTCATTTTAGAGCAATTTGTCAACAAACACACCAAGAACTGCCATGAGCAGTTATCTTAAAACAGAACAGGCAGATACATTTTAATATACTCATTTATGAACTTCTCTAGAAGCTGAGTCTCTTCTATTTAATCTCACTAAGAGTCTCTTCAAGCTAGATGCAAACAACCTGTCAAAACAGTAGCTGAAGAAGAAGGTACCAGCTCATTAGAACTACACTCATCACTATCTTATCTCCTGGGAAGATGGAAAGTTAAGCATGACACGTGAGGCCCTCATGAAATGAATCTAGATTGGCAGCTTTTTCTAATCTCTCTCTTCTAATCTTCATTGGTAAAGACCATGCTGAGCATTTTGACCCACTATAAAAAAGTAAAAATAAGTTGTTGAAAGTGCATGCATTCACACATGAAAACATCTCTTGATTTTCAACATTCAGGAATTTATGTTTAAGAGGAATTTTCAAATAAAAAGAAATCCAGCATATTAATATTCACACATAAAAAATGTATTGATAAACAGACTGAATAAAAACAATTCTGTTTGTTGATCTCAATGCATACTTGAGAAAGTGTTAAAGGAATTTGGTCCAAGTATTTCTTTGACCTCAAGAGTCTAGCACAGGGTCATGCTACATGCCTAATAAAAGTTGAATGTTAGTATCCAAATACCCTTCTGCTTTCAAGGGTAATAAATACAGATTAGTTTAAAAAAAAAAAGTTGAATGTTGAATGTGCTACTGAATAATAGCATAGATAACACCAGGGGTGTTGTAGAAACACTGCTTAAGTTCAATACTCTGTAGGTTGTCCATCCTTCTTTTTCTAGGGGTAATGAGAAGACCATGGAACCCTTGAGGAAACTATCTGTGGTGGTCCATTCAGATCCACTCCAGTTACTTGTTGAGAACGAGCATCAGGAGACCCTCTTACTTTCATCTACAACACACACAGAAGCCAGCAGGACTCTCAAGTCACACTTGCCAATCCTGGCACAAGCCATTCTACATGGCATCTCTACATGGATCTACAATTTCATACTCATCTACTTCCTAATTCTCAAGTCCTGTCCAGAATTATTCTCTTGCCTGATGTTTCTATTGACCTTATATAATTAGAAATAGAAAAACAGTTGTTAAGACTGTAGCTCTTATATCCAAAATGTCGGGTCCAAACCCTAACTCCCGGGCTTGCCCCAGCATGTGGTTGGGGCAAGTTGTTGCTTGTGTCTTGATCTTAAAATGGAAAAAACTGTAGTCAACCAGATCATGGGGCTGTAATGAGGATACATAAGTAGTTCTTAATCCAACACTCTATTACACATATTCATTTGCTCCCTCTTAAATATCCTGAAATGAAATTGATAGATAATGCTGTCTACTGAGATACTTTAAAAAATTAATATACTATTTTAACCATATTATAAAGAAGAAATAAAAGAAGGGCACAGTGCTCCATGCCCATAATTCCAACAACTCAGGAGGCTGATACAGGAGGATTGCAAGTCTGAAGCCATCCTGGGCAACTTAACAAGAACCTCACAAAATTGAAAATAAAAAGGGTTAGGGATATAGCTCAGTACTAAAGCACTTCAGTGTTCAATCCTCAATATCATAAATAAAAATACCTTACTTTGAGCTGGAGGTATAGCCCAGTGTAGAGCACTTGAAAAGTATGCATAAGGTCCTGGGTTCAATCCCCGGTTCTGGAAAGAAAAAAAGAAAGGAATAAAAGAAAGTCAGTTTATAATAAAATAGTATGTGTATTAATGGGCAAAAGATAGACATGATTATTCTAGAAGATACAATAAATTGCTGGATCCTGACACACATATAAAAATTACCATTAATGCAGCAGCTATAGCCATCGCAAGTTAAGAGGTGCAGGCAGGGACACAGAAAAGTTCTTGATAAGGTTCCAAGCAAAATGAATACACTCTTCCCTCAATCTATACGATAGATGTACTCTTGGAAATACTACTATCTCAAAACCATTCAACAATTAATTTCCATTTATATGCAAAATAAAAGAAAGTTCTAGGATTAAAAAAATTATAAAAGCAGAATTTTACCCACAGGAACTGCCACAGGGCTTTTAGAGACATATGTATGAGCCAATTCTTCACTGGGACTGTCCCTTACCTTGCAGGAAGTCTTGGTATTGAAATTCCCAAATCACCGTGACAACAAAAACACCTTTGCAAATGTCCACAATGCCCCCAGGGAGTGAAAACATCCCCACAGGGTACCACTGGACTGAATGACAGAGAAAACACACCAAACAGTGTCCACCACATGGTCACTGCTCAAGTTACAGCATCCTCCCACATCCTTTTGGGTGCCAGCAAAGTAGAAACCATTCTCTATGAAGCTAGCTGTGCCCTACGTTAGAGCAAAAGGAGGTTTAGTGTAGACCTAGGACTACAGGCCTTAATGAGATGCTTTAAGTTTACTATTCATGACTTTAGTGGTAAAGCCATTAGCGCTCTTTCCCACCATTCATCAAACAATAGGAGGAAAGGTTAAAAATAAATAAACCTCAGGACAACCATGAGCCAGAGAGACTTCCCCATGAGTATTCTTTCTTAGTAGGACTTGAAAAGTCCTAATGGAGAACAGATCGTGGAGAATCAATCTACAAGGAACTCAGGGAATGCACATATAATAGTCTTGAATTGGGGTCTGAAGAACTTTGGAGTCCTGATTTTGTCCTGTCTGCTCATGCCTTCTCATATGTGTTCAACAAATATCCAAGAAAGCAGCTAAATGTTTTTAACCAAGATAGATGGCCAGTGTGACTAATTCCTGGGGACTTTGGAGACCTATTTTAGGTAGGAAAAGGGCTGTTGGGCCCAAGAAGCACTTGGCTCTCTGCAGGGAAAGGGGGAAGCAGAAATCAATCAGGGTATCATTACAGAGGCCAAGTACCTGATATTGCTTAAAGAAAACTGGAACTTTGGTAATGTTCTACCCACCTAAAGTTTTCTTGCTTTCTCAGCAACCTCATTGAATCCTGAGGTTTTGACAATATATACCCAAATCTCTGGCCCTGACCTGTCCTTAAAACCCCAGACCTGTTGATCTATCTGCCTTAGCAACAGTACTACTTGGTTTTCTAATATCAAAATTAACCAATCTGTGTTATGCCCCAAGATGTGATACCCTGAGAAGCACAATATATAGTACACATTTGTTGGATGAATAAACAAACCAGTGTTGGGCAGTAATAGCCAGAGAAAACAACGTGCACAAGTGATGTCCAAGGAATCTTTGAAGATGATTAAAAAAAAAAAAAAAACCTGAACCTGCAAAACCAGGAGCAGCTGATATTGCTAAGGAAGGTCTAACTCCAGGAGTGCATACCTTGGACAGATTCCAGGTTCTTGTGGGCCTAATAAAAGCTAGAACTAGTTAAGTCTGAATTTGTGAAGAGACATCTGGCTTGTTCCTCAGCTTCAGCTTCCCAGTGAAGAATGCATCCAGGATACAGGATTACAAACATATAGACCTGCCTGATGGTGCAAAATTCTGGGGCATATTACCCATTCATTCTTGTTACAGAACAAAAGTAGGACTGCTTTGTAAGAGAAACCCTGGCCTTTCACCTTCTGAAAGCAGCTCTCTAGTGAAGTATATATCTTCATTAGCTGCTTTGAGTTTCATGAAAGGATGTTAACCTTATTCCCAGATCAACCAATAGTTATTGCACATCACTTGCTCTTATCCAGTAACAAATAGCTGCACGGAAGGTAGTAGTCAAGAAATATAACTTCATATTTTCTTCTTCCCAATACCTATGATATGATTCTTTGTTAAAATGACTCAGAGGGGGGCTGGGATTGTGGCTCAGCGGTAGAGCGCTTGCCTAGCACGTGCGCGGCCCGGGTTCGATCCTCAGCACCACGTAAATGCATTGTGTACAAATAAACGCATTGTGTACAACTAAAGCAAAATAAATAAATATAAAAAAAAATGACTCAGAGGGTTGCCTGAAGGATTTTCCATCCATCCTTCCTGCTAGACTCTGCTAAGCCAGATCATTGAAAAAACAGGCCATGTGATTCCTTGATTTCCTAGCAGTTACTTGTTCACCTGCCCTTGTTCATTAAGTTCTTAACATATATTAAAGAATGTTATAGGAAAGAGCTCCATGACACAACACATCTTATTAACTGTGCAAATATTGTTGATAAAGACAATTTTATGAAAACCTATAAGAGAAGTCTTTCTGGGCTCTGTTCCAAAAAAATTCAGGCCTCCCCTAGTCTACAGTTTGGTTTTATCTCATGGACAACATGAATCATGCAACTAATCAAGGTTTCCTTTTAGAGTAGCTTTTTTTTATTTTTTATTTTTTTTATTCAAAGTGTTGTATTTATAATAGTAGTATGCATTATAATTCATAATAAACATATAGAGCATCTTTTTACATAACACTGTATACAATGCATATTAGTACCATTCAAATCTTCAGTCATGCATTTAGGATAATGATATCCATCTTATTCATCTACCTTTTCTTTTGTCCCCTCCATCCCCCCTTGCTCCCTTCCTTCCCCTCCCTCCCCTTTGACCATTCTAGTGTTCCTCTAATCCTCCTACGTACCCCAACCCAACTGTGAATCAGCCTCCTTATATCAGAGAAAACATTCGGTATTTGGATTTTTGAGATTGACTAAATTCGCTTAGCATTATATCCTCCTACTTCATCCATTTACCTGCAAATGCCATTATTTTATTCTCTTTTATTGCTGAGTAAAATTCCATTTTGTATATATACCACATTTTCTTTATCCACTCATCTACTGAGGGACATCTAGGTTGATTCCAAAACCTAGCTATTGTGAATTGTTCTGCTATAAACATTGAAGTGGCTGTAATATGCTGTTTTTAAGTCCTTTGGGAATAGACACAGTAGTGGGATGGCTGGGTCATAGGGTGGTTCCATTCCCAGTTTTCCAAGAAATCTCCATACTGCTTTCCATAACGGTTGCAACATTTTCATTCCCACCAGCAATGTATGAGTGTGCCTTTTCCCCACATCCTCTCCAACATTTATTGTTGTTTGTGTTCTTAATAGCTGCCATTCTGACTGGAGTAAAATGAAATCTTAGAGTAGTTTTGATTTGCATTTCTCTAATCGCCAGTGATATTGAGCATTTTTTCATGTATTTGTTAATTAATTGTGTATCTTCTTCTGAGAAGTGTCTTTTCAATTCCTTCACCCATTTATTGATTGGGTTATTTGCTTTTGTTTTTTTTTTTTTTTTTTTTTTTTTTTTTTTTTTTTTTTTTTTTTTTGGTGTTAAGTTTATTGAGTTCTTTATATATTCTAGAAATTAGTGCTCTATCTGATGTGCATGTATTAAATATTTGTTCCCAATTAGTTAGCTCTCTATTCACCTCACTGATTGTTTCTTTTGCTGAGAAGAAGCTTTTTAGTTTGAATCTATCCCATTCATTAATTCTTGATATTAATTCTTGCGCTACAGGATTCTTATTAAGGAACTTGGGGCCTAATCCAACATGTTGGAAATTGGAGCTTACTTTTTCTTCTATTAGGTGTATTGTCTCTGGTCTAAATCCTAGGTCCTTGATCCACTTTGAATTGAATTTTGTGCATGGTGAGAGATAAGGGTATAATTTCGTTTGCATTGGATTTCCAGTTTTCCCAGCACCATTTGTTGAAGAGGCTATCCTTTCTCCACTGTACAATTTTGGCGCCTTTGTCTAATATAAAATAACTGAAATTATATGTATTAGTCTCTGTGTCCTCAATTGTGTACCATTGGTCTACCAGTCTGTTTTGGTGCCAATACCATGCTGGTTTTGTTACTATTGCTCTGTAGTATAATTTAAAGTCTGGTATGGTGATGCCACCTGCTTCACTTTTCTTGCTCAGGATTGCTTTAGCTATTCTGGGTCTCTTATTTTTCTAGATTAATTTCATGACTGCTTTTTCTATTTCTTTGAGGAATGTCATTGGGATTTTGATTGGAATTGCACTAAATCTGTATAATGCTTTTGGTGGTATGGACATTTTGACAATATTAATTCTGCCTATCCAAGAACAAGGTAGGTCTTTCCATCTTCTGAGGTCTTCTATAATTTCTTTCTTTAGTGTTCTATAGTTTTCGTTGTAGAGGTCTTTCACCTCTTTCTTTAAGTTGATTCCTAGGTATTTTTTTTTTTTTTGATGCTATTGTAAATGGGGTAGTTTTCATCATTTCCCTTTCAGAGGATTTGTCACTGATGTACAAAAATGCCTTTGACTTATGGGTATTGATTTTGTATCCTGCTACTTTGCTGAATTCATTTACTAGTTGTAAAAGTTTTCTGGTAGAGTTTTTTTAGGTCTTCTAGGTATATTATCATGTCATCAGCAAATAGTGCTTATTTGAGTTCGTCTTTTCCTATCTGGATCCCTTTAATTTCTTTCGTCTGTCTAATTGCTGTGGCCAGAGTTTCAAGAACTATGTTAAATAGCAATGGTAAAAGGGGGCATCCTTGTCTTGTTCCAGTTTTTAAAGGGAATGCTTTCAATTGTTCTCCATTTAAGATAATGTTAGACTTGGGCTTTGCAAATATAGCTTTTATAATGTTGAGATATATTCCTGTTATTCCTAGTTTTTCTAGTGTTTTGAACATAAATGGGTGTTGTATTTTGTCGAATGCTTTTTCTGCATCTATTGAGATGATCATATGGTTTTTATCTTTAAGTCTACTGATGTGATGTATTATGTTTATTGATTTCTGAATGTTGAACCAGCCTTGCATCCCTGGAATAAACCCCACTTGATAGTGGTTCACTGTCTTTTTGATATGTTTTTGTATTCGATTTGCCAGAATTTTGTTGAGGATTTTTGCATCTATGTTCATTAGAGATATTGGCCTGAAGTTTTCTTTTTTGGCTGTGTCTTTGCCTGGCTTTGGAATTAATGTAATATTTGCCTCATAGAAAGAGTCTGGAAGAGCTCCCTCTTTTTCTATTTCTTGAAATAAGTTGAAGAGCATGGGTATTAGTTCTTCTTTGAAGGTCTTATAGAACTCAGCTGTAAATCCATCAGGTCCTGGGCTTTTTCTACTTTTTAGCTTTTTGATAGTGTCTTCTATTTCCTCTCTTGAGATTGATCTGTTTAAATTGTGGATAGCCTCCAGTTCCAGTTTGGGCAATTCATACGACTCTAGAAATCTGTCAATGCTTTCCATATTTTCTATTTTATTAGAGTACAAGTTTTCAAAGTAATTTCTGATTATCCTCTGTATATCTGAGGTGTTTGTTGTGATATTTCCTTTTTCATCATGGATGTTAGTAATTTGAGTTTTTTCTCTTCTTCTTTTCGTTAGCATCGCTAAGGGTCTGTCAATTTTGTTTATTTTTTCAAAGAACCAACTTTTAGTCTTGTCAATTCTTTGAATAGTTTCTTTAGTCTCAATTGCATTAATTTCAGCTCTGATTTTAATTATTTCCTGTCTTCTACTGCTCTTAGTATTGATCAGTTCTTCTTTTTCTAGTGCTTTGAGGTGTGAAGTTAAGTCATTTATTTGTTGTTGTTGTTGTTTTTCTTTTAAGAAATTAACTCAGTGAAATGAATTTTCCTCTTACTACTGCATTCATAGTGTCCCAGAGATTTCTATACAATGTATCTGTGTTCTCATTTACCTCCAGGAATTTTTTAATCTCCTCCTTGATATCTTCTTCAACCCCTTGTTCATTCAGTAGCATGTTGTTTAGCTTCCAGTTGTTGGAGTAATTTTTTTTATTTGTTTTATCATTGATTTACAATTTCATCCCATTATGGTCTGATAGAATGCAGGATAGTATCTCTACTTTTTTATATTTACTGAGAATTGCCTTGTGGCAAAATATATGGTCTATTTTAGAGAAGGAGCCATGTGCAGCTGAGAAAAAAAGTGTATTCGCTTACTGAGGGATGAAATATTCTATATATGTCCATTAGGTCTAAGTTATTAATTGTTTTAATGAAGCCTAAAGTTTCTTTATTTAGCTTTTGTTTGGATGATCTATCCATCGGTGAGAGAGATGTGTTGAAGTCCCCTAGAATAACTGTGTTGTGGTCTATTTTATTCTTGAACTTGTTTGATGAATGTAGGTGCTCCATTATTTAGGGCATATAGATTTATAATTGTTATATCTTGTTGATGAATGGTTCCCTTAAGCAGTAAGAAATATCCATCTTTGTCCCTTTTGATTAGCTTTGGCTTGAAGTCTACCTTATTTGATATGAGAATGGAAACCCCTGCTTGCTTCCACAGCCCATGTGAGAGATAGGACTTTTCCCAGCCTTTCACCTTCAGTCTATTGATGTCTTTTTCTAGGACGTGTGTTTCTTGGAGACAGCAAATTTTTGGGTCATTTCTTTTAATCCAGTCTGACAGTCTGTATCTTTTGAATGGTGAGTTTAGGCCACTAACATTTAGGGTTATTATTGAGATGTGAGTCGTATTCCCATCCATTTTTATTTGTTTATGGTATTTAACTTGATTTGGTTTCTCCTCTGGTTGGTATTTCCTTTAGTTTAATATCTCCCTTTGTTGATTCTCATTATTATTTTTCTTTTCTTCTTCATGGAATATTTTGCCCAGGATGTTCAGAAGTGCTGGCTTTCGAGTTGTGAAATCTTTTAACTTTTGTTTGTCATGGAAGGTTTTTATTTCATCTTCAAATCTAAAGCTCAATTTTGCTGGATATAAGAATCTTGGTTGACATCCCTTTTCTTTCAGAGCTTGAAATATGCTATTCCAGGATCTTCTAGCTTTTAAAGTCTGGGTTGAAAAATCTGAATATAGTCTGATTGGTTTCCCCCTACATGTAATCTGCTTCCTTTCTCTCGTGGCTTTTAATATTCTCTCCTTGCCCAGTATATTAAGCATTTTCATTATAATGTGCCTTGGCATGGATCTGTTGTGATTTTGTATGTTTGGTGTTCGGTAAGCCTCTTGAACTTGGTTTTCCCATTTATTCCTCAAGTTTGGAAAATTTTCTGCTATTATTTCATTGAATAAATTACTCATTCCTTTGGCTTGGAACTCTGCACCTTCCTCTACCCCAATCACTCTTAAATTTGGTCTTATTATGTCGTCCCATATTTCTTGACTGTTCTGTTCTTGATTTCTTACCATTTTTGCTATGGAATCTACATTTTTCTCCATTATATATATTTTGTCTTCATTATCTGAGGTCCTTTCTTCCAAGTGGTCTAATCTTGCATTCAATTGAACATTTAGTTTGGTTTATTGCTTCTTTCATTTCCAGAACTTCTGTTTGGTTTCTCTTTAGAACCTCTATCTCTCTATTGAAGTAATCTTTTGCTTCCTGTATTTGTTTTTGAAGTTCTTTGTCAAAATGATCTTTTACCACCTGTATTTGCTCCCTCATCTCATTTTTTAGTTCATTCTTAAGTTCCATAAACATTTGGAATATGTAATTTCTGAATTCCATCTCTGGCATTTCACCAACTATGCTTGCCATGGAATCTACTGAGGAGGTATGTTGATTTGTTTGAGTCACTTTCTTCCCTTGTTTATTCATATTTCTTACGTGACTTTTCTTCCAGCACTGTGGAACCTTGACTATTTTGTTTTTACCTTAACACTTTATGATGTTCCTGTAGTACAATGCTATCAGATCCCCTTATAAATACTTTATACTTTAAAACCAGACATTTTCTATTCAGATAATCACAGTTTGATCACAATGTACATATTTATTTAACTGAGATATTTTCTCCAATTTACTCTGTATGTTTGTGATGGGGTTTATAGTTTCAAGTATTGGACACAGAGGTGATATGTTTAGGAAGAAGGAAGTGAGGGTATTGTGTTGTTCTTTCTTAGGAAGTGCAAAAAGAGAATTGTATGGAAGTGGTTTAATATCTGCAGATGAGAGAGGAAAGAGAATGGAGTGAACAATTTAGTGGAAAGACTGATTTATATATAAACCAAACTTATGTAACCGTTGAGAGAAGAAAGAAAGAGAGAAGGAAAAGAAAAAAAATGATGACAAAGAAGTAGGAATTAGTGGAAAAGAGAGGAATGAGAAAGTGAGTCAAAAAAATAGAGAATAAACTATATATAACACTGCTTTGCTGTATAGTTTAGTTGCCCCAGTTCTAGAAATCCCAATTTCTGCATATAACTTCTTTTTGTCTCTGTTGAGAATGCAATGGCAGGGTGTAAATAGGAAAGATGTGGGAATAAGTAAGAAGACAAAAGTGAGAAGGAAGAAAAGAAAGAAAGAAAAGAGGAATAAAAGCAAACAAACATACAAACAAGAAAAGAAAAAAAAAGTCGGACCCAGGAATAAATCTCAGGAACAAATCTCAGAAAAACAGCACCCAGTGAAGCCCTTCTTTTTTCCCTTCCAGTTTAAGCCAGTTGTCCCAAATCACATCCAGGCAGTCACAGAGAACCTGGAAAGCTTACAGACCGGGCCATGTTCCCCTGCTGTCCCACGCTGGGATTGCGTCTCTGTGGTGGGCTGGCTAGGAAAGTTTGCCAGGGGGCCTAGCTGGAAAGCTTGCAGACTGGGACTTGTTCCCCTGTAGTCCTGAGCTGGGATGGCGTCTCTGTGGTGGGCAGGCTGGGAAAGTCCTCTGGAGGGCCTATCTGAAAAGCTTACAGGCCGGGGATTGTTCGCCTGCCTTCCTGCACTGGGATCACGTCTCCACGGTGGGCTGGCTAGGAAAGTCTGCCGGGAGGCCTAGCTGGAAATCTTGCAGGCCAGGGCTTTTTCCCCTGCCATCCACGCTGGGATGGAGTCTCCCTGGAGTAGCTTTTGAAATGTCTAAAAACAAGTTTTTCAACCGCTTTAAATGAATTTTGAATTTGGAGTATTAACTTCAATGCAAGTCAATCTACTCTCACCTTAATTTTGTTCCTTGCTTCTTTTTATAAATAATGAATATAAAACTTACCTCTGTATGCATATATATGTACATATTATATTTTATTTAAGATTGTTCAATGTCTACTATAGTCTGTATTTTAATCATTCTATTTATAAACAATTATTTGTTAGCTCATCAAGGCCACATGTCAACTATAATGATTTATTTTGTAAGACCTGAGACCTATATCCTTTCTTTCTTTCTGTCCATTTGCAAGTAACGGTGCTTTAATTTCATAAGTAACACTCACTTTGTTCCAGGTAATATTTTGTGTATTAATATATACAAAACAAAATTACTACTCTTATGTAGCATATGTGGCGGGGGCGGGGGTGGCGAGGGAGAGATTAACAATGAACAAGCAAACACATAAATCAACAGGAAAATTTTCAATCAGAACAAATGTTATAATACTTACTACAAAGTGACCTGGCATGATAACTGGAGAGTAACTTCAGACTGGGTCATTGGCTAAATCCTCTTTGAAGGTAATAGTTGACCATTTAAACACCTTTAAGAGTAGAGAGATCTAGACAGAAAGAAAAATAAGTACAAAGTCCATGATACAAGAAATAGCTTGGTATATTCAAGGGAACAAAAAAGCTGTAATTAGCAACAAGGAAAGCAGTAGAAGTCGAGGAGGATGGCAAAAGCTTTATTAGATAGAATTAAGGGTTATGCAGAGAATTACAACAAAGTGATATGAAAAATGTTGCCATGTGGCTGCTTTAAATTAGGTAATGGTTTTTAAAACTTTCTGAGGAAGAGGCATCTAAACTGAAACTCAGCCAAGACTTAGCTGGTACAAATTGTATTAAATACAGCAAGAAAAGAGCAGAGAAGGGACCATCACATTTCATGTGTTGAGGTTAAGTCATAATAGAAACAATCAAACCAGAATCGATGAAGTATTGAGGAAAGAACCCTAATTAAACTAACTTAGAAATTATGTATGTGCTGTATTTATGGATAAAAAGACTCAGGATTTTTTAAAGTTCCAATCCTACCCAATTTTGTTTATAAATCCAAACAAAATTCAGTGAAAATTTCCCCACAGTTGCGATGATCTTGACATAATATTCCTAAAATTTATATCTAACTACAAAAATCTAGAAATTTCTACAAATACTTTGAGAAACATACTAGGAAAGATGCTCTGCTGTACACCAAAATTTATTATAAAACTATAGTTCAGATTATGTGGTATTGATGCAGAATTATCCAAATATACCATCAAACCAACGAGACAACAGAAAGACCCAGGAAATAATCTCACATGGATGTAGCACCACTAAGTAGTGGGGGAAAGATGGGCTCCTCATTTAGAATGCTAAGACAAATGGGCAACAGATAGAAACAGGCAATTCCAAAAGAAGAAACACCAACGGCCAACAGACATATAAGAATGTGTTCTATCTTACTAAGTCCCAGGGAAATTCAAATGAAAATCATAGTGAGGTACCATTTCAAAATCATCATATTGGCAAAGGTAAAAAGTCTGACAATTCAAGTGTTGGCATTCATATGGAGAAAAAGGAGCTTCTAGGATAATGATCATTATCCTAAACGCATGATTGAAGACCTGAATAGTACGAATATACTTTGTATACAAACAGTTTTATGTAAAAAGATGCTCCAAATGTGCATTATGAATTGTAATACATACTACTATTATAAATACAACAACTTTGAATTAAAAAGAAATTCTAAGTTAAATGAGAAACCCATAAAAAATTAAAATTAAAAAAGATTAAAAAAAGAAAAAGGAGCTTCTCATTTATGATTGGCAAGGATAGAAATTGGTGTAATATTCCCAAGAGAGAATAATATGGACAGCAGTTACTTAATGAAAGACTATAGAGAATTTGATATTGATATAAACAAGTATTATTATTATTTTTAAATAAAACTCAAGAACATAATGTTGGCCAAAGATGATTGTTGTAAAATGACATGTACAATAAATTATTTATATAGCATTTGAATACATGGACTGTGTATGAATATTCATGCAGTGGAGTATGAAAACACCCATGGGGGAAAAAAACACCCATGAACATGATGAACACCAAACTCAGATTAAAGATGATGATGGAAGATGAGGGGAGCTGAAAAGCTGACCATCTGACTACAAATATCTTCTCAGTAAAACTAGAGGGAAGACAGTTGGAAACTGGGGAGGAAGCCATCAGGATGGAAGTAGTAAGAAGAAGAGGAGGAATAGGTCTTTGTAAGAGTGGGAAAGTGGATCTACAAAGTAAAATCACAAAGTTATGTATTGAACTGATCAACATCACTCAGGCTAAACATAAATAAGCTGATTCTAGAAGATGATGGTGGGCACTAAGAGTTGAAAGTGAATGAGAGGCAATAAGCAGAACACAATTAGATCATATAGCCTGCTCAGTAAGCCAAATTAAGTCCCTTTACTATTTCAGAAAAGGATTGAAATCTCTCCACCATACCTTGAATGAAAGGCTGTTTCTGAGACAAACAAGAGAACATCCTGGAGACAGGATACAGTCTGCCTTATGTTCATCATCAGTCTGTCAAACCCTCCAAAGAGATGACTGGACAAGAGAATTGTTCAACGCCACGCTTCCAACTTCATCCTAAGGTTGAAAGCTGACGTACTAGACTCATGGCAGAACAAGGAGTGCTTCTAAAATATTGTAACTAATTCACAAATTTAAATCATCACAAATCTCACTAATGAATGCTCATTTCCATCATCCATTATCTAAATAACAAGCTGATGATTTCACCAATGAATACCCATCTTTATCTTTCATTATCCTAATATTTTAAAATCTAGTGTTAATTGGAATTAAAGATTGTGGAAGACCAAAGTGCCATTTCTGAAATGTGGCCTTTTTGATTAAATGCCAACCATGGCCTTCCTCCCTTTATACTTTGTATTAATGACAAAACTGTTAAGAAAACCTACAGTGTAGCTCAAATTTACACAGGCAAACATTCATACAAACTCCTGTGCATGGACGGAAGCATTTTAAGGTAAGATACAGACATTACCTTAATTAAAATAAAACATAGTCATTGTTTAACTCCCATTTGAAGCACAAAGTCATCTTTCTTGACAGTTACTAGTTGTGGAATTCTATCTTGTAATCAGAGACCAGGCTTAAATCACTCATTAGCTGTGAGACAGTAAGAACTTTCCTAGCCTGTCTAAGCTCAAGTTTCCACGTACGAAAGATGATAATATGTGGTTAATATACAAATGAAAAAAAAAACCATCCAAAGTGCTTAGAACAGTTCCCAACACTTTTGTGGGTACTCAAAATGTTTGCTATTGTGGCAAAAGTGTTTTTACCTATTTGCTTTGAAAGACGCTGAATTGATAACTCCATTTCCTTATCCCCGTGGGCACAGTGCATCATATTACTTTTATACTGTAAGGTCTTCTAGGGTAATACCTCTAGGTTTCATGCTCTAGTACTTCTTTGAGTCCTACAAAAATGAAGCAATTTGAATTCCAATCAAAATCCCAATGACATTCTTATAGAAATAGAAAAAGCAGTCATGAAATTCATCTGGAAAAATAAGAGACCCAGAATAGCTAAATTAATCCTTTGCAAGAAGAGTGAAGTAGGGGACATCACAATACCAGACCTTAAACTATACTACAGAGCAATAGTAACAAAAACAGCATAGTAATGGCACCAAAATAGACATGTAGAGCAATGGTACAGAATAGAGGACACAGAGACTAACGCCCACAACTACAGCTATCTTATATTAGATAAAGGTGCCAAAAACATACATTGGAGAAAAGATAACCTCTTCAACAAATGATGCTGGGATAACTGGAAATCCGTATGCAACAAAATGCAACTGAACCTCTATCTCTCATCATGCAGTGGATCAAGGACCTAGGAATCAAACCAGAGACCATGCGGCTATTAGAAAAAAAAGTAGGCCCAAACCTCCATCATATCAGATTAGGCTCCTACTTCCTTAATAAGACTCCTATTGCACAAGAATTAAAATCTAGAATGAATGAATGGAATGGATTAAAACTAAAAAGCTTCTTCTCAGCAAAAGAAACAATCAGTGAGGTGAATATAGAACCTACTAATTAGAAATTAATCTTTACTTCACGCACATCAGATAGAGCACTGATCTCTAGAATATATAAAGAACTTAAAAATCTTAACACCAACAAAACAAATAAACCAATCAATAAATGGGCAAAGGAACTGAACAGACACTTCTCAGAAGAAGATATACAATCAATCAACAAATACATGAAAAAACGTTCAACATCTCTGGCAGTTAGAGAAATGCAAATCAAAACTACTCTAAGATTTCATCTCACACCAGTCAAAATGTCAGCTATTAAAAACACAAACAACAATAAACGTTGGAGAGGATGTGGGGAAAAAGGCACACTCATACATTGCTGGTGGGACTGCAAAATGGTGCAGCCATTATGGAAAGCAGGATGGAGATTCCTTGGAAAACTGGGAATGGAACCACCTTATGACCCAGCCATCCCACTACTGGGTCTATTCCCAAAGGACTTAAAAACAGCATACTACAGGGACACAGCCACATCAATGTTTATAGCAGTACAATTCACAATAGCTAGGTTGTGGAACCAACCTAGATGCCCCTCAGTAGATGAGTAGATAAAGAAAATGTGGTATATATACACAATGGAATTTTACTCAGCAATAAAAGAGAATAAAATAATGTCATTCACAGGTAAATGGATGAAGTTGGAGAATATAATGCTAAGTGAAGTTAGCCAATCTCAAAAATCCAAATGTCGAATGTTTCCTCTGATATAAGGAGGCTGCTGATTCACAGTGGGGTTGGGACGGGGAGCATAGGAAGATTGGAGGAGGGAGGGAAGAGAAGGGAGGGGGCAAGAGGGTATAAAGGGGAAAAAAAAGATTGTATAATGAGATAGATATCATTACCCTAAATTCATGTTTGAAGACATGAATAGTATGAATATACTTTGTATACAAACAGTGATATGTAAAAATGTGCTCTATATGTGTATTACGAATTGTAATGCTTCTACTGTTATATATACAACAACTTCAAATAAAAATAAATGAAGCACTTTGGAAACTTCCTTTTAAGGTAAGAGCTTACTAAGCAGATGGTGGTGATTCTCTCTCTCTCTCTCTCTCTCTCTCTCTCTCTCTCTCTCTCTCTCCAACCCCCCACCCATCACAGGATCCAACTATGATACAAACTCACACCTCTCCCATGCCTCCTGACCTGCCTCTAAACAATTTTTAAGTGCTGACTTATCAAACTAATTTTGATCTTTCACTTATAGACTATAGTTTAAAATAAATAAATAAATAAAAAGTCTCACTTGCTGCCCATTTTTCACTATCCAATTATTCTGTAATGGATAGAGTAAACTGACTTCCTTCCATACTATGTTAGTGAGATTGTCTCTGAAAGGTTGTGAATTCCTTCCTATAACAGATCCAACAGTGGTTCCTCAGCCCTTGCCTTTTTTGGTTTTTGTTTGGTTATTTGGTTAGGTTTTGCTACTGGGAGTTGAACCCAGGGCCTCTTGCATACTAGGCAAGCACTCTAGCACTAAACTATATATCCCCAGCCCCTAAACTGGATTTTAATGTCAATAAAATTCAAGTCACTGATGAAAGTCTCTGTGCTTTTACAATGTACAATATTTATCATGGACTCTGAACACACACACAAAAGGCAGTGCATGTAACTTCCTAACATCAAATATATCTGATTGATTCTCTTAGCAGATATGGCTAATTATTTTTTAAAAAGATGTATTCCAAAATGTATGCCATAAGGTTAAAAAGTTACCTGCTTATGTACTTTTCTGATGTTCACCTTTTAATTATTTTTTCTGAGAAACTAGCTCAGTTTATTCTGCATTCACTGTATTCTTATCTTGGAGAGGAGTAAGGAGGCAAGATAGGGAAGAGCCCTGTGTTAAGAGTCTGGGAGGAAGGCTGACCCTCTGCTGTCTCCACAAGAAAACTGGGGTTATTCAAGACCTCCCACACAAAGATTCAGCAAAAAGTTCTGAGAAAATAACAAGGGTAGTTGAGGACATAGGGTCTCCCTTCCCTGGGTGGTTATCATTCACATCCTCATTAAAACTGTCATCATGTGACCCTACAATTGCTCCTCTCCATTCATGTCCTAGTGCAGTCAATTTTGCCAGACTGTATCTTTTGCTCCTCGCCAGACTGTATCTTTTGCTCCTCTCCTCTTTATGCTGAAATCATCCCTTTCTTGTTGGATGCTGTAGTCTTTAGCTGAGAGCCAAAGTAAAAAATATCTGGAGCATAAACTCAGATGATGGAAGGCCACCCTAGATGGCATTCCAATCGGCATTACCCTGTTTCTTTCTGTATATTGTATCTCTGCTTCCCAAGATATGAGTAACAATACAAGGAAAAATCTCTAAACTACATTAAATAAATCTTGTATTAACAAGAAAAACACTTATTCAAAACACTCGAACCTACAGTTGAGGACACTGCTGTTGTGTTTTGCTTTGTTTTCAAAAGTGACAGATCCTATTCTTTCCAGATCACAGAACACTCGGGGCCCTGCCTGCCTGCCTCTCCTAAGACTGGCTCCTTTTAGAAGTAGTTCAGCTACTCCTGATTAGTCATACATATCAATGGTGATGGAAATACCTAAAGAACCCCCTTTGCCTGCCTGGAATGGAGAGACAAATCAACAATGTGAGCAAATAAAAAGCTAGAAATCTAAGAATAGTTGTCCTTCTGCCAAAGCAAAACAGTACAGTTCCAGAGATGGAAATTTCCTAGCTTCTTACCTAGCTACCTCACCTATTGCCAATTTAATAGATGCAATATGAAGGGGAAAAGCAAAACAGTGAACTTGGAATGTGACCCCATGTTTTCAACAGCTCCTCTATTCTTTAGTGTTGGTAATTTGTCCTGTGTGTATCTGTTACTTTCTTGGCACCTGTTTTCCTTATAAAGAGAATGCAGAAACAACACAGGCTTTGGAATTAAAAATGCCTTAGTTGGAAACCCTGCTTCAGTTTTACGAGCTACAAAGCTGGATAATTCATTTGCCATCTCTGAGCCTCAGTTTCCTTATCTGTGAAGTGGAAATAAAATTAGGACCTAACTCATAGGTGTACTGGAAAGATGCTATGCATATAAAGTACATAATTAAGATCTGGGTGTTCAAAGGGAACTCAAAAATTGTACCTATTTTAACAAATGACATTGTTCCTTTATGATATTAACTGATACATTTTGGTAACCATATCTCATTTATATGTCTTCTAATCTCAAATGAAGGAATGTATCTGCAAAGACATACTAACCTTTCCACCTTACCTTATACATTTTAAATGCATCACTGAAATTCTGCCAGAAATTAAAGGAAAAGGCTTCTTTTATTAAGAACGTGTAACTACTGTTGACATTCAACCAGCTTGAAGAAGCATTTCTGGATTAACTATAGTAACCCATAATTAAACACAACAGTACTTAGAGAAAGACCTCATGTTCCCTGAAAGCATTGTTCAAAGAATAATGAGTGCTTATCAATCTTGTTTGCTTCCTACGTAGCAGTTATCAACATTAGTTACCCAAGTTTTTAATCAACAATGGGAAAAATGCATATGATGCTGCTGTCAAGAGGAACTTTTAAATACTTGTCACTTCAAAAGAAATTAAATACCTTTATATCCATATCTACCATATAGGATAATTTTTAAGGACAAGTTAGTCTACACCCCAGTTTTCTCGAAGCAACATGTTTCATTAAGATGACTATTAAGAAGAAATTGTTTTCATAACTTCAAATTGTTGCTTTCTTTTCTAGAGACAAAACCTCAAGGGGCTGTGGATATAGCTCAGTGGGTAGAGTGTTTGCCTCAAATGCACAAGGCCCTGGGTTCGAATCCCCACCACCACCAAAAAAAAAAAAAAAACCTCTACGTTTCACAATAGGGTTAGAAACAAGCATAGCACAAGACTATACAGCAAACCAAAAGAGAAGCATTTCACTAGCTCCTGATGCCTTTCTAGCCTGTTCAAATACATATTGGAAATGTTTACATATAAACATGCATCTATTTTATTGCATTTTTGTTATCATTTCCCTAGATATGATTATCTAAACACAGATTTGTCTTCCACATAATGCATTGCTCATTTTTAGACACACTGTTGTATGATTCTACTCCAATTTGATAATAATTTTCTTTAAACATTACGAAAATAATCTGAATTTAAAGATAAGAGCTAAACATCCATTACCCTCTGCTACTTATGGATACCCCAAGAAAACAAAGTTAAAGGAAAGTTTTTAAGTATGAAGCCACAACAAACAATGATAAAGGAAACAATAATAAGAAAATTCTAGAATTTCTGTAATAGATATATTTAATATTCAAAGCGAATGTTCTTTCCAACGTAGAATTTTTTACCAGCCAAACTATCAATCAAGTATGAAGGTGATGGAAACCATTTTCAAACAAGAAAGCTCAAATTTATCTACCATAAACTTTCAGTAATCTACCAGAGCATGCGTTCTGCTAAAAGAAGAGATTAAGAAAGAAGATAACATAGACTATAGAAAACACAGGATCCAACAACATGAGAGAGGTGGGGAAAACCCCAGGATAACTGTGAAGTGCAATTCCCCAGATGACTGCTGAGGACTATGACAAGAAAATAAACAATACATAGAGGAGAAGGTTAAAAGGCCCCAGGAAAGACAGACTATCTGAAGTGTTTAACTACATGAAGAGAAAATTTATGCATGTAAGGTAATATGTGGAGATAATTTAATGTTTTTTATTTACAAAATGAAGGAAAAAAATTTTTTTAATTACTTTATTTTTTATTCTAAGATGTTATAAATGACAGCAGAATGCATTACATTTCATATTACACATATAGAGCACTTTTTTACAAATCTCTGGTTGTATGCAAAGTATATTCACACCATTCGTGACTTCATACATGCACTTGGGGTAATGATATCCATCTCATTCTACCATCTTTTTTTTTCCTTCACCCTTTTGCCCCCTCCCTTTCCCTCCCTCCCCATTGGCCATTCTAGTGTTCCTCTAATCCTCCTATGCTCCCCATCCCAACCCAACTGTGAATTGGCCTCCTTATATCTGAGAAAACATTTGGCATTTGGCTTTTTGGGATTGGCTAACTTCACTTAGCATTATATTCTCTAACTCCATCCATTTTCCTGCAAATGCCATGATTTTATTCTTATTGCTGAGTAATATTCCATTGTGTGTATATACCACATTTTCTTTATCCATTCATCTACTGAAGGGTATCTAGGTTGGTTCCACAGTTTAGCTATTGTGAATTGTACTGCTATAAACATTGATGTGGCTGTGTCCCTGTAGTATGCTGTTTTCAGGTCTTTTGGGTAAAGACTAAGGAGTGGGATAGCTGGGTCATAAGGTGGTTCCATTCCAAGTTTTCCAAGGTATCTCCATACTGCTTTCCATATTGGCTGCACCATTTTGCAGTCCCACCAACAATGTATGAGTGTGGCTTTTTCTCCACACATCCTCTCCAACATTTATTGTTGTTTGTGTTCTTAATAGCTGCCATTCTGAGAGGTGTGAGATGAAATCTTAGAGTGGTTTTGATTTGCATTTCTCTAATTACCAGAGAGGTTGAGCATTTTTTCATGTATTTGTTGATTGATTGTATATCTTCTTCTGAGAAGTATCTGTTCAGTTCCTTGGCCCATTTATTGATTGGGTTATTTGATTTTTTGGTGTTAAGATTTTTGAGTTCTTTATATATTCTAGAGATTAGTGCTCTCTATCTGACGTGCATGTGGTAAAAATTTGTTCCCGCCGGACGAGGTGGCGCACACCTGTAATCCCAGCACTTGGGAGGCTGAGGCAAGAGGATCGCGAGTTCAAAGCCAGCCTCAGCAATGGCGAGGCACTTAGCAACTCTGTGAACTCAGTGAGACCCTGTCTCTAAATAAAATACAAAAAAAGGGCTGGGGATGTGGCCCAGTGGTCGAGTGCCCCTGAGTTCAATCCCTGGTACCAAAAAAAAAAAAAAAAAAAAATTGTTCCCAATTAGTAGGCTCTCTGCTCACCTCACTGATTGTTTCTTTTGCTGAGAAGAAGCTTTGTAATTTGAGTCTATCCAATTTATTGATTCTTCGTATTAATTCTTGTGCTACAGGATTCTTATTAAGGAACTTGGGGCCTAATCCAACATGTTGGAGATTAGAGCTTGAAGAAAAAATGTTTAATATGAGATATTTGCAAAAGGCATCAGGGGCAGGTTAGTGGTCGAGAGTATAAATTCAGGGGAAGGGGGTATGGGGGCAGGAAAGATGGTGGGATGTGATAGACATTATACCCTAGGCACATGTACGACTACACATATGGTGTGATGCTACATCGTGTACAGATAAATGAAAAGGTGTGCTGCAATTGTGTACAATGAATCAAAATGCATTCTGCTGTCATATATACCTAATTAAAATAAATAAACAATTTTTTAAAAAGAGTATAAATTCTTCATAAAAGGTTGAAATCATGTCATTTACAGCAATATGGATAAGCCTGGAAGACATTACGTTAAGTGAAACATGTCAAGCACAGAAAGACAAATACTACATGTTATCACTTGTATGCAGAAGCTAAAAAAACAAAAACAAAAAAACAGATCTTATAGAAATACAGAGTAGAGTAGTGGCTACCAGAGGCTGGGAAGAGGCAGGGGTAGAAAAAGGTGCTGGGAAAGAATGGTTAATGGAGTCAGAAGTGCAGATGGACAGGAGGAATAACTTCTAATATCCCATAGCACAGTAGGGTGACCATGGTTGACAATAATTACTTGTATATTTCAAAACAACTAGTAGAGAGGATTTTGAACGTTCCCACACAAAGAATCTGTAATGTTTAAGGTAATTAATAATGCCAGCTATTCTGATCTGATCATTATACATTGTACACTTGTGTTGTAATACCAACACTGTGCCCCAGAAAATGTACAATTATGTTGCTTCCTGACTTGGAGCAACAACGCTGCGGGAGAAAAACTCGGAGGCAGAAAGAAGATGAAAGAAGGTTTTTTGTTCTTCGGCTTTAGCAATCTCTCAAAACTCTAAAACTGGCTCTTTCAGCAACCTCTCTGACTCTTTACTTCTTCTGACTACTGACTCTTTACTTCTTTACTTTACTTCTTTACTTTACTTTCTTTTATTTTTACTTTCTTAGAGCTTAGAAAGAGAAGAGAGAGAGAGAGAGAGAGAGAGAGAGAGAGCTTCTTCTTTCTTCTTTCCTCTTCCTTCTTCGGCAGCCCTGGCCTGACTCCGACCAGCAACAACTTCTCTCTCTATCTTAGTCTGACTCCTCACCCGGTTATATATCTTTAGCTTTAACAAGGACCACAGGTGTGTCACACAGTTCACGGGCATACAAAGATTCTTTCAGGTGGAAACCAGAACATCTCTTATGGCCGTCAGCTAACCGCAATTAACCATCTCCTATTAGGGCTTCTTCACAATTAATAAAAAAATTTTTAAGTGTAGGCTCTTGAACCAAAATCTTTTAGTTCAAACCCTGATTCTGCCACATACACCTAGTTTTCCTCAAATGTAAGACAGAGATAATAGTACCATTTACCTTGTACATTGTATTGAGACATATATGGATTATATATGGAAATATCTAAAAACAGTGTCTGTCCACAACACAAAAGCTCAATACATATTAGTAATTGCAGTATGCTTTATGGTTCAGGTATATCTAACAAGCATGCAGTCACAATAATGTAAAACTGGATATTCAATAAAGTGAAAATACAACAATACTGAGGGATACAGATGAAAGGATGACGTGACAAGTGAGTTTTATGCTGAGTAAAAAGGGTATGTAGAGGGAAGATGTTTTCAATACTCTTCTCTAATAATACCAAAAAGTGAACATCCCTAAAATAGTAATAGTAGTATACTGTTTAGAAGTACAAGTCAGAACACTAGAAGAATTAGCTTAGAGAATTAAAAATGATTCCTTTGAATGGATAAATGGAAAGAAGGCACATTTTTCATGACTTAAAAAAAAAATTGGACTCCTTGAACTCTGTGCATGAACAGATTTTTAAAATGAAACCAGACTTTAACCAAAAACAAAATCTGTATATAATACCAGATAGAAAGTGATTTACAAAGCAGTACATAGAATGGTAGCAGCTTTGCTATCTGTGGATATTAACACATTGAATAAACATATACTTCCAGGGATAGCAATTAAGCTCCTTCTATGGATGATTCCTGGACATGTCATTTTGGAAAACATCTGACCCCAACTGCCAGCCTTCTTCTACGTTTGGAGGGACTTTCCTAGCTCTCTGTGTCACTGTAACAGGTGAATAAGTAGGGAAAAAGTCTGTCTGTGGACATTTGTTTAAAATGGCACTCGGGGTGCTAGAGCTGAGCTAACAGATGCTCCTCCAGAAGGTTAATGAGATAAAGGTTCCTCCAGCTGGCTCGTAAGCAGAGATTACACCTGAGTGGAAGATAAGCGGATTATTCCAGAAACAGACACTGCTGCATGTTCTTCATAAATTAGCACCCTCATAAAGATAAATCAAAAAGGTTATTTTCACTCAGCTGGCACCAACATTTAATTATTTTTTCATGCTTCTGTCATTTTATTTCTTTTAATGAGATTTGGGGTTGTTCTGTAATTTTCAGAATTACCAATACACAAAAGCCAAAATGTATTTGGAAACTAAAAGGGCTATTTTTGTTGTTTGGATTTTTCTCCAAGTTCAAGGAAACAAAGGTAAGTTATTTATACATTTCTTTATTTTTAAAATTGTTTATCTATAAAATCTATTTATAGAAGTGAATATTCAGAAACAACAAGGTTACCACTAAATCTTAGAGGGTGAGTATAAGGCAGGTTCTGAATAATAATTGATTTAGCTAGTTGGTTAGTTGATTGATTGATTATTAGAAATGATAGTTAATGATGATTTAATGTTTACTACACAATCTTAAATGTGATTTGTGTTAGCAAAATAGGAGAGATTAATGCAACTTTTGCCATTATAAAAATTTTAATGCAAATTCATATCACTAATATCAATAACATTAGTAGGTCCATGAAATCAATCCTATTTATCCACCTCAACTCAACATATAAAACCTAAAATTGAAATTAATTGCAAGACATTTATGATCAGACCAAAATGCATTTCCTAACTTCTCCCGATTAAATCGTGAGTTGTTTCCCCTTAGAAAATAGCCAAGTGTGCTTCATTTTCAGTGTTGATAATGGCAAGCCTAGAAACTTGGTTGATTCTGAGGTTATATGAAAAGAACTAGGCAATATAGTTTCTTGTAGCAAAACTTTAACTGAATTTGAAATGAAGCCAAGCCACAAAACAGGCTTATTTAAGAAAAATAATGTGTTTTATTTTTTTAAAAAAAACTGTCAAAGGCTTGATTTTTTTAAAGGATAACCCTTATCATTATAACATAATCTTTTTAAGATGCTTGAAATCAATAATGTTAGGTTCTTCTTTAAGTATGACATTAAAACGCTCAGTGAACATTTTGATTACAGTATTGGTTTTAAAATGTCCTTGGAAAAAAATTTTAAAACATGTATTGCAAATTAAGTCAAAAATAACTGTGATTCCATCAGTTATTTTATATTTAATTTCTCAATAATTGCATTTGGAGGCAGAAAATTTTTTCTGGAAAAGATCGTATTAAAGTTTCCTTCATGGCCGGGCACGGGTGGCGCATGCCTGTAATCCCAGCAATTGGGAGGATGAGGCAGGAGGATCACAAGTTCAAAGCCAGCCTCAGCAATGACGAAGCACTTAGCGACTCAGTGAGACCCTGTCTCTAATAAAAATACATAAAAGGGCTGGGGATGTGGCCCATGGTCGAGTGCCTCTGAGTTAAATCCCTGGTACAAAAAAAATAAAAAAAGTTTCCTTCATGTTCTGTTACCTATAAATGACAGGGGATGAAGGAAAAGTTTATTTACATTTCCTTTCAATTATCAATTATATATAATGGGGTTTTGTTGTTGTTGTTTTAACGCTTTTTTAGTTGTAGATGGACACAATAACTTTGCTTTGTTTATTTATTTTTATGTGGTGCCAAGGATCAAATCCAGTGCCTCACATGAGCTAAGCAAGTGTTCTACCACTGAGCTACAACCCCAGCCCCTATATAATGTTTATATTTATAAAAAAACATTTTGATTAGAAACAAATGATGGTATTTTAGTATATTCTAAGATTAAACTGATGAAGCAAACCAATTTGTCTGTTTCATAAACTTGACCAGGCAAATCAGCTTTGTGATTTTTTTGTTTGTTTAATCGTATTAACTAATTTATTTTTTCTATTTTCATATATATTGGTCATTACACATAATTACATACTTTTACATATAACAATTTAAATTTTAAAAACTCACCAAAAAATTACAATTTGTTTTATGCCAACTTCTATCAAAAAATGTGCTCTAATTGCATAATAAAAAGAGCTAACATGCTATTAGTTTTGGACTTTTTATTCCACAAGCATCTAAGATCAATGAATATCTGTTAATCTTCAGTTAGGGAGGTCTACTTTAATCAGAGTTTATGTACTTCAGCCAGACTGGTTTCTTATTTGTGACTAATTAAACATCATGATTATATTTACATAGCAAATGGTTTGGGGGAGAAAAATGAGGGTTCAATACAATACAACTAGGTGCTAAGCATAATAATTGGTTGTTTAGATAAACTCAGCTGTCTTTTTTAAAAAAAATATATAGATTTGAAAAATCAAAGAGATATTTTTTAAATCACCTACAGTATTTCCATCCAAATATAACCTACAAGGGTACCTCAGTGTTTCCTCAGTCCCTTATCTATGTATGCTTATTTAAGTTCTACATGATTGTTGCTCTATCACACACACAATTTTATATCAGGCTTTTTGCAGTTTTATTGTATTATATGAATTTCTATAATACATTTTACATTTCTATCTAGCTTTGGCAAGCATCATTTGCTTGGCTGCCTACTGTTCCCTTCCATAGATAATATCAAAATTTGCTCTACCCAAATATTCAACAAAAGAGAACTAATTATTTCTAATTATTATGTTATTATTAATAATATTGCAATAAATAGCTTTGGGTATGTAAGTCAGTAATCAAGACTTAACATAAATTCACTAGAATAAAATTATTGGATCAAAACAATATAAACAGTTTTGTGGCATTTGATTCATATTGATAAATTGCTTCTAAAAATTTTCTAACATCCTTCAGTGATTTTTCCCAATTTGATTCCAGAATGCTTACCATGTACCCAACACTGTGCTAGACACAAAATACAAAGAGATTTTAAAACTTGCCAGTTTGGGGGCTGGGGTTGTGGCTCAGCAGTAGAGCGCTCATCTAGCACGTGCGCGGCCCGGGTTCGATCCCCAGCACCACATGAAAATAAAACACAGTGTGTACAACTAAAGCAAATAAATAAATATTTTTTAAAATGTTTAAAAAAAAAAAAAAACTTGCCAGTTTTCTTTGAAGATTCCCAATGTAGTTTTTCCATAGATGCACAAAGGTGAAATGGCTTTGATTTCAAAACGTTCATTAAGTAAAATTGTTTCAGCACCAAAAAGGATAGCTCAAATTTTCAAAACACTATTTCAATTCATCAACACCAAGTCTTCTGTATTTGGGACAAATTAGAAGGATCCCAGTTCCATGTGATATACATGGTACTGCTTTGTGCTCTTACCTTCCCATTTCACATAAATAATTTCATTTCATTTCTTGTGACATTCAATGTGTGGGAGAAAGAGAAAAGAGAAAACCCACTGTTGGCAAGTCCTAAAATGGAAATGGTGTTTATCTTAGTATGTGCCTTTTGCATTATATTTGGTTATACTAAATGAAACCTTTAACAAAGTTATTATTAGTTCACCCAAGTAGGATAATTATTTTAGTGGCTGGAAATGTCAGGAAATTTGCATTTGAAGATACTCCACTTCTTGCTAATCCTGTTCTATTGGGATATGCTCTCATTTCATAAAATTATCCAAGAAGGTATTTTCTCTCATTGTTTCTCCATTAACAAAGAACATGGCTTCATTTGTATACCTGAGATAGCTGCCCAACGGCAGCAGCATTAACTGTGCAGTTCCTGTACTTAATTTGTCTGAGCTACAGTCTCAGGACTGTGAAATTCAAAAGTTTCAAGGCAGATTGTTTTGCTCAATTATATCTGAAATGATATTCTTAAAATCAAAGTTGTGTAATTTAAGGATGCTGAACAAACTGTGGCAATACACCTGAAACTACTCGATTATATACTTGCTTTAAAATTAAAAAGCAATGGCTGCCTTGTGGCCCATGTGCGTGAATCACTGATCACATTAGAGGACTATTGTATGTGTAAGCTAATTAGACAGGGCTTGACGTGACCTACTGCTTTCTTGGCCATTTCTGTCAATCATGAGGGTGCAACCACCTTAAAGATCAACTGGATTTGCATGCTTATTATCTTTAGAAACTCAAATCCTATGTACCATGGTGCCACAATTGTTTTCACAGTTGTTATGCTGTTTTCAAATAATCTATCTGAGATAACAAAGTTTGTTTTGTATAATAGTCTCCAGGTTTATATTATAATTCAGTATATATGTTTTAATGACTATAATAAAATGCTGACCTCATTACCGCACAGTGAAATATCAGACTACCGGGTCCCTGAGGTCTCCATCCCCACTACCTCTTTTTGCTTAAGGGTCAGAAAGACAGTTCTGCAGTCATGCAGCCTTTAGAATCACACAAAGCAGTATTTTGAAAGGAAGAAAAGCTTCTGACCAAAATGTGAGTTTCAACCTCCCAAAGGAGAGTTTTCAACAACCATGGAGCCTGAGCTCACTGAGATCTTTTCACCCAAGACTAGAATTTCAGCCCCACAAAACAAGAGCACCAAGTCAGATGGAACCATTTTAATAAGGGAGGAGGGTGTGCTTTTTATTCTCTGGGTCCAAGGCAACCTGCATGCCAAAGCTCATCTCACAATGAGTTGATGTGGTTGAGTGGCATAGCCATGGTAATGAGAATTCAAATATGGAAATGCTGCTGTCAAGCTCAGAACTGCAGCATGCACCACTATAATTATTTATTGAGAATGTTCTCTCACTGCTGTGCATCTCTTCCAGCCATAGTGAATGTAGGAAGAATATCACATGCTGCTTCTAAGCATGTGATTATATTCAGTAGATAAATATGTTCCCACTTACATTCAGTTATTCCTGAGGAAACGGCATCTTTCTGTGTTGCTTTTGTAAAGCCATCTTAATTCATGCCAACATGGTTTTCTTTATTCAGCCATCTTAAGTATTTTCACCACAGCTGGCATCTATTTTCATAATTGCCCCCAGGAAAAAGGTTAAAGAAAGCTAAACCAAGAGGAATTTTGCAAAGATATGTCAGAACCTCAAAATTAATGAAAAGTTTTCACTTCAGAAAGACCAACTCCGTACAGAAAATAACATATATGGGATTAATTTTTCTGTCTTAGGTTTCTACTGCATTCATAAATAAACAAAAGTCATATTTAATTAAGCTGAACTGTGATATGCAATGGCACTGTTATTAACCCATTGTACTCAGATCAGTTCAGACTTCATCAAAACATTTTGTAGACAGTAATCATGTTAATAAATGTTAGTAATCATTTGCTTTAATATGTTTCTCTTATAAACACATAAGCTAATTTTATTAATATTGTGTCTTGATATTTCTCTGGGTGATGAGCAATGTGCTCATTTATAAGGCAGAAAGTGCTAAGTATTGTTTAAGGTAGGAGAGAGAAAACCAAAGCTGAGAACTGAGCAGTTTCCAGTTCTATCTTAATCTAACATCAGCCCAATATGATATTATGAATGGAAGTAATATGATTTTTATTTATTTAAATATTTTTTTGGTACTTGAAATTGAACCAAGGGGTATTTAACCACTGAGTCATATCCCCAGCCCTTTTTTATATTTTATTTAGAGACAGGTCTCGCTGAGTTACTTAGGACCTCACTAAGTTGCTGAGGCTGGCTTTGAACTTGCCATCCTCATGCCTCAGCCTCCCTATTTTTTTTTTAACGGTTGATCCTTTAATAATTAGCATGATGTATACAAAAGCTCTTGCCAGCTACCTTTGTTTCTTAGTGAAATAACATAGCTTATATACAGATTACTTTTAAACTTAATCTTTTTATGAAATATCTTAAACTTGTATGTATTATTTTAAAATGTTTAATGAATAAATGGATAAACAAATATTTATTCAGTAACTACCACATGGAAGAGAGATTTTGTACCATGAAATTATTTAAAAAACCAACTTTCTTCTGCTACCTCCAGATGATAGTTGGTTTGGGGCCATTTCTAACGTCTATTTTTCATGAATATCTCAGAATACCTGGTCATATCCTTCAGCTCTGCCTTGGAAATGGAAGTACCTGTCTTAAGACTTCTTTTCTTCATTAGGAAAGAGATGTGATATTTTGAACTCCTCAAATCACGGTGTCTTTTTAAATGCCCACCATTAAAATCTCAGTTTAGTGGTGATTTATTTAAGGTTGTGTTACATATTTCAAGGCAGTACCTTGCCTAATGAATATTTTTGAAACAGTAGGAAAATTTTCTAAAACAAAAAAATAACACCATCCCCATATAAACACTAAAATTTCACCTCAAGTTCACAACATGTTTGACCTCTGGAGATATCGAATTCTGAAACACTCCTTTTTAGTGATTTCTCTTTCTTCCTTCTATTATATCTAATCCTATTCTCATCAGAATAATCCAATCCCTCAGTCAGTTGCTCGAGTTCTTCAGCCCTTCCTGGCCTTAGTGTGCTACACATTAACCCTAGAACTTATCACGGGCTCCTGAGAAATTCTCAATGGTCTTTCTGTTTGCATGATAGAAACCTTACTCCTTGACCTCTCGCTTCTACTTTGTTAATTCTACCTGGGAAAACTTACCTTTCACTTTTTCTATCATCATTCCTGAGCTGCCAACTATTTGTAGAGTGCCAAATAGAGTGCTTCCATGAAGTAAATCAATGCACTGTTTCCTTATCTGAGTCCTACACGCAATTCCATCATCATCGGATTTCTTGACTTAGTCCCCTAAAGAGATTCCCAAACCTTCCCTCTCACCTGAGTCTACCACCTGATTCCCCTCTTTCACAGAAGCAGTGATAGCAGCATAGTTCAGAGCAAAGGCTCTCAGCTTTCACAGAACTACATTCTGCCCAGAACACGCTATCACTCACTGTGTGACCTGGACAAATTACTCAACCTCACACATTACTCATTCATATGGTTTCCCCATCTATAAAATAGGAATAATAATAGCAGTGAATGCCTCAAAAGACCTAAAGCTTTTAGTGAGGCATCTGCTACAACAAAGTTCAATACATGCTGACTCCTAATATGGCTATGATGAACTACCACCACTGCCATCGCCCTATCACCTCCTCCTACATACTGAGAAGACTGAGTCACTTGACTCCCTTCCACTTGTCCTTTCTACTTCAAAGTTTCTCTGAATCTATCCAAACTCTTCTCATCCTCTTGTATTTCAGAGAAAATTAATTTCATGTGTTTGCTAATGTTATTTCTATCTACTTATGATTTTAACTACACTCACCACCAATTCCCATAAGACCTTCCCCTGCCAGTCTCCTTTTCTGTTGACTTTATTTCCCAGACTAAAAGGTTTCATGTAACTGTTTTTGATATTCGTTGAAACACCAGTTCTGAGGTTCTAGCTTTGAAGATTCTGATCTCATTGGTCTAGGATGGGATCCAAGGTGGAATAATTACTAAAATTATCCAGATGATTCAAAATAATATTATTCTTAATAACAAGAAGCATTAGCAGGGCTGGGATTGTGGCTCAGTGGTAGAGTGCTCACCTAGCACGTGGGGCGACCCGGGTTCAATCCTCAGCACCATGTACAAATAAAACGCATTGAATAAAATGCATTGTGTACAACTGAATGAAATAAATAAAAATATTTTTTAAAAAAGAAGCATTAGTACTCTTCCGAAAGATACTATATGTGGGTCATCATTTTATGGACCACCAGGGGATTTGTTTTTATCTGATTTTTTAAAAATAAATATATCACATAGCTTTGCTATCCATACACCACCTTCTCCTGCTTGAAAAAAAAAGAAAAGAAAAGAACTTCAAAAGCCTTCCCAACACCTTTAGAATAAATTCTACTACTGAGTATATACTTAAGGAAACTAAAACCAATATGTCAAAGTGATATGTTTATTGTAGCACTTTATTCAATAGCCGAGATGGAAACAAACTAAGTGTCCATCAATATATGAATCAATGAAGAACATTCGGTATATATGCACATTGGAATACTATTCATTCATAAAAAATATGGAACTCTTGCTATTTTCAACCATGTGGAAGAACTTGGAGAACATTTTGTATCAAATCCTTATCCACACTTGGTGTTGCTTGACTTTATCTTTATTTTTTAATAAATAAATTATATCATTTTATTATAAATAATATTATAAGATGAAATGTTATAAACTCATTGAGTTTTTAATTTATAATGCTCTTCTACTAATTAAATATATTATTACATTATAAATTAATGTAAAATAAATTAAACTAATGAGGTTAAATGCATTTTCAAATATTTTGGGTCCATTATGTTTCCTCTCCTAGAAAATACTGAAGCAAGTATTTGGTCCACTTTATACTAGAATGTTTAGGATGTCTTTCTTTTTCTTATTGATTTAGAGGCATTGCTTGAAAATATTTTGTAGCTACATGTCTTTCAAATATCATCACCAGTCTGTAGCTTATCTACTTTTTAAATTTACTTATTTATCTTAATTAGATATACATGACAGTAGAATGCACTTTGATTCATTGTACACAATTGCAGAACAATTTTACATTTCTATGGTTGTACACGATATAGCATCACACCATATGTGCAGTCATACATGTACCTAGGGTAATGGTGTCCATCTCATTCCACCATCTTTCCTACCCCCATATAACCTCCCCAACCCTCCCTCCCCTTTGCCCATTGAAAGATCCTCCATTTTTCCAATGCCTCCCCCTCCCCGTTATGTATCAGCATCCACTTGTCAGAACATTCAGCCTTGGGTTTTGGGGATTGGCTTACTTACTAGCATGATATTCTCCAACTACATCCATTTACCTGCAAATGCCATCATTTTATTCTTTTTTAATGATGAGTAATATTCTATTGTGTATATTTATATCACGGTTTCTTTATCCATTCATATATTGAAGGGCATTTAGGTTGCTTCCACAGTTTAGCTTATTGTGAATTGAGCTGCTATAAATATTGATGTGACTACTGCTTTTCTATAATATGCTGATTTTAAGTTCTTTTGGTATAGACCAAGGAGTGGGATAGCTGGATCAAATGATAGTTCCATCCCAAGTTTTCTAAGGAACCTCCATACTGCTTTCCAGATATAGCTTATCTTCTTATTCTCTTACTAGTTAGTATTCTTTCATGAACAGGGATTATTAAGAATAAATCAGCCTTTTTACTTCAGGATTTGGTTTTGTTTTGTTTTGTTGTTGTTTTGTTTTGTTTTGTTTTAAGAAATCCTTGCCAATTTCAAAATCACAAAAATATTCCCCAATATTATCTTATAAAAGTTGTATAGGTTTGCCCTTTACATTTAAGTCACTGGAATTAATCTTGTGTGTGTGTCTGTGTATCTGCTGTGAAGAAATAACTTTTAGTATGCACAGCCAATTGAGTATCTGGATAGTTCTTCTCTACCATGCCCCTCTGTCATAAACACATCAGCCTATCCATTCCATTTTGTTGCCCTGAGCCAAAACCAGATTGATTAATTATTATAAACCTATAATAACATTGACATCTTGTAGAGCATGTTTCCCTGCTTCGTTACCCTCTTGTGACACTATTTAGGCTGGATCTGACCTAAACTCTCCTAAATTACACTCTAAAATTAGCTTGCAAAGTTCCACAAAACACTTTGTCAAAATTCATTTCATTTTTTAAATTAACAGATAAAATTGTGTGTTTTACTGTGGGCAACATAATATTCTGAAGTGCATTTACATTGTAGAATGACTGAAGCTGCTGCTTGGGATTTGATTGGACTTGTGTTGAATCTACAGGTCAATTTGAGGATAATCAATACCTGTTTATTATCATTTCCCTATTTCAGAAAACAGAAAATCTCTCCTTTTAATAATATCTTTCAATAAAGTTGCACAATTAGGGGCTGGGGTTGTGGCTCAGTAGTAGAGCGCTTGCCTAGCATGTGTGCGGCCTGAGTTCGATCCTCAGCACCATGTAAAAACAAAGGCATTGTATACAACTCAAAACAAATAAATAAATAAATAAAAGTTGCACAATTATTTTAATAAATGGAATCCATATCTTAGATTTATCCCTCTCTGGATACTTTATACAACCTGTGATCATAAGAATGGTATTATTACATTTTCTATGTATAAACATGATTGGTTTTTTCATATTGGTTTTGTATTCAATAACTTTGCTGAACAATCTTATTAATTCTGAAAATTCACTAGCAATTTTAAAGTTTTCTACTTTAAAAAGTCATATCACTTGTAAAGAGTATGTGGATTTTCTTTCCAGCCCTTGTAACTTTTATTTCTTTATATTTTCTTACACCTTTCATAGGCCATATGGTAGAAACTATAGATATCACTATAACAGGCATTCTTATCTAGTTACCAATTTTAAAGGGATTATTTTTCATATTTCACCATTAGGTGTTTTTATTTCAGTTTTTATGACTATTTGTTTTGTTCTTGTAAATGTTCTTTACCAAGTAAAAAAAAGTTTCTTTCCAACTTTAATTTGCTAAGAATTTTTAATCATGAATAGATATAGAAGTTTATTGTGGTTCTTCTATATCTATTAAGATTACCAAATGATTTTCTCTTTTAATTCATTAATATGATAGATTACTATGATTGGTTTTCAGTTATTAAAACAATCCCACAATCCTGAAATAAATCCAAGTTGGTCTTACATCACTAGATTTCATGTGCTAATAATATATTGTTATTTTCATAACAAAGCTTGGATCATGAATAGTTTTCTCATTCTTCTTTTGTCAAGTGTGGTGAGCGTTTTCATAAAAATGGAATTATTTTTTCCTTAAATATTTGGTAGAACTCTCTGTTAAACTGAGAGAAAGGTGTTTATGGAGACTTTATTCTTTAAAGGTGATCACAACATGTTGTTATCTTGTCTCTTCTTCAGTTAGTTCTCTTTTTTTAAATTTATTGATAGAACATCACATTCTCTTTGTATCTTTTTTATATTTATACAAGTTTGTAAAAACTTCAATGTTTTCCTTTCTTAATCCAGATGCTGGTTCATTTTGTGTTCTTTACTTCATCAATCTCACCTGTTAAGATTTTTTTCATTTTTATTGTTAGTATCTTCAAAGGAAAAATTGTTTGGCTTCGTACAAGAACTATAAGTTCTTTTTCTTCTCATTATATATGTGATATTCTCTTTTACATTTTTTTTCACTCTCTACTCCATTTTTTCTTTGTATTTTGTTATTCTGTCTTTTCTTTGGGTTTATTTTGCTTTCTTAGACTGACTTCCTGAGAAGGATGCATATTAATATTTAGCTTTTAACTTTTATAAAATTGTCATTTTAATTATATCATTTAACCTTTAGATACCACTTTAATTTTAAACTACAAGTTTCATTATATATTATTTTTATCACTTGACAAAAGTATTTTATTTATTTTTATCATTTGATAAAAATCATAACCATGATTTTTCTTTGGCTTATGGGTTATTTAGAATGATTTTTTGGGGAGCTGGGGTTGTGGCTCAGTGGTAGAGTGCTCGCCTAGCATGTGCGGGGCCTGGGTTCGATCCTCAGCACCACGTAAAAATAAGTGCATTGTTTACAACTAGAAGCAAATAAAATAAATATTTTTTTTTAAAAAAGAATTTTTTTTGGCTTTTTACTCTTCAAATATGTGGAGATTTTCCTTGTTCATAAAGCTAATTTCTCACTTCCCACTAGTCTGAAAATAATGTACATGATATCACTCCTTTTAAAATCAAGATTTGCATTTTAGCCAGGCATATACTCTATTTTTGTTTGTTTTCTCTGTGTTTAAAAAAAAGGTATATTTAATGGTTTTGAGATATATTCCTCCATGTATGTTAAAAGGTCAGGTTTGAGCATGTTTTTCAAATCTCTATCCTTACTGATTATTTCAATAATCATTATTTCAATAACCAAGAAATCTTAAAGTGTGCCTAATATTATTGTGAATTTTATTTTCATTATCTAAAAAAATTATTTTATATATTTATAAAATTATCAAGTGCATAAAATTTTAACTTTTTACATCATTCTATAATATTTTTATTATTATGCCATGTCTGTTTTTGTCTTTGTAATGTTTTCTGTTTAATAATGAACTTTGCCCACTGGTGTGCTGGAACTGACCTGTAATGAGTCAAAAGAGCCAATTGCAAACATGTCTTCCCAACTCACTTATGTCATACTGGTAGCTTAAAATTAGTCATGGTGAGTATTAACACAGGAATAATAGCAAATACTGCAAATCTCACTTCATGCCCCAGCATTGCTTATTTAACATTTGCCAGCAATGCTCTGACTTCATTTCATACTAATGTTACCACACCAGATTTCTTTTGATTAGGGTTTGCATGTTTTGACTTTTTTCAATACTTTTAATTTTAATCTGTGTATCTTTTGATTTATATGTGTCTCTTAAAACAAGATATAGTTGGATTTTTTTAAATGTAGTCTGATAATCCCTGTCTTCTAACAAAAGCATTTGGTCTATGCACATCTAATATTGCACAGGACACATTTTTCTAAAAGGTTATTCATTGTTAATCTGAAATTTAAATTTTACTGAGCCCTACATTTTTATTTTCCAAATCAGGAAATCCTGTTCCTTTTCAGGTTTAGTCCTAAACCTCAGAAAACAGTGGCACAAAATCATAGCAAATAACATTGTACCAGGCCTTCCCCAAGCTCTTCATATCCATCTTCTCATTTAACTTTCAAAACAAAAAAAGTTAAACAATACAAAAGTGCAAATCAAAACTATAGTTCTGGAATTATTATTATCTCCCTCTTAGGTTAGAGACCAGAAGCACATAGAGATCTTTGTCCACATGCAGAAAGTGGCAGTGCCACCTTAACTGTAACCCCAGAGACACAGGAACCCAAAATGAAGTTAACTTTGCTTTTCTGCAGGAACTGTAGTAGGTCCTACAGATCAGAAACTTACCAATATGTACAGCTGTTTCTGTTTAATATATTCCATTTCTGCCCATCTGGAGTATTTAGAATGCCATGCTTTTGTGGCAATACTTGCAATAAATACTGCTATCTATGCTATTCTCTACTCAGAACTGCTAACATACTCCAAGATCAGGTTCACATGAGAGCACTAAAACCAAGGGACAGTGTGTTTCCTGGTTAGTAATATCACAGACAGCACAAAGCTCCAGAAAACGGATATGCTGAGCTAAATTAGAGCTGATCCTGATATGAATAATTCAGATATGGTAAGATTTTGATACCCCCAAATACATAGCACCCCTAACAATCATGGAGTGGAAGATACCTTGTGTTCTACCCCTAACATTGATGGAAACAGAAGGAAAGTAGGTACTTGGCACAAGTCATTAATGTATCCCATAAGTATATCCACAATCCTGGCCACCTACTATTATCTCACTGCACCCCAGTTTTTAAAGTCAGCTTCCTCCTGAATTTTTTGCAGATTTACTTTATAGGCTCTTGATGTCTGCGAATTCCTGCTACTTGTCTTCCCCACCCACCTCCAAATCAGCTTCACAGGTCATGGGTTGGATCTACCTCCTGCTCATGAATTACCTAATACTTTCTGGCATAATCTGTTGGTTTCCAATCTTTATGTCAAGTTAGGCTATAAAAGTGCTCTGAAAAGTATTTTGTTCCATACATCTGTAAGGTACAATTGTAACTCATCATCCACACATCTCAGATTTACTTCCATTCAGTTCTCTTACCAGTGGCCAGTATATTTATTTCAACTCCATATTCTGAAATTTATGGTGATGTTACCAAAAAATTCATGTGATGGGTTAAGAATTGGGAAGTAGAAGCAATAAAAAAGATTCAAGTTAATGTAAGAATGAGATGATCAGAAGTGGCCTAATAGGGCTGATCTTCCATCTGTAAGGTGTCCAGATGATTTGAGGGATACCAAACTCAGTTGCTGGAGAAAGCACTTGTTTCTCCCAGTCAGCAGCTACAAAGCAGGCATCCAGGTGTGAGATCTCAGCTTTGCCTGCCAACAACTTGCCACAACCTGCTCCCATCCCAGTTTCTTATCCTGTTCACTTAAGCTCTACTGCAGCATTCATCAAACTCCATTCACCCTTTTCAAAGCAATACATTTTATAATTGATCACAGTTTATGGAAAATATCCAACTCTCCTTATTTTCAAGACTGGCTCAAATGTGGGGGAAGATTTTATTGAGTTAGCTTATGTATTCATGTGAAAAAATTTTTATGGTCCTTTACATGCTACACTTCTTGCTAAAATTTAAAGTTAATTTAGGGCTCCTTGAGGAAGCAACATGTTGATCCTGCAGTTTCTCACCACTTTAGGCACAAACTGCATATCTTGAAGTTATGTGGGCCCTTAGTTAAGAGGTCATGGGGAACTATGACCGGAAGTGTGGTTCTGAAGCAGGTGCAACACCTACAAAGCTGGCAGCTGGATGTGAGTGGAAGGACCTCAGCCCATGGGCTGCCTCAATCTCATGCCTTAAACGAAGGCACCCACATGCTACTCTACCTTCTCATCACCCCATAACAAGTACCTCCAATGTTTCTCTTCTTATTTAGCTCACAAAGAGACCAGTCCACATTCAGAACATGCCTCCTCTTATCAATGTGTCCTGCCCTTTTTCCCTACTAAGAGGATGGGGAATTAGCACACACTTCTGCTTTGAGGACAGTTAAGGACACTGTGCTGCTACACTGCTGCCACTTTACCTCTGACATTTACCAGACCTGAATTGCTGGCAATTCCACCTGTTCAAAGAGCCATCCACTCTAGACACAAAAAGGCAATCTCCTTTCTTTTCCTATCTTTCCCTTTGTCGTCAGTTTTGTTACTGCATGTTTCCTCAATAAACATAGATTTGTACCTCTGCAAATTTCTCAGCATCTCACCTTGAAATCTTCTTCTTCTTCTCCTGCTTCTGCTTCTTCTTCTTTTTCTTCTTCTTCCTCTTCCTCCTCCCCCTCCTCCTCCTCCTCCTCCTCCTCCTCCTCCTCCTCCTCCTCCTCCTCCTCCTCTTCTCTTCTTCTTCTTCTTCTTCTTCTTCTTCTTCTTCTTCTTCTTCTTCAAAAGTGCAATGGGGTGAAAGAGAAGCTTAATACAAATGTACATGTATAACCTAAAAGTTGAGTTAGCAACCTTTTATTTCTTGTAATGGCTTGTCATCCTAACCCGTTTCCTCCTGACACAGCAAGTTAATGGCTAAGCCTGATTTTTTCAGTGAAGACAGAGATAATGTAACTCTTCTAATTCTTTGAGAGAAAGGAATACTGATTTATATCTTCTGTAGAGAGTGCTGTTGTTGAACAAATGCCAGTTTTGAAGGTAAGAAAGGCTGCAATGGCATAGAATTTTCAGAAGCTTCAGAGAAGGAAATGATGTAGCCACTCCTCTATGCATCATTGATAATCAGCCTGCAGGCTGACTTTTGTCAATGTTTATTTACTTCATAATTTATTAAAGGAAGTAACTGGAAGTTTTCTTAATTTCTATTATCCTGTTTTGCATCATTTACTCCAACATATTTTGATTCTCAGGCCACAGACTAGGGTTGGCATTGTGTGAGTTTATTGAGAATTGGATGTAGGAGGACAGGTGGAAAAGCAAGTTGGAGAAACTTCTATGTTCGCTACTTGATCATCCAGAAAACAGAGTGCTTAAAGTCCATACGATTTTCTGAAATAGCATTGAATAAAGTGTTTAGCAATTTTGCATAATTTTCTGATACGCTTTCAAGTATGTTAAGCATGGTGTATATTTAATTGCCTTTGCTCTCTGGAAAAAAAATTCAGGTTCATAATTGAGAATCTGCTAATGTAGGGAGAACACCAGGATATACTGGATCACACGTGAGTAGAGCATTTGCATAAAGGCCACAACGCTTCATTCTTTTTAGTAAGATCAGAAAGTTTATGCAAGATTAGATTATTTTTTCTGAAAACTTCCAGTCACTGATTTGATTCTGAAATGTTTACCCTGTTGTCTCTATAGAGTTCTGTTCTTCAAATTGAAATTTTTGTTCTGTAGAAATTCCAGTAAGTTTTGTCTTCACTCCCATTACTTCATTCATTAAGACACTGAGGCTTTTTCCCCCAGGAAGTCATAATGGGTTTGCTAAGTGCTTGTATCATTGGCTGTTGCTTTCTTAGCAATGCTGCTGTGAAAGCTACATTCTCCTATTCCTGTTGTCTACTGTTGTCACTAAAATGTATACAGTAAGCTTATATCGTAAGCCTGTAATAGAAAGCTAAAAAAATATTTCTCTAGTGCTGAGGAGTGGTCCAAACAGGTTGATAAATGCTGTATCAATTAACAGCTTGAATATATAAGCAAGAAAGGGACCAGTTCATGGGCAAAGTTAAATCTGAAATAGAAACTTTGTCATTCATCTATGACTGGAGGTCAAACTGTGTATAGGAAGGAAAAAGTAAACTCTTCAGTGACTCCAGAGGAAAATAATGTGAAGTCTCATGGTTTTCCAAGATGCTGGTCAACATGGAGACTACATGGCCATCAGCCCACAAATTCCAGTGGAAGAAATACATTTGAATGAATTAGCCTCCACATTAGCTAGCAGGAATATTTGTAAAATCCAGTCCTAATTTTTAAACAATAAATGAATGGTCAAAAGTCCAGTATTTTAGAACTGCCACTCCCATCCTTAGCCAGATTTTAATTTTTCCTAGGATAAAGTAATGCTTACATTTAGTGTTTGAATTAATTCTCCTGTCTATATATTTGTGATTTTCCAAATTTGTCATAACTATACTGGTTTACAAAATCTGGGTGGGCCGGGCATGGTGGCGCGTGCCTGTAATCCCAGCACTTGGGAGGCTAAGGCAGGAGGATCGCGAGTTCAAAGCCAGCCTCAGCAATGGTGAGGCACTTAGCAACTCAGTGAGACCCTGTCTCTAATAAAATACAAAAAGGGCTGGGGATGTGGCCCAGTGGTCGAGTGCCCCTGAGCTCAATCCCCGATACAAAAAAAAAAAAAAAAAAAAAAAAAACTGGTTGAGCTCCAGGATACAGGGCTGAAAGAGAGAAAGAAAGGAAGAACGGAAGAAAGAAAGAGAGAGAAAAGTTACTTGAAAGTAAATCCATGGCCAAGGAAGGACGGCATTATATTGAAACAGACTATGTTGAAAAATGTAACTCTAGGAATTATTTCTATGAGTTTGGATATTGACATTTGTTGAGGGAGTGGTGATTTTTATATCAAAATAGACTAAGGAAGTGTTTAGAGTTAGCATGGTAGGATGGGCTCCCCTCAAGCTAGGTAGTTCTCATGAAAGGCCTAGCAGATGGAAAATATTTATGTGTGTAGGAAGGAAGTATTCAAGTAACTATTAGTTTACTTCATAATGGTCTTCAAGTGCAAAAGTAGTGACTGGCCATTCGGATATGCCAAAGAAAAGCCATGAAAGTGCTTCCACTAAATGAAAATGTGAAAGTTCTCAAATTAAGGAAAGAAAAAATATTGTGTTAAGTTGCTAAGATCTAGTCTAAAAACAAATCTTCTGTTCATGAAATTATGAAGAGAGAAAAAGAAATTCATGCTGGTTTGCTATCACATGTTCAACTAGAAAAGTTACAACCAGAGTGCATAGCGAGTGTTAAATTTGTGCATGGATATATAGAAATAACAGTGTAAATAGAGTTTGGTACTATCGAAGGTTTCAGGCATCCACTGGTGGTCTTTTAATCTATCCCAAACCCTCACAGTTATAGCAACACGTTCTGGTGAAGTGTCACACTAGTATGTAGAATACACCAGGCTCTATGAACCCATCACAAATGTTGAAATAATTAAAAGAATGAAACATTGAAAATTATATAGAGAGAAGGGAGGGTAGTTTTGGCTACGCATGTGATATCAGGGGAATTCTCACTTATGTAGGACCTTGCTTTGTTCTGGATAAGGAGGTAAAAACAGATCTTTCAAAGAGTTTTGATGTAAGTGTGAATTGAAAAGTAAGTCAGTGGCTGGAGAAAATGTGGTTCCGAGAGGGTGGTTTTTGTTTCTTTTATAATAATATGTTTGTGCACATATAAGAATAATCAGTACAAAGAGGAAAAGTAATGATGTAAGAAAATGCTAGAATTTCTGGAAGAATTTCCTTGAGAGTTGAACAAGGACAGGTGCATAAGTAAAGGAGCTTAGATTAGAGCACAGACCAATCATCAGCCACAGAGGGGAAGCAGAGTACATGAGCACAGATGCAGCCAGAGGGCAGAGGCAGTGCTGGAAGTTCATCAAGTTCTCTTCTGGCACATCTTGTCCTCAGTAAAATGTAAAGCAGTCATCAACTGAAAATATGCATGACCAAGAAGGTACAGGAAGTCTGAGAAAAGTTGTGTATAATTCTCCAGGAGAGTGGGACATTGAACAGACTACAGAAGAGGAGTATGAGTTTACTTAAGATCATAAATTTAAAGCAAATTCTAATGCTTATTTTTCTCCAGCCATGCTAAGCTACAAGGATGCAGGTGAGGACTAGGCAAAGGGTTGGATTTAACATTGAGGGGCAAATGAATTAGGGGTTGTCATTAACAAGGTTTAGGTAATACTGATGTTCTTTCTCACTGAAACCCAAATTTCTAATTGGTTTCCTTGATTACTTATCTATTTATAGATGTATTGAAAGTGTCTGGGCATTTAAAATTGATCTACTTTTTGGTTCATGTGATCTGTACATTATAATACAGTTCTCTTTTGTAAGGTAAACAAAAATTATTTATATTGAAAATAGAAAATTTGGGCTCATAATTAGGGAACCATATCCTTTGAACCATTGTAGTTCATTATCATCAGTATAAGCCTAGTAGACTTAAAATTTTGTGTATATAAAAGAAGTTACCATTCATACATTTAGTCCCATGTTTTTGGATATCTAGCTTTAAATGACTTGCAATAAAATAAAAACTTCAATCATCAAAAAAAAAAAGAAGGAACGAAAGTGTCTGGGAATACAGATATTATCCATATGCACTTAATACATCTTCTTTCTGTTCTTTCAATGTTCATTCACAAAAGAGTTCTTTGACTAAACTTTGTTTAATATGTCTGAATCCTAAGCCTCTGATATTATACACTGGAGAGTGGGCAGAAATTTGAAAGGGAAATTGCAATAATGTAAGTGGGCCAGACATATAAAGCTATTTTTCATGATCTAATGGTTTTTAAAACAAATCTAACTCATACATATATTATTTTTAAAACCATTAATATTTTTACAGGCATTTTTCATTTATTCACTTAATTAATATATATTGCATATCTGTCATGTACAAAACATTGTACATACTAAACAGGCACTGAGAGGACTAGAGGAGAGAGGACTGGGATGAAAACAGAGAATCTCAAGGTATTTGCAGTCTAAAGGGGGAAACTCATATTTACAACAAATTATTCAAAGCAAGAGAAAGTAAGCTCTACAACATCAGTTGCATGGTATGTGCTCATCTAACTTACCACTGTATACCATAGTGGGCCTGAAACATAGTAGAATTTAAGAAAGTTGGTGAGTGAATCTGGAAATGCCATAGCAATATGAGCCACACTAGAGGAACATGAAGAAACAGATGGATGAATTCTGTACATGGATCTGAGCAAGCTTAGAAGAGAAAATACTTCAGCTGGCCCTTAGAGAAAAAGTAGGAGCCCAACAAATGGAAGAGTAGGACCCTCTGGGATGAAAGCCTAGAGAAACATGGGCACTGCCAGTGGAAGGAAGCATGGAAGACCTTAGGACACCAGCATATGAATGTCTGAGGACTAAGGAGCATTCATTCATGAAAGGTCATGCCAGATGAGCAACCACTGCAAGTGGAATGCACGGGTTGTCAGATAAAGGAGTTCTTATTGAGCCTGTGCCCAACACTGGTTCAAGGCTACCCATGCTGTAGCTCCTTTAATGTCATAGAAACTCTTTCAGGGAGGTTATAATTATTCCCCATTTTATAGGTATGGGAACTCAGGATGTACTTCGTGGTCAAGAACATCCAAGTTATATAGACAGAGTCAACACCCTGTGTATCACTGGTACTATTCAAATAATTTAAATAATTGAGTGACATTATATGATCTGTGTTGCCACTACTGCTTTCACAAATGATGAACATATGAAGTTAAATTTAGAAACTAAGCACCATGAATATTATAGATTTTTTAAATATTTATTTATTTGTTTTAGTTGTACACAATGTGTTTTATTTTTACATGGTGCTGAGGATCGAACCAAGGCCGCGCACGTAGTAGGTAAGCACTGTACCGCTGAGCCACAACCCCAGCCCCTATTATAGCTTTTTTTTCATCTTTGTTTAGAAGTTCTGAACATTCTGATTAATTTCCATTTTGTCTTCAATGTCTTCATTCAATAATATGACTATTTCCCAAAACTATAGTTTCAGTGTTATTTTCCTGGTGAAAAATTTATAATTCCAAATAGCACAACTGCATATTATTCCAAATACATAAAATATGTAATTTTTCTCATATATTCTTTTACTCTAGGAAAGTGTTAGTGTGTTTGTTTTTTCCTGAAGTTACTTTGCCCTTCTCTTCTCTTTGTAACTTCAAACTTCATCCACAGAGTTGTAGATAGCAGCCAATTCATCATTTAGGTTAGACTCAAGTTTTTCATCATGTTAGAGAAATACTTTCTGCTTCAAAATATTTTTCAGGCTTCTATTAAAGATATCCCCTTTTTATAACATGTCTTTCAACTATCAATTCATTCTTACTAAATTTTACTTACTTTTTCCAAGTACTTTCTCAAGCTAAAAATACCAAACTCATGGAAATGCACCCAACAAATCTTTAAAAGTTCAGTTCAATATCATTATCACTTATGTAGCCCTGAAAAATAGCGTCTAATATGATTTAATTGCCTTACCCAAGTGTTTTTATTAGCTCCTATAAATATGAACTCTTGTTATCATGTTTCAATTCCTTCTTTTCTTCCTTCTTTCTCTTTTCCTCTTTATTTTTTTCTTCTTCTTTTTTTATTTTATTTGAAATCCTTGAAAAAGTTTTAAGTAGGCTTTGTCAGTGTGGCCTGACTTACAAACAGACTTGGACTTAGATAACCCTAAGTCCATGACCTCAAAGATCTTGCCCACCTCTTCTTTAGTAATGACATAGGGTAGGGGTACTGATGAAAGATTCTGATCCTAGCCCAAGCTATAGTGTCAATGCAAGGAATGCCCTTTGGTTAGCTTTACATAATAGAGAACAAGATCAGCTGAGGATCTAACATTAATGTGTTAAGTTATGGTTTGGATATGCGGTGTCCCCCAAAAGCTCATGTGTGAGACAAGGCAAGAAGGTTTGGAGGAGAAATGATTGGGTTGTAGCCTTAAACTAATCAGTAAATCAATCCCTGATGAGATTAACTGGTAACTGGAGGCAGGAGAGGTGTAGCTGGGGGCATGCTTTTGAGGCATATATTTTGTATCTGGTGAGTAGAGTCTCTCTGCTTTCTAATCATCCTGTGAGCCGCTTCCCTCCATCATACTCTTCCACCATGTTCTTCTGCCTCACCTTGAGCCCCAAGAACAGAATCTGCTGTCTATGAATTGAAACATCTGAAACCGTGAGCCCCCAAATAAACTTTTCCTCCTCTACAGTTGTTCTGGTTGGGTCTTTAGTCACAGCAGCAAAAACAAGTTGACTAAAACAATGTGACAGAAGAAACCAAAGAAAGATGGAGGATGTTTAACTTATAGCAGAGAAAAGTAGTTGGAAAATATGATCAACTATTTATGGAAGTGCCTATAGCTTGGTCTTTGCTATACTAAAGGGCAGATATGGGAGAAATGTGTAGAAGTTACTGAAAGGTAATTTTCAGCTACAAGTAAGAATTAGCTAAGTGGAGATATTAAAAAATGGAACAGGGTGCTTCCTGGAGGAGAGACAGCCATTTGTAGTATACTCATCTTGGATCTCCTCCAGCAAGGAGATACTTAAAACTGGATGACCATATAATTTATTTTCCAAACGAGGATACATTTGAGAGTGAAAGGATAACAGTTGTGAACAAGGATATCCAATGCAAATTAATTTACATGTTACCTTAATTCACCTTGTTCTAGACCACCAACTGTGTGGACTTGTTCACATATGGAGGATAGGAAAAGACTGACCATAGCAGGGAAAGGGGGACACATGGTAGCTTGTGGGAATGCCTGGGCAAATCTGTGAACTTCTCATCCCCCGCCCTGATAGGAGGATTAAATCTAAAGACTGATATTAGATAGGACTACAGAGTGAGCCTGGATATGAGCAAAGTGTTAAGGTCTACAGGGGAAAATTCCAGAACAGGACCGTTGTCTCCATAGCACCAGAGGGTAGAGTATATACTCTGCCCGAGCCAAATTATCCAGGAAGTTCTACAGAGCATAACATTAAAAAAGTAAGAAGAGAACCAATACCAATGGACTAAAGATTGTGAGGTGACAAAGTGGAGAACAAGACCAGCATAACAGCAGAACTTCCTCACATTTTAGCACCCTGAGAAGAATGGAGAAGGATGGGAGAAATGGGGAGCAATTTTCCTAAGCATGGTTTGTGTTAAACCAGATAGGCTGAAAATTACCTGATGCACATTTCTTCCATTCCAAATGGCAAAAAGTTAATTTTTACTATTACAACACTATTGTAATGTATAAGGTATTTTATAAGATTATTAATATGCATAAACAAAAATTTACATTTACTGACTGCAGTGTGCACTAACATCTGGGACCCAGCTCCTAGTCCACTTTTTGCACTTTATCCCCATGCTGAATGGGCACCTTCCACTTTGCCATGCCACCAGTTTGACTCAGGAAAAATTAACTCCGTCTCCACAATAAGAAGGAACAAGTTCAAGTAAACTCAGTCCCCTGCCCTGTGACTGCTCAGCTCCAACCAACATCACCACATACCCTTGGCAACTGTTCTTGGTGCAGGTACAGGACCTAAGTCAGACACCTTTAATAGAAAAGCTATTTTTCAGCATGAACAGTATTGCCCCAGTTGCTGTTAGCCACCATCAGAGGAACTTGGTGGAATTCCGCCTGTGAGTAAGGTCACCACCTGAGGGGCAGAGCCCAGGGAAGTGCAGAATATCAGAGCCAGAGCTCCATTTTCACCAGGTGTTCTCTATCTGCAGCTTCCCTTTGGGTGTGATAATAACTTCCTGTGTAAGCCAGTTTGAGATGGATTATCTTGACTCCAGCTGGAAGCATCTGGAAGCATCCTTATGGATCTGTAAAACAGCGGTTGCCAAACATGTCTGCATACTAAAATTACTTGAGGATCTTCAAAAATTGCTGATGCCTATATTCTACCCAGGAATTATGATTTATTTGTCTAGTGTAGGGTTGATAGAGCCAATTAATCTCTAAACTTCCTTTCTTCCTGGGGATTCTTGCCTAAAAATTTATCACTGCCCAAGACTCTGAGATCCTTCAAAGTGACAGAGAATACATGTTCCCACCAAGACTCTCTACCCCCTATAAGGAAGGAGGGACTTTTACACTTTGTAACAACATTTAAATTGCTTTCCAGCTGACCTGCTTGAATTTCTGCTTGATTGTCTCCTCAATATTACATATCAGAAGATGTGTTAAAGAACCTTCCCTAGTTAAAATGGTAATAAGTATCTCTATAAACCAGGTGCTTGGAGTATCAAGGGGCCAGACCGAATGGCCACTGTCCATCAAAGCTTCCTTTCTTAATTGGTAGAGCTAGTCAAAGGAAAGAAATGAAGTCACAGAGAAGGAAATGAGACCTAACTATACTGTTAACATGCTCTGCCACCTGTGAGCCTCTGTATCCTACCACGATACACTGAGAAAAAGAATATTTATGTAAATAGTAAAGCTTTTGTGAGAATGGTACAAAATAAAACGTGGGAAAATTTAAAATGAAAAAGTGCTCAGGAATGTAGACTATTCAGTATGAGGGGTCCAGAAAGTTAAAAATGAAATCTAGTTCTAACCTGAATAGACACAGCAGTGACCGCATCATGAAATAGCTTAAGCGGTTACATTTGCCACCAGATCCTCTCTCTGACCTCCCCTTCATCCTTCTTCTCACCACCCTCATAAAAAAGCAAGCTTGCTCTGTAATGCACCTTTAAGACTCATCCCTGCCCCAACTCATTTTCAACCTGATCTCGCCACCCTCTGCACCCTGTCATTTAGAAATCCTGGGCTGCCACTAATAGGCAGGAACGTTATTTTGTTGTATTTTTTTCTCCTAGGTTTTTAGAAGCACTCCACTTCCTCACCAAGAGTATACCTCTGGGTACCACAATGATCCATCATTCCCCACTTGAATTATAATGTCTATTGAAAGCAGAATCTCTTGGGAGTCTTGAGTGCTAAGTGAGGAATGAGTTTCAGAGAGATGTGTGGGAAATGGTTTCAATATTTGGCAGTTCCTAAAGGCAAGATGATTTGAGACATTGGCTTTAAAAAAAAATACATTTGATTGGCTTATTATGCTATTCTCTTATTTCTGAAAATATGTTGTCAATGGAATATTATAGTTGGCAGGTGCACCAAAGTAGGTATTTTATAAGCCAAAGCATTATAATTTTAGCATATTTCATTCATTTGTCCATGTATGTCACATATATCACACAAATGCATATATTCACCAGAAAATAATCTTTCTCTTACAGATATCTCCATTAGATTATACCATTCTGAAACTAAAGACATAGACAATGCCCCAAGAATCGAAACAGCTGAAAGTACTGCAAAAATGTACAAAGTGTCAACCATGAGACGAATATTCAATTTGACAAAACTTCGAACAAAAAGATCACCATTTTTCCCAACTGGGGTTAATGTCTGTCCACAGGAATCCATGAAAGAGATTTTAGCCAGTCTTCAAGCTTATTATAGATTGAGAGGTAAGGAAAAAGTTGAAACCTGTTTAGGCTTTTTTTTCTCTTCATCTCTTTTATTTCATTCATCTATAGGTTGTCTTTGCCCCAAAACTTCCTGCGACTCTCATTTAGCCACAAGAGAAAAATAATCAGCCCACTAAACTGATACTAATGAATAATAAATATGCAAAATTATGGTGGGTATCAGCTCTTGTGATTTAAAATAATATCTTGTGCAACTTGAGACTATAAGGGCCCTTGACAAGTCATAGAAAGCCTTGATATACAGATTTTACCTCTTTGTTTTTTACTTTTGCCGAAGCCCAATATTGAATTTTAATGGTGCTCTTATGAAGTGAAAAGTACAGAATGATTACAACGTCAGGTATCTGAGCAAGTTGATTTATGACTTAAGATTTCATTTTTCAAAAGCAACATTTCAATCCAGATCTCTCCTCTTCTCTCCCCCCTCTCCTCTCCTCTCTTCTTCTTCTTCTTCTTGTCTCTCTTTCTCACCCTCCCTTCCTCCCTGCCTCCCTCCCTCCCCTTAACTAGCCTGCTACTTATTGCAGATCCATAAAAAAAATTCTAATGTTTGGAAACCTGGAGACAGGTTGGAGTGTGGGGAAGAAACAGTTAACTAAGAGTGACTGCCAAGACATAGTACAGGGTATGACCAGCTTCCAACAGAAGCACAATGCAGCTTCTACCCCAAGACAGCTTAACAGGATTCTTCCTGCATTCCCACAAGTCACTAAGGGGTTAAATTCCACCATAGCCATCATTAACTGTCCTTTTTATTTACACACCATAGATGAAAAAAAATTCCCATAGCTGCTTCTTTAAAAGAAAAAATAATTTTTTCTGTAGCTGCTATTCGCTTCTCTAGATAGCTCCAAATAATACAAAGGACCTTGTCTCTCTGAAGCCTAAGTTCAACCCATCTTATATGTGGATGTTGAGGAGATTTACAGATTTCCCACCCTAATCACTCTAGATGCTTGCATCCATTCCAAAATGCAGAGCCTTCTTTGCTCTACTTAAATAAAGCCCATTGAGTAAAGCAAGCTGGTTCAGTTCTAGCCTATTATACGTTGTGTGTTTTGTCAACTGAAAACTTATTTCATGATACTAACATCCAAAAAGGTCTTAGATGTCTGCTTCTATAAGGGGGAGATATGTGTGTGTGGCACTGGGGATTGAAGTGCTCTACCACTGAGCTACATTACATCCCCAGTCCTTTTTTTTTTTTTTTTATTTCATTTCCTTTAATTTTGAGACACAGTCTCACTAAGTTGCTGAAACTGACCTCAAACATGCAATCCTCCTGACTTAGTCTCCTGACACACTGGGACTACAGGTGCATACCACTGCACCTGGCTGTCTGTATCTACAAAACGTGCATGGGGTTAAATTATCCTGAGGAGTTCTAATTGTATTTTGGAGGCATAATAAACTAAGAATTTCAAAGATATCAATGCTTATAATTCCTCATATGTCTCATTTTATGTGGAAGTAAAACAATTTATTTTCTGATAGAAGCCACACCCATGAAAATTGAAAAGTACTGGGTCATAGTCAGAAGGAGAACTCCAGTTTTAGAAAAGAAGTACTCTATATAAATATTCTGAGGTCCTAGCATAGCATCTTACCAAAGCGATTTTTCAATATATGCTTTTTGATAGATACAGAAGGCAAAGAGCCCATTCATTGGAAATGCAAAAGGAGAGAGAGAGAAACACATAAATTATTCATTTTGAGCGTGCCTATATATTGATCAGATAATGACATTGGTAATTTCCATACTATTCACAAATAGAAGCATTAACATACAAATATATAGTTTTGTATCACAGTGAACATAAACACTATTGCTAACTATTTTCTTGAAACTTGTAACTCTTTACAACACTCCCAAGTAGGATTCACTGCAAGTATTTGTAGAATAAACTATTTATTGCTGCAACCTAATTTTTAGTCCTGAATTTTTATTCTTATCTCTTTATTCTTGATTAGGTTGCCTCTTTCATTCTTGTTTCCCTGGATGAAACAAACCACTGTTTTTCTCCCCACAGCAATGACAGTCCATTATCTTTATAGCTGCCCCTGGGTGATATTAAATTTTACTATTCATCAGTGTGGATTTCTTAAGTCTAACAAATTGGTTCACAAAGAAACAAGAAATAAGACCTAGCTACAGTGTTCTTTTGATGGAGTAACCCACTTACCGTTCTCATCACTGCTTTTACAAAATTATCTGTTGACATCTTTCAAACTCAGGGGAGAAAGCTCCACTATTCCTAAATCAAATGGAATATTGAGCTATTTCTTTTCCCAATGCTTAAAGCAACACAAGGGAAAATGCTCTGAGCTCACGCTCATCCCAAAGCACAAATACAAAAAGGCAAGTTTGTTTCTGGCCCTCTCCAGGCAGAGCTCTGTGCTCCTCCCCACCCAAGCTCCCCGCTTTATAGATGTGTCCGTCCAACCCCCACCACACTCATTCCATGGCTTTCCCTGTCTTTCCCATCTCCATTTTCCCTCCGTTCCAATATCAAAAACAACATGTGACCTAGAGTGGGGTGAAAGACGGTTGAGGTCCTAGTTCTCACGACTTTAAGCATTGTCCACAGATCAGCAGCAGCTGAGAACTTGTTAGAAATGTAGACTTCATATCCCATTCCAGACCTACTCTCATAATCTGCATTTTAATAAGATCCCTGGGTCATTTGCTTGCACCTTAAAGTTCTGTAGAAGCACTGATCTGAAAAACATCTAGAGATGTTTCAGATGAGATCTGAAGAAGTAAATTGGCATGATTGGGGCACAGTTGGCAGCAGAACATGGGTAGGCCCCAACATCCTGATTCCCATTCCAGTGTGTGTCCCCATCTAATGTGTAACCAGCCCCATTAGATGTTTAACAAATAGAAGCATAAACATACAAATCACAGTGAACAGGAACACTATTGCCAGCTATTCACAACTGGGAAGAATTAGATGAGACTGGTGGTGTGAAAATGCCTTTTTAGTCCTGAATTTTTCACACCATTGGTCTCATATTATTCTTCCCAATTGTGAATAACCATCTGCAGGGCTGCACTTCCCATTACAGACAGACACACTGGCTTCCAGAGCATGTGCTTCCTGGGGTGCTGCCTACACATCAAAGAGTAGAAAGCTAGAGGCTCTGTGGTCAGATTTCAGGCCTAGGCCAAGACTGGGGATCAAAGATCATCTCTAGTCGAGGGTCAACATACCACGCAGGCAGTGATAGTTTGTTTCATGCATCACTGTATCTCTGGCACTTAGGTGGGTTTTGACCTAAACTAGCAGGTACATTGGGAAAAGACAGAAGGGCAAAACAGAGTCCCCAGAAAGAGTATGGAGTATGTAGGATAGAAGGGTAGTGAAGGAAGTTGACTTGCTCAAACTTAACAAACAATTCTCAGAGTTTGGATAAATCTGAAAAAAAAATTCAAGTCTTGTTTCCATCCTGACGGGCATGTAGACCCTTGAGGAGAAATGAAGGCTCAAGGACTATGTGATGGCTGATACTGAGAAAGGCCTTGAGACTGATCCCTGATCCTCACCAAGCAGGAGAGAGGTCACAATCACAAAAAGTGGTTTCCCCAGGGGAAGACGTCTTCTTGACTCCCATGCATGTTGACCCTCCTATGTGGGAAACTAGATGGCACGTTTAAGGTGGTAGGACTACACCCTCTTGGGGAATTACTAATTAAAAATGAGTTACCTTACAGGTTCTAGTCTGGTTGCTATTGGTAAATGACTTTAGCTTCTACTGATTGGGAATTCCCTTTGCTTCTTAAAACAGAAAGCTTGGGAAAATCCAGACATAGAATAAGCTGGGAGGAAGGAGAAAAAACAATAGGAGCAGGAGTCTCCAAACTGTTCTCTCACCTCACTCCTCCCTACCACCCTTTCCTCAGCACAGCAGTCAACCAGTCTTGGTTAGAAAGTCTGATGATGTCAGCCTCTGCCCCAAAGGTTCCAACTGCTTCCCATCCTCCAGAGGTAAAAATCCACTTATACAATTGCTTTATCATAGGAGTCTTCTGCATTATTTACTAACTTAAGTCCCCAAAACAATTTTAAGTTATATGCCTCTTTGTAAATTTTTCAGTTGATCCCCCTGTAAGGTTTTTCATCATAAGTATAAATAACTAGAAAGGATGTAACTTTCTGAGAGTTGTAAACATTGACATTTAAAATAAAACAAGAACTGGCCAGGTGTGGTGGTGCACACCTATGATCCCAGTGGCTCGGGAGGCTGAGGCAGGACAATATGGAGTTCAAAGTCAGCCTAGCAATGGCAAGACGCTAAACAACTCAGTGAGACCCTATCTAAATAAAATACAAAATAGGGCTGGGAATGTGGCTCAGTGGTTGAGTGACCCTAAGTTCAATCTCTGGTCCTAAATAAATAAATAAATAAATAAAACAAGAACTGGATCATTCTTACATATCCAGTGGACTCTACTACATCCACCGAATACTTTTATTGAACCATCAAATTCTTTCAACAAATACATGAACAAACTCTTCTTAAGAGAAGGAAATGTGCCGGGCGTGGTGGCGCACGCCTGTAATCCCAGCACTTGGGAAGCTGAGGCAGGAGGATCGTGAGTTCATAGCCAGCCTCAGCAATGGCGAGGCACTTAGCAACTCAGTGAGACCCTGTCTCTAATAAAAAATACAAAAAAGGGCTGGGGATGTGGCCCAGTGGTCAAGTGCCACTAAGTTCAATCCCCGATACCAAAAAAAAAAAAAAAAAAAGAGAGAAGGAAATGTCACATGTTCTCCTTTTCACCACATTTCCATTCCACCACCCCCTCACAGTCATATTTCAATGTAACTTATGTTATGATTTAAAATGTTATTGATTGCTCCAAATACTTTTCTGTAAAAAAAAAAGTATATACATTGAAATTACATATTTTCATTTCCCATGAATCTAGGTTTTATGTGTAAAATGAAATTTCTTCTGGAGTCAGTTGTGTTTCTAGTAATATTTAATATGTAAATGGTTAAAACAAAATAAAAAAATTTGACAAATTTCTTTATAATTTTATTGACAGATGGATATAGAATGAGATAAAGGTTTTTAGGTATTCATGTTTATAAATACAAAAGTAGAAATGCCAAATTACAAACAGAGCTTTGGAAGGATCCAATATAAATGACAGTTCTGTAATGTAAGCTACCTTAGCATCTGTCTCTATATTGATGATGTTGCTTTGGTTTTTCTCCTCTATTAGTTCATGTTCTATTAGTCATTATTTATACTGTGCCTTGTTAAGATTAGATAAAGTTTAGCATCAATTTTATTCCTATTATTTTACTTAGTTTGACTTAAGTGCTAGAAAACTTGCTCACATAAATAAATAGAGGGGAACAAAGTTTTGTTATGGTAATGTCCTTATTCCTTTAATTCCTTTGGCATTATATATCAATAATACATCATGATCTGTCATCATTATTTTTAATGATCTATCAGCCGTCAACTCCCTTAGGACTCCTAATTTGTTGAAAGCAAAGAATCACAAATCACCTGAGCAGTCAAAATGTGTTATTCTGCATCTAAGTTCACTCCTTTTCTCAACTTCAGGGCCGTTATTTAAAACCATCCCTTAGTATAGTAACTTAGAGGTACTGAACCGTGATAAGAGAAGGAAAGGATAAATAAGGGGGAGGATCGTGACCAAAAGGGAAGTGAAAAAAGAGAGACATGTCCTTAGGGAGACTACTTTTAGGAAAGCATGCACAGGGAACATGAGGCCTGGAAATTGACTCCCTTTAAACTTCCATTTGCATATTTATCCCTTGGAAAGACTTCCGGGATAGCCAGGGTAACTACCTCAGTTTGGAGGCAACTGGTCACAAGGCCCTATACAATCTGTAATCCCCGTACCATATCTTCTTCCTGTCTTCATCCTCCATTATTCTGTGTTGGCTGTAGCCACACTGACATCCCAGCTCTTCAGAGTGGTGACGGCAGTGAGGCTGGGTGGGGGAAGTGCTTTTTCTTCCAAATGCCCGAAAGTCACCTTTATAGTGAGATCTTCCTCAACCACCCTATTTGACGTTGCAGCCTTACTTGCGTTTTCCCATGCATGCGCGCGCACGCACACGCTACATTTCCTATGTTCTTTTCTTTTTCTCCCATAGCACATAGGAAGGGTCTAACAAATACTTTGTTAAATGAGTTAATTTCTATGGGCTATAAATTAGTGTGTTGATATAAACCATAAAAGAACTTTCCATATCATGAAATTATGCTTTGGGGAAAGGGTTTTTTTCCTTTAAATGTGACCATTTTCCACCCCTAATGGCTCTGTGTTGCAGTGTGTCAGGAAGTGGTGTGGGAAGCATACCGGATCTTCCTGGATCGCATCCCTGACACTGGGGAATACCAGGACTGGGTTACCATCTGCCAGCAGGAGACCTTCTGCCTCTTTGACATTGGGAAAAACTTCAGCAACTCACAGGAGCACTTGGATCTTCTTCAGCAGGTGAACGTAACCACTTTGTGGGTGTTTGAAACTCTGCCCCTTGCCCTGCAATCCCAGCTCCTTTTGAATTAGTTTCCACAGCATAAGCAGCAGTGGAAGAAATTCTTGGATGTATCTGATAAGACCAATAGAAATTTTACTCCTGCAAAATAATGTTGTACAGGCAGGTTGAAGTGTAGATGAAGGGAAAAGGGAATGAAAATAGACTTTAGCTCTTTAGTTGGCATTATCTCCTGGTAAAATTACTTTTCATATTTTTGCAGAGAATAAAACAGAGAAGCTTCCCTGAGAGGTAAGTACCCAAAATAGAGTTCAGCATGCTCTTGACTTTCAAAAGATCATATAATGGAGACAGACTAAGCTATTGTACCTTTATGATTTTATGTCAGCCACCAAGATCTGTGTAGGTTATTCTGACAATTTATGCCTACATTGTACTGAAGATAAATTAGTATATAAAAGGGAAATTGTTAAACCTTAAACCTTATAGATTGAGATAGATACTTGCATTGGAATTCATCACTATCTGATACATATCATGAGTATTTTCATTTATAAGATATAGAGCAATTAAAAAGCATTTATACAATATAAAGCAATTAAAATAGCTTGATTTTTAGAATTTATGGTAAACTATTGGTTACATCAGGAAAATATTTAATGCAATCAGAGAGCAACCTGAATTTTGAACACTCATTTGGTATTCTGTAAAGTGTTAGTATTTCTCAAACTAAATTACTGAAGCACTGAGCTCTATCCTCAACAAGAACTGAATATCAAATAAGAAAATTGAAATGAAAAAAAAGGAAAAAAAAAAGCACATTATATAAAATGATTAAAGAAGGGAGGTTTTGTTGCCACAATCTAAACTCACAAATTACATACACTTTATAACATTTAGAAATCTAAATCTGAAGGTAACAGTATAAGAGAAACACAAATTTGGCCATATGAATTACTAGAAATTCTTTATATTATGTTTCACATTTATTGCTCTGTTTCTATTCTCTTTGCTACAGACCTGATTCAGAATCTTATAAATTTACTCTGTGAACTTCAAATCTTATCTCCCTACGTTATGTCCCTTCCTCCTACACCTTCTCCTCTTTAACTGCTGCTAGATTGATAAATCTGGAATGTTCCTTTTTTCGTGTTGAGCCCCATTCAATGGCATTCAAAAGATTTTTACACCTGCCCCTTGCCCTTTTGAATATCCCGCTCCCCATCTTTTCCATCACACAGGAGGCTTTTGGTTAGACCAGCCAGTGGGGATGAAGAAATCAGAGGGAGAGAAGAGAATGAGGTCACTGAATTTAGCAGGGGGGCATATGCGTGCCTGTACAGCACACATACAACATACATAACACACATGCACCTGCCAAGTCTCTGTGGGCTCTTGAAGTCCTTCAACTTCAACTCAGTTCTTGTCAGGCAGCTCTTTCCACAGAGCCTTCTCTTGTCTGGTTCCTGGTATCCTCTCACCTCTCTTGGCCTTGGGGAGGTTTAAGCACCCCATAGTTACTAGCCCCTGGGTATCACACTCTCCCTTGTGGATGCTCTATATTTTTTCCACAATAATGGTTGGTGAGTTGTTTCCTCACAGGCCTTTCACTGTGGCAGAGGTCAACCTAATTAATGAAGACCTTTCACCTCTGACCTTTGCAACTTAACTCACATTACCTGTAATCACACTGCTATCCCCAGGTCACTTCCTCACTGCACACATCACACCCTACTCATCTGGGTTGTGACCCCAGGCCCTTCCCTGTTGCTTGGAAGAACTTCCCTTCTTCACTCCACCTATCCAAAACCTACTCTCTTTCAATCCCAGGTGGACCCCCCACCTCCACATGATGCCTTAACAGCCTACCTGAGCCTGCAGCTATATCTCCCTGTGCTGGACTTTTTACTCTGTTTGGTGCTTACATTTTCACTTAACATTTTCTTGCTTCATCCCATTTCCCTGTGACAGTATAAACTCCATAACAGCAGGAAACGTTTTACACTCTATGTGCAAAGTTCTCACATAGGTTGCTAATCGGTTATATCTAGTGAGCCATTCTTTTACAGATTTTGGTAAGTTATTGCAAGGGAAATATATGACTTAGGAAAGTCTTAGCACTAGAGTCTGAACTTAATTTGCAAGACAAAGGGATTTACTCCTCTGATTTAAATATAAAATTATAACTTACTCCTTCATTTTCAAAAAAGAAAGCAAAACAGAGACCACCCATATGAAAAAAATATCAACAGAATATACCAAGTCTGGATTTAGAAACATTAAAAATTATAAGACACATTAACTCAAGCCAGAAAGAGAAAGAAACAGAATCCCTCCATCCATTCCCATGCCTGCCAACATCGCTGGAGAGGAGCAAAAGACAAACACTTACATGAGCAGCAGTCACCAAGTAGGGGAAAAAGAGAGAAAAAAGGAAAGGGATAAATTTCTCTTTTATTTCAAAGCTTTCCAAGAACAAAAAAAGAGAAATTTTTCTCATCTGACTAGCACATAAATCTGCCAATTCAGATGACTTTGAAATAAAAGCCAGTAGAAGAAACAAGTGGCCCAATTTCCCAAACTACAGCTCCTGGGTGACAGTACAGGTTGACAGTTTAGTGGCAAAATCACACCTAGTCATAGAGGATAAAGAACATTTAACATTTTAACTTAGCATCCTGCAAAGAGTCCTGCACAGAGTAGGCTGTTGATTTGTAACTAGTGCAACAGCCAACACTGTTATAAATCTCTCCTTTGTCATTTTCTTTTTAGAGAAAAGTAAAACGAAGACACTAAAGTAATAAGAGGAAGGAGATCTGACTATAAATAAAGATCTATGAAGTTAAAAGTTCTAGAAAGAAAAAATGTGTCTAAATATAAACACTATAGTGTTTAATATAATGAGGGTTTATTTAAACATGAGCTCCATAAAACCTATTTACTAATTATAATACCAAAAAAAAAAAAAAACAGCAAGAATGGCTGATTGGAATTTCCACTATAGTCTGTTTATATTTGGACTGTGTGCACCGATAACGCCATCCATTGTTATAACTGACATCCATTTCGATTGGTCAGAGCACATGCTGGGATGATTGGTGATATTTTGTATATTATATTTATTAGCACTTTGGAAAATTTGGGTGTGGCAAAAATATGTAGCTGGTACTGGGGGCTCTGACCATACCAGATGACTCTGTAACAACAGAAAGTATCTAACTATTTCTTTTGTTCTTCCCATGATGATGAACCACAGAAAATTAGATCAAATATGTTTTACTAAACACAGACACAATCCCTTGGGATCTAACAGCTTATAGAAATAAATCTTTCAGTGAGTTTCAAAAGATACAACTACAATTACTCCTTTCCAGATAAATCTTGCTAGCCAGTACCACATTAGATATGCAAACAGCTCTACCACCACAACCTTGAACCTGCCCTGGAATATCTTCCATGCAGCCATCCATGGTACAGCAACCCAACCCCTAAATCTCCAGCTGGTACCACTGTAGGCAATGGGTGGGTCCAGAATACAGATTTAATACACCTGTATTATCCAGAAACCTAAATCTTTCCCACTACTGTAACTTCAAGAGTTATTTTATTAGGTAAGTATAATACTCTCTTGATTGGCTGGTTTGAGGATCTGAGATTATAGGAAGAATATTCCAGTCACATATTATGTCATCTATTACCTTTGATGTCAAGGACACAAAGAGACTATGGAAATGCCCCCACTCCCAAGACCACACAAAGCCAAGATGCTTATAGAGAGACTTGCCATCAGACATAACCATTTTCGGGGTGCGGGGGTTGAGTTTTTCTTCAATGGGAAGTTATTTGAATAATACTCTTGTGATTTTTTAAAAAGTTAAATACAGTTTTAAAGTGTGATTTTTTTTTCCTCTATTTTTTAGATCTATTCAGCATAGGCAAATTTGAATGTAGGTTCCCTATTGTCATCAAATTCTTTTCACCACTTTATCTTTCTTTTCTATTGTGATAATAGAAAAGATGAACTGTCTATAGGGAAGACATTGGCAGAACCTGCTGAAACTACTGTGTTTTCAACAGGTAAGCTCAAAGCTCATTTCATCTGCTTCTGAACCTTGATTTAAATAATCACGAAAGCATGTTACTTATAAAGCAATCCTTAATCAAAGTTGACAAGAGTTTACAATGTATTTTCCCAATTCTAAATGGTTGTTCTAACCTTATAGTTATTTTAACTTAAATTCATTGCATAAAATTTGAAAATTAAAAAGAAAATAAAGGTGAAAGCAAACTCACTCATTATCCTACAATATGGAGGAAACCATCATCAGCATCTTTGCCCATTGCTGCCATCTTTCCTCTACTGTGTTTATATGCTATTGAAACCATATTAGAGTTGCATCATTTTTTTTCACTTAACAGGACATAAAGAACATTCCCACTAAAACTTTTACAAAATAATCATTTTAATAACTTCCAATATCCTATTGCATCTATAGAAATGTAATCAACCATCCCAACATTGTTAAATGTTTATATGCCTTTACAAATAAAGTTTAACATCTTTCAGTATAAATTTTTGCAAAATCACTCATTTCTCAAAGTGAATTACTAAGCTTCTAAAATGTTGAATGGATGTTACAAAATTTGTCTTCTAAAAATTTTAAATAGCCCATTGTTTAAAAAGATAAGAATTTCATTGTACACTTGCCATTTTGGGATATCATTATATGTTTCAATGCTTACCCATGGGAAAGAGAATATAAAACAATTTTTTCTGTGTTCATTAAATGTTGGAAAATTCTCTTTTAATTTTTACTGTTGTAGTCTACCATTTTCCCCTATAATTTAATAATATTTTAAAATACAAAAACAAAAATTTTCTGCAATGTTTTCCTCAGTTTCTTTGGTTTTCACTTACATTAGTAATGTCTTAAAAGTCAAGTGCTGACAACTTCAAATCTATAAACTGAGAAAATTGGGATCTTTAAACAAGTGATAATATCCCAATTCTTTATTTACTAAGGTTCATAGAAAGTTACTACCTATATTTTAATATCTCTCCTACATTTAGCTAATTTACCATTTCCAGACTGACTTGTAGCTAATAATGGAACAAATCTAGTTCAATGTCAATTATAAAAAGTTAATAGTAAAACATATTCCTTAACAATAAAAAATCACATAGTTGTTTATTCTGCTTAAAAATTTGACCTGTGACACCTAGTAATGAGTCTTCTTCAGAAAAGCATTATTTATAGGAAGAAATTATATTAAAGATCCTTCACACTTACTTCATTTTCCATATGGAAAACAATCAAAATTAATGAGAAAATTAAAATTTGTACTTCTATTTTTAGAAGTCAAAGTTAGTATATCTTAGCTGACAGAAGCTTATGTAATAAAATTAAATTTAGTAGAATAAATTAAGAAGTAAATTTAAATTAGCTTTTCCTCATAAATTAATTTACATTTTTTCTTACAAGAAACTTTAGGATACCAGTAGACAAGTGATATAATATTTCACTGGTATATATGTGAGTTCCAGCAACAAAGATTTTTAAATTATTTTTCTATTGCTCCCGGACACCCAAGATTGAGGTTCATGCACGAATACTTCTGCATTGAGATAATTTCCAAAATGCAGCTCAGAAAGAACTGCCAAATCCTAACTGCAATGAAAGCAGTTCTCATCATTCTTGCCATAGAACTGGCATCAGTGATGATCATATGCAGAAAGAGAATAGAACATCTTACTACAGATAGAGGAATACTTTGAATATTTTACCTAAAAGAAAACTATCTCTTCCCAAGACTCATTTTTTACCCTAGTCCTCTACATCATCAATATTGATAAATTTTGCAATTGCAGTAAAATTTAGATACATAGGTTTATGATTTGGAAATTAAACTTCCCCTATCTTTGATCTGAACCATGAATGCTTAAAATGTAAATGCAACACTCTCAGGGATAGGAGAACATTAAATAGGGTCAGACTTTTATTACAAGTAAGTTTTTCAATTACACAAAGTTAACTAAACAATTTGATTATAATAGTTTCCTGAAATTGCATTTTGACAGGAAATATTACTAAGTACCTTAGGTGTGAAGGAAGAATGAAACATCTTCAAAGGAGGTTAAATGCACTAGAAGATAAACCCAGTCTACCTTATAGCTGCTCTTAGTTTTAATTGTCTGGATAATTTCTCTTTTCATGGCAATAAAGTAGAATGATACACAAATAACCAAAAATATTGTTCTAGGATACTAGCTAAACATTTTCTTCTCATAACAAAAAAAAATTAGTATTAACCAATTATTTAGAGAATTATAAAATTTGAAAACACCTTAAATTGGTGACATTATAGGGAATCTAGGGATGTAGAACACCTCCATCCCCAATTGCTTGCAACAAAGTTTTTCATCTAGAGTTGCAGAGGAAGATGCCAGGGACCATATACTTGGAGAAGCTGATATGACAAAGGATATGTATTTTTTCTTACCCAAAAAATTATCTTCTCTAATATTTTATCAGATCATGACTATAAAAATAATAATTTACTGTGTATTTTTTAAAAAGTAGGAGAAAGAACTTTGAACATTTCTGCCACAAAGAAATTATGAATGTTTGAGGAGATATTTTTACCCTGATTTGAACATTACAGAATGCATACATGTAATTAAACCATTATATGATACCCCATAAGTAAGTGTGATTTTATGTATCAATATAAAGTGTGTTTTCTTTAAAAAGTCACCTTCCAGAGCTGGAGATGTGGTTCAGTGGCAAAGCACTTGCCTAGCACATGTGATGCACTGGGTATGATCTTTAGCACCACATAACGAATTAAATAAAGGCAGTCTGTCCATCTGCAACTACAAAAAAAATTAAAAATAAATAAAATTTTTTAAAAAGTCACCTTCCCCAGATGACTCTGATACTTATTGCCAGTACTCACTAGGAACCCCAGACCCATAACAGTACAATGACTTCACAGAACCTCACAGTGTCAAGTGACCACTTATCTGCTGATTTCCAGGCACTACACACTCCTCAGCGAGCCAGGAAAGATTATATCACTTTTTGGTATGTCCGGTTTTCTAATGTTTGAAAATAATATATTCTGTGTGTTTGCCTAAGACTCAAATGGTAAGCAATTTCTGGTTAACCATACACCAATTAATCATAACAGTATTTTTGTAGAATGTTTTTAAAAATAATTTATTATAAAATAGTAGAAACTGTATGTTATAGTGATATTTTTTCTTTCTTTGGTTAGAACCTAGACTTCCATTCCATGAGATCTTTATATATATCAAAACATTTGCCAGGTATCTGAAATGGTTGATGGTGGTCTGTTCTAAAAGGGGTGAATTGATAGCATCTCAATATCCTTTCATCTCTTGAATTTTATGATTAAAATTTTAATGCCCTAATGATTGCTAAAGCAATCTAAGTTTTAAAGACTTGGGTCATACAGTTAGACAAGATGGGAAAGAACAAATTCAAGGTAAATATCTATCTCCAAATATTTTAGGAAATCACAAAACAAAAAAATAATGAGGGCTGGGGCTATGGCTCAGCAGTAGAGCACTTGTCTCGCATGTGTGAGGCCCTGGGTTCTATTCTCAGCACCACATAAATAAAATAAAGTATTGTGTCCACGTACAACTAAAAAATATATTTTAAAAAAAGAAAAAGAAAAAATAATGAGATCTCCCTAAGCAAAAGCATTTAATTGCATCATATATAGGGGTGCACCAAACTTGGGCCCTGGAAGGAAGAATGAAGAATTTACTGTAATTGAGAGTATGGGTTATATTTTCTTCAAGAACATATTTATATGACCTTAGAAAAATTAGTTCAGAATGTATTTAACATCTATAAATTCCAGAGTGACAGAAAAAGCATATGGAATTTTGACCTTGTTCTAATTTAAATTCCTCTAGTCTCATTTTGGTGCCTTTTTCTTTTTTTAATTTCCACAGATGTTGCCAATGTCTCAGTCGGGTCCTTTCCTCTCACTCTTGATGACACACACCTCAATGAAATTCTCAATAGCCTCAATGACACCAAGAAGTCTACAACAGTAAGAAGTTCTGAGTCAATCTAGCTCTTCACCAGCCTGTTTCTCCCTCAATACCTAACAGAACCTTACAAACAATAGGTGCTCACCAGGCATTAGAATAAGTGAATCCATCAATGAAGCACCTTCTCCACTACGTAATCCCCCATGCAAACAAGAAGTCACATCCAACATGGATAGGTTAGATAAATATCAAAATGACCAAAACTCTTCACATCAGACTGAGAAAAAATAGAAACTATGTTCTCAGGAAAAGAGGAGCCTGGCCATGCTGTGAGTGTAGAAGTATGCAGATGAGAGGATCGTTATAGAATTTAATGTTTATTGTAAAAACAGGGAAAGTGTAAGCTCTCCAAAATGCTTGGAGCCCAGATACCAGTGCCAAGGCAGGGAATCACTGTCCTCATTACCGATGAGTGGTAGGTTGGGGCAGCACAAGGTGGGCAGCAGACAGTTAAGGGAACAGAAACACAAGGAGTGAAAACTAGAATCCTTGCTACGTTACCAGAGCAACCACGCCTACCTGCCCCTGTGGCCTGGGAGATTTCTACCCTTTCATGCCATCTTTATAAAGCACAGGTCAGCTGCAGGGCAAGGGCAGAAAGTTCAGTCTCTCCAGCTCTGCATGAGAAATCAGAAATTAGAATCCTGCTGGTTATTCTATCTGTCCTTTAGGCCAGATGTCAGCAGGTTTGGTTGAACTATACGGTGAACAAATAAAATGTTGCTTTTCTCTGAAAAATCCTGCTTCATCAACAGGGAAAATACTGTTGGGAAAAAATAATTGACTATAATTCCAAATATATTTACTCTAAAGTTTCTAAGATGACTATTGATATTATTTTTACTCATATGACTTGTGTCCCATCTTCCTCAAAATCCAATATCAGTCCCTCCCTGTGTAAATATCCCCCAAACTCAGTATTCATCACTTTAGCCTCTTAACTTCTTTATTGTATTTCTATAAACTATTTCTTCACTCAGCAAAGATTTTACTAGAATCTGCTTTGGACTGTGCACCAAAGATCCCAAGATGAGCAAGACATAGCCCCTATCTTTATGAAGTTATAATGCAATTAAATATAACAAAATAGTCTGATTGAAGATGGCAGGTGTATAGACTAGGACCAAATGATTAAACCAGGCAGGTTGCAGGGGATGCAATCCTTAGTCATATATAGTCACTGATTTTTGTCCATAAATTGTCCCTGTGTTTTTTTGGTTTGAGAGATTCAGTGGCATATGAGAATCATGCAGGGCAACAAGGTTTGTACATAAGAAGACTCCAGGTGAATATATGAAGGGCTCCAAATGAGAAGCTCAGATATTAGTCAGTGCTACATGAGTACAGAGGGGGCAAAGATTTCTAGACCCTAGGAGGTCAGAGGAAGTATTATTTTAGACATATCATGAATTATTGGTAAGAAGCAAAAAGGCATGTGTGAATGTGGGGGAGGGATGGTGTGTGTGTGTGTGTGTGTGTGTGTGTGTGTGTGTGTGTGTGTTGTGTTATTGCTGGACATGGGGAGAAGTGAGGAGGGGCTTCAGTGCAGGAACATGCACTTTCTGGGCAATCTGTTTGTAAGACTATAGGGGAAGTGAGACAATTTTTTCAAATGGGCTTGAGCAAGACTATGGAGAGCCTTAAATGCTAGAAAGAGAGTCTGGGTTTTAACCCATAGATAATAGGGAGTCTCTGAAGGTACTGAGGGAGGGGGGATGAAAATTTAATCCATTTTATATATGGTTTTTTATAAACAACACAGAGTCTGGGGAAGGATGGGTGGATGGTGAAAGAGGAATATTCATCAAAGGGTACAAAGCTTCAGTTAGACATGAGGAAAATTTAGTGATCTATTGCAAAGAATGCTGACTCTAATCAATAATATTGAATTGCATATTTCAAAATTGCTGAAAGAGTAGATTTAAATGTTTTCTCCACAAAAAAGTGATGAGTATTTGAAATGACTTGTTAATAAGCCTGATGTAATCATTCCACATTGCAAATTGGATCCCATAAATATATGCAATTATCATTTGTTAATGAAAAATAATTTTTAAACAGTAAAGACAATGAAAACTTTAAGTGGCTGAGAGTAACTTCTCAGTAATACATTTTTAAAATGTATTCGTATCATGTGAATTTCTTTTTTTAATTTTTTTTATTTTTTCTAGTTAGTCATTCATGTGAATTTCAAATGTGCCTAATGACATGTTAAGCTTCTAGAGAATAATACCAGATGCCATCCTTTACTCTTAGTGCCCCCATAGATCCTGGCACTGTGCTACACACAGATATTCAATGGATATTTTTAAATGAATTAATGAAATTTTTTAAAACAAATTGTCAGTAGCTGATTAAATGTGAACCCTCATCCTCTATGTGTCCCACAACAGCTGGAGGTCATACAGTTGTCCATGCCCATGGAAGGGGAGAGCTTGTGGCCAGAAATGAGGACATGTCTGCCACCACCCAGCTGATCTCTGTCCTTCATGGTCATTCTCTTCTTTCAGCTCCCTTAACTCTAATTTCATTAGACCAGAGACTCACTCAATTTTCTACAGACACATTTCTTACTTTTTGAGAAAGCTGTCTAGATGTCAGTGTCATCTGAGTACCCAGAGCTGAAAATCTGCCAAACCCCAAGTTTGAAACTCAGCAGCAGGCTCCCTCTGTCTCCTGGGGGCTCACGTGCATTCAGGGTGGTGAGACACCTCTGCTGGTTTCCAGGCCAACAGGCAAAAAGGATTACCCCTGGCACTTTGTGATCAAGATCAAATTCCCATCTTCAGAACAGTGTTTCCATTCTCAGCCACATGCCTGCAAAGGTGGCCCAAATATGTCATTCCTTCTGAGAGAAATTTCAAACCCTCTTCTGGCTTGATAGTACTTTCTATTTTCAATGTGAAGTTTGAGCATAGATATTTTAATTAAACCTAGATTCTTCTCTAAAAAGGACTATTTTAAGTAATATCTCAGCATCTGCAGATTACCTTGTCTAATCCAATCCTCAACAAAGAAGTATTGATAAGTCATATAACAATGTGGTACAATCCTAATGAAGTATCATCAACGTTTGTGATAATATAAAATGACTACTTAAGCACCACTAGAGAATATGCTGGGTTGAAATACAAATTTTTCATTCATAATACTTTGTCTTTACATAAGATTTCCAGTTTTGCACGTTGATCAATCTAAAGACATGACATTTTTTATTTTTCATTTGTTCTTTTTAGTTATACATGACAGTAGAATGTATTTTTACATATTGTGCATAGATGGAGCGCATTTTTGTGGTTGTACATGATGTGCAGTTATTCATTTGTGAACATAGGAAAATTATGTCTGATTCATTCTGTCTATCCTATTATCATCCCCCCTCCCTTTCCTTCATTCCCCTTTGTCTAATCCAATGAACTTCTATTTTACCCTCCCTTATGCCCCACTTATTGTGAGTTAGCATCTGCATGTCAGAGAGAACATTTGGCGTTTAGTTATTTAGGATTGGCTTATTTCACTTAGCATGATAATCTCCCATTCAGTCTATTTACCTGTAAATGCCATCATTTCATCCTTCTTCGTGGCTGGTAATATTCCATTGTGTATATGTACCACATTTTCTTTATCTAATCATCTGTTGAAGGACACCTAGGTTGGGTTCATAATTTACCTATTGTGAATTGAGCTGCTATAAACATTAATGTGGCTGCATCTCTATAGTATACTGATCTTAACTCTTTGGGTATATGCCAAAGAGTGAGATAACTGGGTCAAATGGTGGTTCCATTCAAGTTTTCTGAAAATTTTCCATACTGCTTTCCAGAGTGGTTGCACCAATTTGCAGTCTCACCAGCAATGTATGAGTGTCCCTTTTTCCCTAAATCCTCACCAACATTTATTGTTACTTGTATTCTTGATAATTGCCATTCTTACTGGAGTGAGATGAAATCTCAATGTAGTTTTTTGGGTTTCTTTTTTTTTTGGGGGGGGGGTGTTAACCAGGGATTGTACTTAGTGTCACTTGACCTCTGAGCCATGTTCCCAGCCCTATTTTGTATTTTGCTTAGAGACAGGGTCTCACTGAGTTGCTTAGCATCTCGCCCATTGCTGAGGTTGGCTTTGAACTCACGATCCTCCTGCCTTAGCCTCACTGTAGTTTTAATTTGCATTTCTCTAATTGATAGAGATATTGAACATTTTTTTACATATTTTTTGACAAATTATATTTCTTCTGTGAAGAAGACATGACATTTTTCATGCATGAGGAGTGGAAGGAGATATATATATATATACACAAATATATATACATACATATATATGTGTATATATATGGTGTGGGGTGTTATGTGTATCTATATAAATGTTTTCATGAAGATCACAGAGTCATAAAATAACTGTTCTCAAGGATTCTGTAATAGCCAACTCATGGAGCTTTGGTACTTAATTTCTCACAGAAATTCAGAGACCTCCTCTAGTTGCTAAGACTTTTAATCTAAAAGCACTTGAGCCTGCATACTATACCTCTAGATACAGTATCAATATGTTATATGATGTAGCTTTTGTTTCTGGTTTACATTAATAGAAGTCCTTATTTTTTAACTCAGGAACAAGAAACTGAACTCACTAATGTGCCGGAGGGCCCGCTGGAGCAGAGGGTGGAGTTCAGTATCTCTCTGCCAAACCAGAAGTTCAAGGCAGAGCTCGCTGACTCCCACTCCCCTTACTACCAGGAGCTGGCAGGAAAGTCACAGCTGCAGGTGAGTAGACAGTGCCACACAACTATATCCCAACAGTGGCTCAGAGTGCAGGAGCCAACAGAACACACACCCTTTGGGATAGTAGTTGCAACTTCTTGTGACCAGATACCCATTTTTAACTATTAAAAAGAAAAGAAACACTAAGTCCCAGAATGTCCACAAATTGTCCATTCTACCTTTTCCATTCTTAAATGTTATTTACCTTCAGATTTTCTTTAAATATGATTAGGCTTTTAAACCTCATTTAACTGACACCCACAGATATTCTATATGTCTAAATGATCATTATGGTGATACTTTCATGAGTACATAGTTACCTCAAAACTCATTGAGATGTATATATTAAATATGTTCAGCTCTAGGGCTGGGGTTGAGGCTCAGAAGTAGAGTGCTCGCCTAGCACGCGTGAGGCCCTGGGTTCGATCCTCAGCACCACATAAAAATAAATAAATAAAATAAACGTATTGTGTCCATCCACAACTAAAAAATAAATATTTTAAAAAATATGTTCAGTTCTTTCCATGACAATCATATATCAGTGATGTGGATTACAATTCTAAAGGAATAAAATGACTACATAGGCACCAACTAGACAATATAGGGGTTGAAACATTAATTCTAATACACAATTCTTTGTCTCTACATAATATTTCCATTTTATAGTCTGACGAATTTAAAGACATGACAATTATTTTTTTAAATTTTATTTTTATAATTTTTAATATGTACAACTCATAGTGCATATATTTAGTATCTTTTTACATACAACTGTTTGTATACAAAGTATATTCGTACAATTCAGGTCTTCAATCAAGACATGACAATTTTTATGAGTGATAAGGAGAAGGCAATTACATTGTCCATGTCATCAATTATCACATCTCTGCTGCTGACTAAATTCAAATGCTGTTTTATTTTCTGCAAGGGAAACCCAACAACTTTGATATATAGTACCTACAAGCTGTGATAAGGCCCTTGCCTTCCTTTTAAGTCTCATCTTACACCAGTTCCTTTCATCCCTCCCCTTTGCACTCTAGTTTCTAGAAATACAAACTATTTGCAAATTTTTCTCACTTTTAGCTTTTACATATGCTGCGTCATTGGTCCAAAATACTCTTCCCCAAGCCTCATTTTAGGTACACTGTCACAGATTAACCATTTAGGTACAAGGTCACCCATTCTGACTTCAGTACCTGTCCGCCAAGTTCATGAAAACCTAGTACACTGCTGTCACATCACTGACCACCCTGTCTTGAGATCGCTGTTTACATGTTTATGCCTTTGCTATCTCTATTCCTCCCTCCTCACTAACTACCCTCACCACCACCAGGGTATAAGCTTCCTTCCCCTCAAGAGCAGGAATTGTTTAATCTCTGAAGCCTAATTCCCTAATGCAGAGCTTGGAGCAGTAATTGTTATAAATGCAGCTGAAAAATAGAAGCACCATGAGATTATATAACCATGAACCACATTTATGGATAGCCCAAGTGTGATGAATCTTACTGTGCATGGCCAGGGAACAAAAGGGCACCCACTTCTCATATTTGGAGAATTCAATACTCATCTCTTCTCACCTAGAGAAGAGATGCAGAAGTGAAATATTCTTAACCTCCAACCCCACCCTGCATTAGCATTCAGTCAATAAAATATAAAGCATCATTTCTATAAACTTCAAAGAGAAAGATTCAGCTTAGGAACCACACAAGTACTTAGACATGGATTATTAGAACGAGCTTTTAAAAGTTTGTTAACTTTTCCATTTTTTCTTTCAAACATTCTTTTTGGCAAATCTTTAATATACTCAGAATATCTTCAAAGTTAGATAATTGGCCATAGACTCTTCACTGACCTGTTGTTAATTTTCTAAGCACCTAAATAGAATATAACACAAGTACATTCAGATATTTTTAAAATCCAAGTTTCAATTCTCATTTGTGCCAAGAATTAGCAGTGAACATTTGGGGATCATGCTTTCCCCTGTCTTAGAAATTAAAGCTAACCTCAAAGTCTCTTTCTGAGTCTAGCTTTTTAACTGCTGTGAAAAGAAATAATAGCAACATTGTTCTTAATGCTTTATGTGGTACTAACTCTTCATTTTTCACACAATCCCATAAGTAAGTAATATTATTTTCCCTTTTTTTATAAGTGAGAAAACTGAGGCACAATAAAACTAATTAATATCTTCCAAAGATGACATATCTATTATCAGGCAAAGCCAAAATTCAGTCCAGGCCATGTGGCACCAGAACCCTTGCTTTTAACCACTATGCTACACTTCCTATTTTTTCCCAAATAAATATTGTCAAGGAAAAGACTATTGTTGCATCTTCCTCAAATGAGCATGCTCCTTGTAGTCTCTGAAAAACTTGCCAGGCCCAGAAGAGGATGTCTTGGCCAGACTTAACTCAAAGACCCATCACCTTATTCCTGCTGGTTCCCTTTGAACAGTTGGGTTTCTCTAAGATGGAGCCTCTGCTTATAGCATCTGTTCCCCTCCCAGGCTCCTGGGCAGGACCACCTCAAGGCCTGCCATCCAGACAACCAGTCAGCCCACCACAATCCAAAGCTACATTAGCACAACCATTCAAGCCCATCAGGAATTAATGGAGAGTGTTCTGCAGTAATTTAATTTCCACAATAAACCTAATGAGAAATTTAATACAAATGTCAAAAGGAATCACTTAGCTGTTGTCTGAATGCTTTCTCTTGTGCAAACAATTCACAGAACTCAACAGAGCTGCTTTTTTTACAGCCCCGTTAACACATATTTCGGCAGATTCAGGGAGACCCCTGTGCATTTAGTGTTATTAATAAGGTTAACTGGGCACTTAATTAGCAATTTAGTGGTTAGAGCTCCATGATTGAAGGTCCCCCAGAAGATTACTTAGCAGAATTAACTGAAGGCTTTTGTCGTCTCCTCCCTAGACACTGTCTACACCCTCCTAAGCAAAGCTGATTCTTAATCAATTGTAGACAGGTTCACAAAGAGGGCATGGACACAAACAATAAATTCTCTCCACCAGAGCCAGTGCTGTGGAGCACTCCTGGAGGGCAGGACAGCTCTCCCAGTGCTATTCCCTGCTGTCAGTGCAGCAACTGCTTCTACAAAGGCAGTTCCTTTCTTGATTGACTGTTTTCATATGTATAACTGTCTCTGAATCTCCTGCTCTAAATACTGCAGCTCACATTTAAACCTTCAGTCCCTGGTGCTATTACTGGAGCAGCACAACAAATTCCCTGTGGCCCCAAAGCTGTTCATCACAGGAGACCAAAGCAGGTCTGAAGCAGGTACATATAGCCCTTTCCTGCTCTGTAATAAAGACCATCTCTAGAGAGCTCAGCCTCCTAGTTCTCTGTTAAGCCCATAGCAGGACAGGGGTGGAGGTGCAGAAACTTACTACCAGGCCATTTGTCCCTGACCTTTCTAAGGACCCTCTCCTGCCCTACCCAATTGAGTTAAAAAAAAAAAAAAAAATGTAGTCTGGCTCTGCCCTTGCTTGGTTCCATGCTGAGTGGTCACTCAGGAAGTAAAAGAAAATTAGGCCCTCAAAGTCCCTAGTAATCTAGTAGGAGAAGTAGAGTATAGGAAAACAAATAAACAACTCGGCCAGAGTGAGCCAGGCACCTGTTACCTGCTAGTTATTCCTTACAGCAACCTTGTAGCATCAGTATCGTTGTCCCATTTTGGCTAAGAAGATGAAAATTCAGAGATTAAGCAATAAACTTAAGGTCTTGCAGCTAAAAAAAAAATAGTAGAACCAGTATTTGAACCCAGGTCTACACAAGTCTCTTCTTATCACCCATCACTGTAGTTCCTATACATGCAGGAAATGAAAACTCTTTTTAATACTGTATGAAGAAATATAATTAGAAGGTAAATGAGTCTTCTGGGGGGAAAAAATTCCATGATGCAGTCCAAAGCCCAATATGAATGATTTGAGGATTATCTGTCTATCACTGCTCTCATCCTTGGCACAGATAATGTAGAGTCAGCAATAATTTTAGATCTGGTAACTATACAGTGACATGTCAACAAGTTTAGAGAATAAAGAGATGCACTCAATTCCAGTAATATTTGCTGAGTCCCTACTATGTGAATGACAGTCTGCTAGAAACTAAGAACAAAGCAGGTAAAGATGAATGAGCAAGTCACAGTCTGTGCAGCTAAGGAGCATGATCTCAAAAGGAAACTGATATGTGCCTCACAAGCCTTTGTGTGGCATAATATAATAAGATCTAGAGTGCAGAGAAGAGAAATAACTTCACCTAATCCTGGAACTCTACGAAAGCTTTTCAGTGGACAAGATGTTCAAGCTGGCTTTGCAAATGGGTATGGGCAGCGGAAGCAGTCAATGAGCAGAAGATGAAGTGAGGGGGATCATCTTGGGCTAAAGATAAGTAATCCAGGCTGGGTGCAGTGGTATGCACCTGTAATCCCAGCAGCTCTGGAGGCTGAGGCAGGAGGATCACAAGTTCAAAGCCAGCCTCAGGAATGGCAAGGCACTAAGCAACTCAGTGAGACTCTGTCTCTAAATAAAATAGGGCTGGGGATGTGGCCCAGTGGTTGAGTGTCCCTGAGTTCAATCCTTGGCACACACACACACACCCCAAAAAAAGCAAAAGAATCCATAACATAGGTGCCTAGAGAAGTAGAAGTACATGTTGGATGGGGGGAAGGGCAGGGGTCAGTTTAGTGACACTAGAGAAGACAATATTGGCCAAAGGATAATGAAGGCAAGAAGTGTGACTGGCATGGCATCTGGACTGGGGGCTAAGATTCAGGAAGGTCTGAAATGCCCTTCTAAAGAATTGGACTTTATAGGGGCTGGGTTGTGGCTCAGCAGTAGAATACCCACCTAGCACATGCGAGGCCCTGAGTCCGATCCTCAGCACCACATAAAAATAAATAAACAAAATAAAGGTATTGTGTCTAACTACAACTAAAAAATAAATATTAAAAAAAATAATTGGACTTTACTAAACAGTGCAGTCCATCACAGGATTTTTTAATATATGTTTTTTATTTGTTCTAATCAGTTATACATGACAGCAGAATGTTCTTCAATTCATTGTACACAAATGGAGCACAATTTTTCACTTCTCTGTATGCAAAGTAGAGTCATACCATTCATGCAAAATCATACATGTACCTAGGGTAATGATGTCCATGTCATTCTATCATCTTTCCTGCCCCCTTCCTTTTCCTCCCTCCCCTTTGCCCAATCCAAAGTTCCTCCATTCTTCCCATGCCAGCCCCCACCCCCCCGTTATGGATCAGCATACACTTACCAGAGAAAACATTCGGCCTTGGTTTTTTGAGATTGGCTTACTTCACTTAGCATGATATTCTCCAACTCTATGCATTTACCTGAAAATGCCATAATTTTATTCTCTTTTAATGCTGAGTAATATTCCATTTTGTTTATATACCACAGTTTCTTTATCCATTCATCTATTGAATGGCATCTAGGTTGGTTCCATAGTTTAGCTATTGTGAGTTGTGCTGCTATAAACATTGGTGTGACTGTGTCACTGTGGTATGCTGTTTTTAAGCAACAATAAGTGTTGGTGAGGATGTGGAGGAAAAAGCACACTCATACATTGCTGGTGGGATTGCAAATTGGTGCAACCAATATGGAAAGTAGTAAAGAAATTCCATAGAAAACTTGAATGGAACCCCCATTTGAACCAGCTATCCCACTCCTCAGTCTGTACCCATCACAGGAGATTTTTAATGAAGAGCAACAGATATGGAATGCTTAACTTAGAAAAAAAATGGCACTCAAAGAACCATTTCTCCTCCTTTTTCCCACACATACTCAGAAACCCATTTCAGGAGTGCAAGAGAGGTGATAGGGCAGGAGAACCAACCAAGAATAAGAAGAATATAGTGGAAGCAAAAGACATTGTGGGCTTCAAACTAACAGGAGTTGGTGGCTACATGTGAGAGGGTATCTGGTGATTCTGTCCTTTCTGACCCTGACTGAGATGGAGAGGCAAGGGGAGAAGGCAGATCTGGGGAAAGAGAGTGACCCCAATTTGGGCAGATTTAGTTAGTGACAAATATTGGAATAGTCATGAGAACTCAAGGCCAAGTATCAGATGATCATTGAAGCCATAGGAGAAAATGGGATTCCCCTAAGAGGGAGAGAAAGTGGGCACAGGAGGGGGAAGACAGGGCAGAGTTCCTGCTCCCCTGTTCAGCCTCACCTTTCACCCTGCTTGCCCACCCAAGCTTCATCACCAAGTGATTACACCCTACTCTTAGAGTTTCTTGTCTCTTGGCCTTCCTGCAGGAAAGCTGGATGGGGCCATACTGGTCTAAGCCAGTGTCCCCACAGCCTAACACACTGCCTAATGTGGAGCTTATGGAATAAACAGGAGTCAGAGAGATGAGGAAACTGAAGATGCTGAGAATGGAGACATGTGGACTCCTTGTACTTAAAGTACAGAGTAAAGAAAGGAATAGGATGGAGCAAAGAATACAGTGGTGGGAGAGATGGTAAAGGAACCAGGAAAGAGCAGGACTCTGTTGAGAAGAAATGGGAAATGCCACTGGATTAGGACAGAGCCAAAGAGAGTAGCCTGGAGAGAACCCTCCTCCAGGGGAACCCAGGGGCAGAAGCAAGGATGTGGTAGGTTGGAGGGTAGTTAGGTATAGCAATTGCAAAGTATTCCAATAACAGGTATCATTAACAAGAGCATATTAATTAAGAAAACCTGTGAAGTCTACTTGAGAAAATCTAATCTCTTACAGTCTGTTTCTACCACTTTGTTTAAGTACAGCAACCATTTCAAATCTAATAACATCTTTATTATTATAGATATTTTCCAAGTCATCTAATTCAATTCATATAATATTGTAGTGAAAATATTATAGTGACTACAGTTATACAGCCAGAAAATATATTATTACTATGTAAGTGAAAATCCTATAGCCAAAAAAGTTTCCTCCAACTACCACATTAAAGTTATTATGTAGAGTAACCATTAAAACAGGTCAGAACTACTCAATTATGGCTTTTAAATAAATAGAAAAATACTTTCCTTTGGATGTCAGAAATAACTAAGAACAAAGTTTGACCTCTTTCATTATTTCAATTTCCATTTTCCTTTTTTCCCCTAACTCATCAAAAGTATTTAGGCTTTTACAGTTAGGTAAGATCTGACCCAGTAGAACCAAAGAATATTTCATAAATGTCTTTCTCTCTGCAGATGCAAAAGGCATTTAAGAAACTGCCAGGATTCAAAGAAATCCATGTGTTAGAATTTAGGTAAGTAAGAAAATTGGACTTTTCTCAATTTTTTAAATTACTTTCTCCCTGTCCTCTTCTAAAAGTGATGTCGTGGGGATGATAAGGTCACTTTCCCTCAATTGTTTAGCTCTGCCAAGTCCTGGTGGCTGAAAACATTCCAGATAAAGGAGCCATGTATCACATTAGAACATGAACATCCTGTAACACTGGATCTAGGCAGTCTGGTTCTTTGTCTTGTGAATTCGAGGAATGAAATCTACAGGAACAAGGGTGCGAGTAAAGTAACAGAACTTATTATAATAACAGAAAGAAAGAGAACAGAGCTCCCAGAGGGGAGGGGCCACAAGAGAAGGATACCAATGGGTGTCTGAAATCTCTGGATTTTAAAAGGCATATCTGATGGCCCAGCACAGGTGATTGGTGGGGTGAGGGATGGACCAATTAAACTCTCTAAACTCTGAGTTTAATAAGCCAATCACAGGTACATAATTTTAATCTCTTAGCTACATAATTAGGATGGGTCTTATCTGGCAGTTTTTGTCATGTCTGTTAGAGGAAGCATTTTGGATAGGGTAGACCCTTGCGAGGGGTAAGGACAAGAGTAACTAAGGAAGGGCTGCTGTAGTTGCTGCTGTGAGGAACACAAGCAGGTATTCTAGGTCAGAAGGAGGCATTGTGGTTAATGCTGGCAGGGAACAGTGAGTCACAGGATGTCTTTCAGACCTAATATCTCCTTTCAGGTTGGTATGAAGTCCCCCTTCCCTCCTGTGCTTCTCCAAGGCCCTTATCCTAACTGCCTGTGGGAGATATATCTTCCTGCCTCAATTCCATGATTTTTCAGGAGTGGCACAGGAATTGTGTTGCTCTTTCCAGGAGTCAGAAATACTGCCCCGTACAGAGCACTCAACTGCTGTCCTTGGCAATGTTATTAATGAACCTCTTGAGAATATACCTCAGCAGAGACAAATCCAAAAAAGCAGCAATTAATTGCCTTGGTGTCAAATTGCCTGGTTTCCTATCAAAGGTCATATATTATCATGGGTTTAACAAATCATGTTACCCAGGAGAGAGAGGCAAACCCAATGAAAAGAGGAGGCAGAGAGGTTGAAGGGTGGACAGGGTCAAGGGTACAAACAAGACTTCTCGAAGTATGCCTTTTGTATTATTTTAATATCTGAACCATAGTACTGTATTACCACTCAAAGGTTATTAAATTAAAATTTTAAATAAAAGAAAATCATAACATAATGCCACACTAAAACAGGGTTCGATCATGCTCCGAACACCTTGGCAGGACAGGACAGTAACCCTGTCCCAACACTCCAATGCACGTGTGTGGGTTTAGGCAAGAACATTTACATCTTTTTTTAAGTTCTCTTTATTCTACAGGCAGGGTCATAAGATGGTTTGATTTTGGTTTTGTTTGTTTGTTTAACAATGTGCAGGCAGGGCAAATACTAGCCTTGGTGTGAGCAGAATGCAGTTCCATGAACAGAAGGGAGAGAACAGCTGCATCCAAAGTTCCTCCAGGAACTTCCCTATCTGTGAGGAAGAGCTTCTGGGAGCACTTCTGGGTGATTTTTTGCACAGCTTTTGGGCCCCCTGATTCCAAAAGAAGGAAATGTTGAAAAGTGAAAGCTATGAAAGATGAAACTCTTTGATATTTACCAAAACAAACTCATTTCTCTTTATTTCAAGATGCTGCTCTACAGTATTCCATGTGAAATAAGATGGATTAGAGAAAAATAAAAGGTGATAGGAGAATATTTTGCATAGTTGGTAAGGCCTTATGAATAAACTACTACAGTTAAAGAATAAATTTTTAATCTAAAGCCAAAGGAAATGATGGAAATTGTTCTCCTGATGAATGATTAATGGTGATTGTTCCTTCCCTTTAGCAAATGAAAAAACTAATCTAAAATAAACCTATTTCATCAAGAAACAAAAATGTTAGGTGATGAAATTTTTCAAAGTAAAACTTTTAAATATATATATTTCTGGAAGCAGAGTCGTTCCCAAGTGTTTATCTCTGTCAGGATTCATTCTTGCCAAAGATGCTTATAAGTAAGTCGATCACATTTTCCCAATGATGTTAACTATGTCATAAGACTTTGGTCCACCAGAAAAATATTTTGGCTCCTGAATACAATAAATTATATGCTTGTGAGCAAGAAAAACTTTTGGTCATCAATAAGAATGCTCAGTATATTGCAAAAAAATTAATATGAAGGAAATTATTTCCTTGTAGGGATAGATCTCCATAGAAGACTCAAAACTCTTAATCTTATACTGTCTTTACTTCATCTCATGTATATAAAAGCTGATTTATACTTTCACAAGTACTATTTTATCAGTAACCTCATTTTATTCTCTCAACACAACTGGAAAATTAAAACGTCTATTATTATTTTCACTGTTTAAATACTTTAACCATAGTATTTGTGTAAAACTATATTTATCTTTACTGTAAATTATTTTTAACTGTTAAAAATTAACAGCAAAAGGTAAAATATTGCCTTATCCCTTACAGCAAATGTAGGAAACTATTCACAATCACTCAATACAGTTGGAATATACATTCTTTCAAAGACAGGTACACAAATGTTCATAGCAGCTTTATTTGTAATAACCAAGAACTGGAAACAACCAAAATGTCCATCAAGAGAGAAATTGACCAACAGTAGTAACATATTCTTATGACAGACTCCTTTTCAACAAAGAAATAAACTATTGGAAGACACGGTCTATCTCAAAATAATGATGTTAAATGAAAAAAAACAAACAAAAATACATTATAATTCCATTTATATTAAATTATAGAAACTGCAGACTGATCTATAATGACAGAAAATGAAAAAGAAGTTGTTTAGAGATAGTGGAGAGAGGTGAAAGAGAAGGATTACCAAGGGGCATGATAAAGCACTGGGGTGAAGAATATGCCCCCTATCTCAATTGTGGTAATGGTTTACAGGAGGATAATATCAAATGTATCAAATCATATGCCTTAAATACGTCTGGTTTATGCAATGATATGTGAATAAAGCAACTTTTTTAATTAGCAAGGCTAGAGTCTTGGCCCAAGAAGCCTGGCCTCTCTCCTGAGCTTCATGGATCACAACCTATTGCTGGTCTTGGATGAATATCTACCTGGTAGAGAAGGAAATCTCTCCCCACAGAATAGGCTAGTTAAGTAGTCATAGATTCTCTCCAAAACCACAGAAGACAAGTGGTAGCATATTTGGAACATGTCCACTGTAGTCATATTACATCAGAGGAAGAAAGCTAGATGAATTCATTGTTCAGGCAGGAACGCCAATGACACTGATCCCATTTCATGGGTAGTGTCTTTGTAAGCAACTGTTGTTTAAAAAATTTTGAAAACTGAATATAGCTTCTAAAGTGAATTCATACATACCCAGAGGAGTCTAAGATATATCTGTCATTTTTGGCAGCCAGGGTGCCTTTTTTCAGGCAATCATCAGGTAGTGGTATAGCAAAATGAGCCCAGGTGAGGGCTCATTTCAAATGATACTTTCCCTCTCACTTCATGTTCCCATATCATAGAAGTGGAGATTGTGCTGTTGAAAAAATCCAATGAGAACACACATGAACTGCTTGGTGCATACCACCCACTCAATAAACAGGTGGTGGTTTTCTTTGCAATCTGTCCCATGGTGAATTGGACCAATCCCTCAAAGTTTACTGATCAAAGCAACTCAAACAATAGCCAACAAAACATTAGATCTAGGGTTGAACATCAGGTAAATTATCTTTAGGCATAAACTAATCATCTAATGCTATTTAGGAGGTGAGAAATCCATGAATAAAATACTTTTTAAGAACTTTTTAGCTGGCAATAGCACCACTCAAAATGTAAGATGTATAGGATATACTTGCAGCCTATTTAAGGAACAATATGAGGAAATAAATAAGTTTAGGAGGAAGACCATAAGAACATAGAATATTTTGTGCAAAGATTCGAATCCTAATAGAAATATCATGTAATGATGTTTACATTCTGAGAATCATATAGCTGTCAATATTTCCTTCCAAATTCTGATGGTTTTTATATGTGTCCTTCTAAGCTTTGGACAAACATAAGAAACTATGCAAGAAAAATTTTTATATATGAAATAATTCATTGAATGACTCAATAAATATCTTAAAACTTTTTCTCTCTTGCATGTTTCCATTGTACGTGATGAAATGAAGACCAAAGAAAGAAAGAAATGGGTAACTTGCATTTTTTTTTTAACTTTTAAAATATAGTTTAAAAAAACTCCACAATTTGTATATTGACCATGTACTAATAATTCTTACATATAATGTCTGGGATATGCCAATGAGTTCTTAGTAGTTTATTATTTAAATGGAAGTAATTAAATAAGCTAGTAATAAAAAAAAAAAAAAACTCCCAGTCAAAATTCACAATGAGAGATAAGCAGTGAAAAAACTAATCTGATCAGCCAAAAAGGATTCTACAAAACTCAAGGTCTAATTAGAAAAACATTAAATTTTTCTAGTTTTATCTAATTTTCTAATTCTAAAATTAAATGCATATCTAAGGTGCAAGCATGATTTAACTATTTCTTAAATATTTCATAAAGGTTATTTGAAATGGGAAGTTGTCTGTGCATACATTAAAGGCAACCAACCTAACTCTGGAATAAAGTAGAAAAACTAATTTGCTCCTTCGTTACAAGGTCAGTTTGAACTAAGAAAAGGACCCACTATACCTTGGAGAGTTCACTAATAAGAAGCTCTGTCTCCTCTAATTGACTAGTGAAATAATTAACTGTAGACTCTGACTGATTGTGTGGTCTGAAGAACTGCCAAGAATACACATTATCAGTTCCCATGGCCTTTAAACCACTCCTGCGTCCCTCTGTGTAGATTTATGACATGAACCATAAAGTAAAACCTGATTTTTGAGGGCAGAGCTATAGAGAATCTTGTTTCATTTTTATGTGCAAAAGGCATTGAATAATAATAAAATGATAGTAGATACAGTTAATTGTTTAAAATGTACTACTTAACTTCCTATTTTCTCACATCTTCTGTTATTTTATTTCTTCCTCTGGTTATTTCATTTAGAGTATCTTTGTATTAAAAAATACTTTATGAAAAAGGTAGAAGAGAAATGGCCTTAAAAACTGAAGTTTTGACTCGATTAGAATATTCATGGCCTATTGTCCCACTATTTTGTGTGATATTGCTATTTCATAGACCTTTGTAAAGGAGACTATTTAACAAAGAATGGGCAATTCATCCTCTTCCTAATTGGCATAGCATGACTTTTAAGACCACCAAAAACATTGGTCAATTAACATTGGATAATTAACACTTTTTCAAAAGACTTAAAGTTGAAATAAAAAAATCCATGGATTCAGATTCAAGCTGGACTTAACCCCCATTCTGACATTCTATTAAAGAACTAAAATATGTCAATTCTTTTGCTACATGTCAAATGTTTGGTAAATACTGAAATGTTTTACATGAATATTCCTTAAGATCCTGTCAGAAAAGAGGTTGAAGCTTTCCTGAAGATTTATAGCAACATAGTGACTCTCTTTAGATGGCATGTAACAATGACTTTGAGTGGAATGTGTCCTCTTCTGTTCACAGTTCAAGTTCCATAGAGATGCAACTTATGGCCATCTTTAAAAAAGAAGCTACAGAAGCAAAAAGACCCACTGGTGACCTATCATTTGATTCCAACAAAATTGAAACTCAAGGACTCCATCATGGAACCATAGAGGAGAACAAGCAATCAGAAATCTCTCTCACAATCGTAGACCTCAAAAAACTGATCAGCAGAGTACTAGAGGAAGACCAGTCCTTGGATGTGGGAACAATTCAGTTCACTGATGGTCAGTTGATGATTTTGTGTTTTTAAGTTTATCCTCATTCCAACAGGGAGGCTAGGAAGTGTGTCTCATGGAAACTCATTTTAATGTAGGCCTCATAAAGTCAATCATTACTGAGGCAGGCACATTATGTATGGTACCATTTCTATCTATCTTCACTTCCTTCTGTGTCTTGTTTAATGAGCCTTTGTTGACTATTTTGTACCAAGAATACCTCTAGAAAATCCAATTTTTCCAATTCAACCCAGGTCCACTATTGTCATCCAGTGGAACCCAGACAGACAAAAGAACCCATGAATAATTTTATTTACCTTGCATAATGTAAACCGATTCCCTCATCTAGTAAATTGTTTGGTCCTAGCAGGAAACAGATGGCACATTCAAATTAGAATATTTTGATGATAATTTGATAAGGGAACTATTTATAAGAGTTTGCCTCTAGTCAAAGGAATAGGGCAGTTTCCTACATCTAGAAGCAGCAAGACCTCATTACTATCTCCCTAATGATCTAAGCCAACTCAAAGACAGAAAGCAAGGAACCATTGATGCAGTCTAATTAAGTCAACCTCCAAAGGCAGAAAGTAAAAGGGATAGGACAGTGTCGGGGCTGCTGAGTTATGAATGGGGCCGCGGTCTAAAGCTACCCCCCTTTGGGGCCCTAAAAGGGGGTTCCTTCCTGCCCGCAGAAAGGAAGTAACTTACCGGGCGAAGATGGGCTTAAGGACAAACATACGCTGAGTGTCTCCTCTGTCTGATGGGCAAAAACCACGCCACACCCCAGGGAGTTTTGTATAGCAAGCGAGAAAGCCAAAACTCAAACTTTATTGGCAAGGTATTGAACTTAAATAGGCCTAGAACTAGCCAATCAGCCAGCAGGGCGGTTGGGTCTCTTACGCTATGTCATAGCCACACCCCTTTGCTTAGCCCCGGTCCTACTAAGGCGTGGTAAGCAGCCAAAGTCCTTCCCCTTGACAGACATGAGTCCCAACAGGACAGGAGAATGGATCTACAGAAGTCAATAAGATAATTAGACACACTCAGGATCTTCAGAGGGTGCCTGTCTGGAGAGACCCAGCAGGCTCAGAAGACAGTATAATAGATAGAAAGGGGAATCATTTTAGTATCACATGGCACAGTACTGTCAATCTTTGCCAGTTCTCTTTCTCTGGTTCAGATAGGCAAACATGTAACCCTAAAAAATGTTTCAAAGATCCCTGAGACCTGATGCAGTGCCCTAGCAGGAAGCAAGGTCAGATCCTTACTGTGACAGATATATCATGTACCTCCAAGGCAAAAGAAGGTCAACTTCAGCCTCCTCTCAAAAACCATCTGATACTATGGGTTTGTCTCATAGTTGAGCCTTCTGGGATATTCTGAGAATCAGGTTTAAGGAAGGAAATAAGACTCCACAAATTGTCCATGACTCCAGTATTTATGCTAGCCATTTTTTTTTTTTTTTTTTTTTTTTTTTGTCAGCTCAGTCATAATTTTATCTCCACTGGCCTACTCAGTCAGTCTCAGTGCTTGGCCAGAATCTGTAGAATAGAAATGAACATCCTAAAAATCAACCTTAAGAGCTATTCTTTTTAAATTGTTATTATTTTTAATTGATACAATAATTATACATATTCATGGGATACGATGTAATGATTCAAATATTCATTATGTAATGATCAAATTGTAATAATTATCCTATCCATCACATCATACATTTATCATTTCTTTGTGATGAGAGGACTCAAAAACCTCTCTTCTAGCAAATTTTGGACCGTAAAATACATTTAACTAAGGCATCCCACTGAGCAATAGAACCTAGCACTTATTTCTCCTATCTGGCCCATTTGTATCCACTGACCAGCCTCTTTTCACCATCACCCCCTTCTTATCAAACTAGCATGCAAGTTGCAATTCCAGTATTTGTCCTTCAAAGAACCAATCAGATTAATGACCATTAGTCTATGCAATGCTGATTTCTAAATGATTTGTTGTACTGCTCCTTAAGAATTGGCTATTGCCAATTAGCTATTTCCAACCCTGTTTTATTGTTCCAATTATAAAAGAAAAAAACAGTCAAACCTTGTGATTTTTTTTCACTCACAGAAGTTTTACCATCACCAGTCTCCAACCCTGACACCCAGTCAGGGTTGCCTACACCCCTTGCTGATGTCATAAAGGTGAGTGCATATGTTCTCCTTCAAACCCTTTCATAAAAAAAAAAAATCGGTTTATGAACTGGATAGAGAAAAATTTCCTTTGCAATGTTAATTATAATTCTCTTTTACAGGCTGTGCTTGGTTTAACCTACTTCCAGTAATTGTATTAATAAAATATAATTCAACTTGCATTTCAAATGTTCTAAAATGTAAAGTTTCCTTGAATTTAGTTATATCATCATTTCAACTAGAGTGAAGTTGTGCTCCCTTTTTGATAAAACAGACATATTTTTGTGAACAAAAAGAATAATTAAAGCAGGATATATTATTTAACTTTGATTTTCAGGAATAACTAGAAATGTAAACCTACCTTATAAATTTACTTTTAATTTTTAAGGTCTTATGTACATATTTATTTATGGGAGGTGGTAAATTCAAATTAATATCTTGGAAAGTAAAAATAATAAGTAGTAATTTTTGTACTTAAAGCTCTATTAATTAGCTTTAAGCCAGAAGTTGTCACTAAAGTGTTCATAAATGAAAGTGTTGACTATGCTCTATTGCTTTTTAAAATGAAATAATTCAAAAGTTGGAACAAAATAGATGCAATTCAAAGTGTTAACAGTGAGCCCTTTTCAGACAAACCAGTTAACCAAAAAGCAATACATCTAGTAAAGATCTATTTACTAGTGCATGTAATCCTTGCAGGATATATTTTTAAATCAGACTCTTCCTCTGTAGTAAATTTATGCTAACTACAAAATGATTTGCTTACATTTAGATGAAAATTTGTAAAATATGGATTATAACCCTTCTAATGTATGATACATGTTCTGTTTCAACCTTTCTTTCTAAATCCATTCTTCAGGATGCTACTTTGAGTCCAGAGCTTCCTCTTATTGAACCCAGGGTTGATACAGTGGACAGAGAAGGACCTGGCCAGCCTGGTGAGTTTCTTTGCACAAAGTCAATGATAGATGACAACACTCTTTGTTAGGAATCCATCTGTGACACGACCTCAAAGACCAGTGACAAAGTCATCTTCCCTCCAAGAGAAGATTTGTTCTCACCAGCGCTTCCAACAGAAGAGCTGTCTAATGAACTGGCTTGTGAGGAGCAGGATACCCAGTGTCCTCTCTCAGCCCTAGTTCCCATCCCACAGTGAGAACTGACAGCCCTTTCCTGGCAGATCTGGTGAAGGAAGCTGAAACCAAAGCATCACCATCTGCTGCCCACTCAGAACAGCAATCTCTTTTGGCTTTGAAATTGAGTTAGGACAAGGTAGGTTACAAGGCCCAGGTCCATGATACAGGCTATGGCAACAGAGGATTGGGCCCTTATTTTCAGTATATTGTTCTATATGCCACAAACAAATGGGCCATTTATGCTGAACAACAAATAAGAAATTTGATACTCACAAGTCCTCTTGATTCACTTTTGAATTTCCAAGAACTTCAAAAGGCAATAGGATGGTACTTTCTCATACTTAAAAAGAAATCTACAGCAATATATAAAGACATTGGAGAAAGGGACTGAAATTCCTGCAGAAGAACCATTTTTAGTTCAATAAGAAGATGATTTAGTGCTCCAAGAACCCTTATTCTTTCCATTTTATAGTGGTCTCTGGTAAAACTACAGTAAAAAACTCTTTTAAGAAATACAGGTCCCAGGATACAGGTCTGATAAGGATACACTGTGAATACTGGTAGAGATTTGTTATGGCTGGTCTTTGTTGTTGTTGTTGCTATTGTTGTTGTTGTTGTTACTGGTGATTTAACCCAGGGGTGTTTTACCACTGAGCCACATCCTAAACTCTTTTTATTTTTATTTTTAGACAAAGTCTCACTAAGTTGCTTAGAGCTCACTAAGTTTGCTGAGGCCAGCCTTGAATTTATGATCCTCCTGTCTCAGCCTTCCAAATCTTTGGGATTACAGGCATGCACCACCATACCCGGCCAATGTCTGGTATTTTTAACAGGAGTATTACTGTTTTCATTATGGCTCTCTTTGCAAAATTCTACATCAATCTTATTTTCCTCATAAATGTTGTATGCAATTGGTATGCAATTTTATAGAATACAGTTTTTTTCAGGAATGCTTATATGTACTCTACTCAGTGGTAGAGAATCATCTATGCAATTGGATTTGCTTTATTAGATTAATAACAAATAACACAATACAGTTATGTCTTGCTGTGTTACATCAGTCCTAAAATTAATTACTTAAAATGGCCACTTATTTTTCCTTTGAATCTGAAATTTTGGCAGGGATCAGTGAGGGAAGCTCTTCTATGCTCTATGTGTGTCAGCTAGAATATCTTGATTGGTTGTTGAAGATCCATTTTCAAGATGGATCACACACTTGGCTAGCAAGTCAGTTCTCAACCAGAACTGTTGGCTAGGGACTCATTTGTTCTCTATAAGGCTTCTACATGGGGCTGCTTGGGCTTCCTCATAGCCTAGCAGCCAGGTTGAAATAGTCAGCATTCCATTCTCTTAAGGGCCCAGAAATAGCATCATTTTCTCACATTCTGATGGCTAAGCAGCTGCAGAGAGCCCTTCTATATTCAAGGATTAAAAAAAAAAATGGAACTTATCTCTCAATGGGACAAGTACCAAAGAATTTTTAGCCACTTATAATCAACCACAATCCACATCAACCATCATGTTGACTTCCAAATCATTTGAGAGGTAGTCAGACACAACACAACACACCTTTTGGCAAAAGGATTGAAATTAAATGCTTACTAGATTCTTTTCTTTCATTATAATATCATAAAATCCAATTATAAAATCAGCAATTCAAGCAGGCCAATAAAAATTAGAACATATCTATGAAAAAAAAGTTATTGTATTTTCAAAATTGCTTGGCTATTCTTGTTTTATTTTCACATTCCTTCTATCCATGAATGCACCACAGAACACTAAAGCTGGAAGGAATCCCAAAGGTAATTTGGTTAAGCCACTGTGTTTCACAGATAAGAAAACCAAGACTATAAATGTGAAGTCACTTGCTCAAGCTCACCCCAGAGATGATCATAGAACCAGGACCATCGTTCAAGTTTTCTCCACTTATTATACCATATTTGGCTTAAGTAGCCCCAACCTTAAAAAAAAAAAAAAAAAAAAAAAAAAAAAAAAAAAACTCCAGCTTCCTATAGCCTCTTCTCTATTTCAGTCCTTTGTCAATTTTTTTGAAATTTTTTTTTTTTGAAATGTTCTAAGTTTCTGGGTCTCTACTATCTCACCTCCTAGTCACAATAAGGTTTTGCCTCTAATCCACAGGTTACAGAGATTCAACTTTATAAAAGTCACAGATGACTTCCTAACTGGTCAATTAGAAGCATCATTTCAATCTTCACTTTATGTGACATTTCTGGCATATGGCTCTTGTTGACTGCTTCTTTTTTGAAATTATTTCTTCATTTGGCTTGCACAAAATGATTGCTTTGTTCTTCTTCTACTCCCCAACTCCTCATTCTCCATCTCTTGAACTTGGGCTTATCTTAGATGTTTTTATGTGTATATTAAAAACCTGCTTTATTTTTTTTAATTTTGTGGCATTTTGCAGACATACATAGACTATAAGATTTCATTTCTAAGAATCAAAAGAATAATGGAAGAAAACTAAGATGAGTCTATTGGTGAAATTGAAATATTTTGGAAGCTGATGTGAGTCTGGTTGCGTAGCATTCTGAATATACTAAATATCACTGGATCTTTTACTTTTGAATGGTTGGCTTTAAGGCTGGGAGTGTAACTCAGTGGTAGAGCACTTGCTTTGCATAAGCAAGGCTCTGGATTCAATCTCCAGAGCCTATAGATACCTACAACACCACAAGTAATAATAACAATAATAATAAAAATAGTAATAAGAAATAAAAATAAAATGACTGATTTTATATTGTGAGCGTTTCACCTCAATATTTTTTTTTCAAGAAAGTAGATGACACTGTGGAGAAAACTGTATAAAAAAATGAATATCATTAAGTTGTATAACTTAGCTTCAGGTGGTTCATGAATTTGGCTTTGAGCTTCTGAACAGACCGTGCAAGAAGGAAAACACCATCAGTCATGCAATTTAGATCTGCATGTTTACAGCATGAAAATTACTTAGAAGAAAAATTACTCCTGTGGTTCTGAGGCAGAAGGATGGTCTGGATTATGATTGAACCAGGTCCTGTCTGCATCAGCCTCCCCACTGTGTAAAACCAGTGTGAGGCATTTCCTTTGAGGCCCCCACTAGAGATGTGCAATAAATACAAAAGCCCACTTCATTACAGCAGATCTAAGAGAGGTGAGGTTCTGACAGCCCACCTACATAGAACTGCTTTTAGAGTAATTAAAGGAATGGGTTGCTGCATAACCTCTAGGCAATGCTCTGTAAGTAAAAATTATATCTCATAACTGAGATTTTGGTTATTATTTAGCAAAAAGAGTTTTATTTGCTAACGTGGGCCTAGGATGCAAATATTCAATGTTGCCAATTAAGGAGAGATCCATATGCTTTCATAATCAGCCCAACTGGGAATAAAAATGCCATATCCTAATGAAAAATGGAGACCTAGTCAGGAATGTTTCCTGATTTTTTTTAATCCCACTTTTACTCTATGAAGAGCAAAATGAAGAGTACCCTAAACAAGATTAAGGTTTCCTTCCCTCATAAACAATCCTGGGTCTCTCCCTGGCACAGGTAAAATGAGAATTAGGACTACAAAGTTCTGCACCATGATATTACTAAGATAATTTTACCCTGGAAAACTTGTGAAGGTTAGTGTCACCAAACGCCTACCAAGCCATTAGAATTTCAGTAAAACACTCACAGAAATCTTTCGATTTAAGCAGTTTAATTTTGTAATTAATTCTCTGAGAAAAAATTACCTGCAAAATATGCCTCTAGAACACCGAATGTATTGGTATGTTGTATGTAACTGTGAGGTTTTCTAGTATTAATATTTTTAAAGCAGTTGACCCCAAGCCATTCTTTCTTGAAGAGCCAGTTATCTATTAAGATTACTTCTAATTCATAAAAGTCAGAGTTATGAACATATAAAAGAAATTCAACATCCTGTTCTCCACACAACATGCATCCAGCTCATTCAAAAATAGTATCAAATCATGCGGGTAGAAATTGTTTTGTGGATTGGCTTCACTTAGCTTTGTGTAGACAGTAACACACTCTTGGTTTTGCTCATTAGAATGATCATCTGTTCTATTAAGAGAAGGACTTTAGTGTTCTCTTTTCCAAATTACAGATGTTTTTCATTTATAAGACATCTCATTTGAAATGCATTCAGGTTTTTAATAACTTGCAATATTTTAAGTGAAGAAGCAAACTTTAGGCAGAGGTACTATACTATTGGACATTTTTAATCTTTTATTTCCTATATGGGTAATATGTTAAAATCAGTACACATTTTCAACTCCTTCTATTCTCATCTCAGCTTTTGACTTCATCAAAAGGAATCAGTGAGATGAGAGCTAAACTGAATGATCTCCTATAGAACCTAGACGCTAATGTTCCACAAGGTCAAGGACTGTGGTCTGTTTATTCAGTGCTATCTTGTCAGAGACTATCCAGATGTCCAGCATACATTAGATGGGAAATTAATATACATTCAGTGAACTAAGAAAGAAAATAAGTGAATGTGTATCATAATACCTCCATGAAAGTCAGAGTTGATGAAAACAATCTATTTTCCTTTTTAATCCATCTACTAAGAAGCTCAGAGCCAAATCAATGGTCCAGAAACAGCATTCTGCTATCAGTTCTGATCATACCACTCATCGTTGCCAAAATATGTCATCCATTGTCATGTATTGTAACCCTTATACAGTTTAGTTTTTCTGCTGCCTATAATACCCTTCTACTCTTCTAGGATGACCTCCAACTCATACTTTAAGTGCCAGTTAGTCTGCCACCTTTTGTGAAGCTTTCCCCAACTGCTCCCTATAAAGGATTCATAAATGCCATCTGTTCTCTGGTTCCATAGCAAAAAGACTGCATACCTCCATCGAACATTTACCACATATTATTGAAATTATTGCTGTGTGTGTCTGGGATCTCTCCCAGACTGAAGTGAAAGGACATGTTCTTATTCCTTTTTTAAAGCTTCTGTGTCTGGCACATCATCAAGTTTCATAACTCTTTGTCCCTGCTGTCCTACTTGGCCCATCAGTGCTATCAGTCTCAGACAGTAGACTCCTGGAGGGTAGCTCCCCTCCCTGGGTGAGTCCCTAGGCAGCTCCGCAGACATTTTTACATGTGGGGCCAGGTTCCTTATTAGTTAATACTTTGGTCAAAATGAACGTGCTGAATAACTTTAGTAAGCTCCACCTCGAATGATATGACAACTACCATGCTGATTAATGTAAATGTAGGCAAGAAGTGAAAGGAATTTGCAATAAGCCACTCTCCTCACCAAAAAGGGGGGGGGGGGATGTACATATCCTAACTCTCAGTCAGGAAGCCTGGCAAAAAAAGTTATTTAAATTATTCCACTTTATAAAGAAAAAATAAAACTTTAAAATATTTATTTTTTAAAAAATGAAATTTCAGCCACTGTGGTCAGTATTTTTGCTTTTTCATTGTCAGAAAGTAAGGTTTTCCTAGCATGAGTACACAACAAATTTTCTTCTGGGGCTAGAGGTGTAGCTCAGTGGTAGAGTGCATGTTAATCATGCTAAAAGACCTGGGTTTAAACCCCAGCACCAAAAAACTAAAACACTCTTCTGTGAAGTCTATGAGGGAAATGTCACCTAAAGGAGGGAGTAGCCATCCAGCAAAGACTTGCAATCCACCCATCCTCAGATATAATCTTCACAATGCCCAGGGAAAGATGAGAGTAAGTTGAAGTTCTTCCAGCGCTCAAATTTGGTACTTCTAAATTTAACCTAAATATTAGGTAAATTAGAACTGTCCCTCAAGATTTCAGGTTGGGAAATTTAATGATCAGCATGCTTCATATTTTGGCATTTCCCAAGAAAATTCTTGTTCTGGCCTTCTACTCTCTACTGAACTGATAATCATTCTGCTTCTCTGCCTTAATCTATTCTTTTTTTCTCCTCCCTCTCCCTATTCTGGAGGCTAATGGCCTAAATTACCATGATTATCCCTCAACCCCATTCATATATGATATCTCTGTAAGTAGACTGTATTTTAGTGCAGTTGAGGTGATGAGCAAAGAAGGAAGTCACCATGCAGCTTCACCAATAGCAACCTCAAATTAGAGAGACATCTCTGTCTTAACATGTCAATTATACCCTCCACTGGTCATTTTTGCTACATCATGCTGTCAGGTAATGATTCTCCCAGGTTTCTCTTCATAATCACCCTTTTCCCAGGCTGTTCCCAATTCCCTCCCCAAATATGGTCCAACTTTTATGTAAAGTAGTCATTTGTTGAATCTCTTTCAACATTTTCCGAAGCAGCTAGAGACAGATGCAGATAGAAATTGCATCTTTCTCTTCCTTTCATACTGATACTCCTTTACGTGAACACACTCATGTAAATATTCAAACGGTTTTCAGAAACTCTTAGCAGTTTCATCTCATCTTGATGCCAAAATTTCTACTTCTTTTTCTTTCCTCAAGATAATTCTCTTTCTCCTCCTTTGTATCATGTAAGACCATTCTCTGTTTTTTTGTCATATGGCACTAGTGCACAATGATTTCCCAGGGGTCTCATGTAAATTGGGAATCTATCCATCACAGATAAATTCCAGAAATCTGTAGGTCATAGAAACAAAATAATTCTTCATGTTCCAGTAGACCACAGAGGATCAAAGATTTTAGTGAATTCCCTTAACTAGTACTATCTCTCCGGGATGCTATGCTCATTCATTTATTCATACAACAAATATATACCTTATACTTATTAGGCACAGACAATAACACAGTGAATAAAGAAGATGCTCTCCATGACTGTCATGTTTTGGGTTTTACAAAAACAGACTCTGAGACAAGGATTTGATTACAAAGAATTTATTTCAGAGGTGATCACAGGAAACCAGTAAGAGAATGGAGAAGTGAAGCAGAAAACAGAAGGAAATCAATATCACCAGTATTCCTGTGACCACTAGAGCTTATAATGGTATGCTGGTAAATGTTTAACAGCCAATGGCAAAAAAAAAAAAAAAGTAATATGTATACATGTAAATCTACTATAAAATTTTTCTGATACAAAATAGCACACAATTTACAAATAATAAAATACATTATATTCCTTAGTAGCAGTTAAGATGAGATCTGAATGATAGGAAAGTTTAAGGAATGGTGGACAGTGTTTAGGGCAGCTAAAAATGGTATGACAAATTGAAGGAAAGTGAAGAAAACCAGGCTAACTAGAAGGAATTAGAAAATGATGAAGCTCTGGAAATGTAGAGATTTATGAGCCTTGTTAAGAATCATTAAACAATTTTCAGCAAAAGAATGACACACCAAATTTGAGTTTAAGTCTTCTGACTGCACTGTGGAGAACTGGCTAGAGGCAGGAAAATGCAAGGGATCAATGAGAGGATTTTTAACAGGAATCCCAGCTAGAAATGCTGACAGAAGTAGATTGATTTGAGTGGTATTTATGAGATCAAACCAAGATGGAGAATTCTGAAAGCCTTGAATGAATCCATCAACACCTGCTGGCCTGAGGGAAGCACAACATGTTACAGGCTCATTAGTGGGAAATTCTCAGTCTCTAGAGCAGACAGTGAGCTGGATTGGGCTGAGTGGTGGTTTCACATATGCTTTCCTGTTTCCTCCTGATAGTCAGGTGACTGGTGAGCACATAGCAGGCAATGTCAGCCTTTAATGTTTCTCAGTACTTTGAGATCCTTGACATGGTCACTTTTATCATTCCATGCAATTTTGTTGGTTCAGGTTTACATAAAGAGGAAGACTGATAGCTATCCATGAGAATAATGCTTTTGACTGATCTAGCCACTACTTGAAAGAGAAAACAGATAACTAAGTGCAGGATACTAAAAAGGTAAACAGAAAGACTCCTAGGGACTCATAATTTCTCTTCACAAACTTCTTTAGGACTCTCTAACCAGGATTTCTTTAAATTTATAGATCTGGTAAGGCTGCTTTCTCCTCCTACATATTGTGATTTAGTGACTCTGTTCAATGATCCAGTGGGTTTTTATTTTGGTTTTTCCTTTCAGTTTTGGGTATCAGTCATATTTTTCACTTTTAGTTTAACATCTGCAATCCATCTCTTCTCATTTCTGGAGTGACCGCTCACACACGGCGGGAATTGTATTTGTATGTTACTAATACTAGCTGAATGCTAACGTTGGCACCAGGAAACCAGCATGTGACAGCTCTGGGCTCAGCTAGGCAAGAGGCATGTGCTACATCACCTAGCTGTGCAGCCCTCTCACAGATTATCTGGAAGCTGGCTCAGTTGTTTCCTTTCACATTTAGTGGCACTGAAACAATCAGAAGAAACCTCTTGAACTCTATTCCCTGGATCATCCCTCTGTGATAAACAGCTCTAATGACAAGAATGATGACTAAATGAATAAACTCTTAAATGCATTTCAAAATTAAGCCATTATGATAATTTTGGCAGAAATCTTAACCTAGAAACATTTTACTCAGTTATTACATGTAGAAAATTGGGAAAGTTTTCAGGAAAAAAGGTTACTGTAAGACTTAAGGAAAAACAATTAAGAAGCATGGCATGGTAAAAATATTGAAGGATATAAATTGTTGTTGCTATGGACTAAATTTTAGTTTGCATCCCCCAAAATTCATACTTTGAGCTTACATCCTCAGTGTAATGTTATCTGGTCTTTGGGAGGTAATTGGGTCATAAGAACAGAGCCCTTGTAAGAAGAAACAGAACAGAGATGATATCTATCGATCTATCTATCTATCTATCTCTTCCTCTCTTTCTCTGAGAACAGCCATCTGCAAAACAGCAAGGATGACCCTCACTGGATACTGAATTCACCAGTGCCATGTTCTTCCTGGCCTCCAAAGTTGTGAGAAATGAATTTTTGCTGTTTAAGCCAAGTAGTCTACAGTATCCCATTAGGAACAGGTTTCAAAGATGCAGTTCCATCTATAGGACAATACACAGTCACCTGTCTGTGAGGTTTCCAAGGCCTACATTTTGGGGGTTTCCAAGGCCTACATTTTGGGGTCTACTAAAACTTCTTGTTAGAGAACTCTTTATTATAATCATGCCAGAACTTCAACATGGTTGCTCAACAAGCACAGAGAAGGGCTCTGGGCAGGAAATCAAGGTTCTCCCTGAACCATGGTGTGCTTTCCACCTTTATTCAATACCTCACATAGGAAGTAGTGATCAATGGAAGATTTTATGTATAAAAACAAAGAACTGTATATGAGCTAATCATGTGTCTATTAATTGTTATATCAGAGGAGAGGAAAGTCAGTCAGAAACAGGAGCATCAGAGACAGCCCTTGAAGAGCTGTAAGTAGGCCAGGAGCTGTGAGAGGACCTTGCTGAAGAGAAGGGAGACTCATACTTCCTGTATGAGTTTCAAGAGCAAAGATGCAAAGGGTACAGTTTGTTTCTGAGAAGAATGCAGAGAAATAAACAGGGAAGGATGTGTTTCAGGCAGATTTTTAGAAGTTAGAGAAAGGATTTTGTTCTGTATTTTCAAAAACCAAACAGGGATAGTAAAAATGGCCCTTAAGAAAGTTAGTCTGGCCACAGCATGTAGAGTAAAAGTAGGACGGTAGGAGAATTTGTCTTGTACTTAGTGTGAACCTTTGGAGGCAGAGATGAGAGTGGAGGCAAAGAAGAAGAAAGAGAAGAAACAAAATATTTTACTCAACAAATTAAAATAAACCAGAGACTACTTTGGATAATGTTGAATGGAGGAGGAGAGGGGATCAAAGAGTCTGTATATCACCATGACATTGAACACCCCATGATCATCTGTATTGTATGAGACAACAGATTTTTTTCCACCCTAGTGTTCAAAATCTAATAGAATACAATGAACAACATATTCTTTCACAAAGAGAGATGTATTTTAAAGTTTTGGCTCACACGACTGTGAAGAGTGGCAAGTCCAATCTGCAAGGTAAGGTGGCAGGCTAGAGACAGAGGGTAGTTCAAGTTTGAAGACAATCTACCAGCAGAATTCTCTTTTCCTCCAGGGATATCAGTCTTTTTCTATTGATATCTTCAACTCAATTAGATGAGGCCCACCCACATTATAAAGACTAATCTGTTTTCCCTCAGAGCCCACTAACTTAAGTGTTAATCTCATCTTTCACAGAAACATCTAGAATAATATTTGTCCAAACAGCTGGATACTGTGGTCTAGCCAAGTTGACACATAAAATTAATCACCACAGTATGTCTTGAATGGCCTCAGTATAGTAGATTAAAAAAAAAAAAAGCAGAAGCTGTTTTATATTTTTACATCAGCAAAAAATGAAAAACCAGGACTAGATGAGGCAAAATCAGGTAATAATTCAACAATTCATCTCGTGCAAAGATTAAATGTGTTTGCCTGATGAAATGCCCTTAGTCATAACAAATGGCATATTTGTCATTAACAGCAACAGATAATCAGTATTTGTGGGATTGGAAGAAGCTCATAGTAGAAGAAGAAAAAGCAGGAAAAATGCATTCAACATGGAATAAGAGTAGAGAGAAGGTTGTCTAGAGGAAAATCACAAAGAGAGGCACAGGGATGGCATACGATAGGTGGCCAAAGTGGCACATAACCAATTCTATAGTTCATTTCCCCATCTACCACTTCTCAAGTAAATGGGACATGCTGCAAGGATGTCTGCTCATGTATCCATATCTTGACCCACATGAGGTATCATAATAATTAGGGTGGGAAAGCAAATGTTTCTGCCCCTTTTTGCCTAATTTTATAGAGTGGTAAATGCCATTTAAGCAAATAGTTTGAAGACAGAGAATAACCAGGAGATGACATGTCATCCTTGAGAATATAGAAAGGAATATTGCCTTGGGTCCTGTTATGGAGAATTGCATTGCTTAAGGTGAACTATATGACCCAATAATCCAACACTTTAATCAAAGAAGTAGCTCTTGACTTGAGGAAAAGTATAGGTATCATAACACTCCTGAGGTAGAAATAGCAAGAGCATTTTTATTTTTTTCCTTTCTTTTTTTATTTATAATAGTAGTATGTATTACAATTCATAATGCACATACATAGCATCTTTTTACATACAACTGTTTGTATACAAAATATATAAGTACCATTCAGATCTTCAATCATGCATTTAGGATAATGATATCAATCTCATTCAACCACCAATTTTTTTTTTCCTTTCCCCCCTCCCTCCCCATTGCTCCCTCCCTTCCCCTCCCTTTCCTTTGGCCATTCTAGTGTTCCTCTAATCCTCCTATGTACCCCCATCCAACAACACTTGCATTAGCCTCCTTATATCAGAGAAAACATTCGGTATTTGGATTTTGGAGATTGGCTAACTTCACTTAGCATTATATTCTCCAACTTCATCCATTTACCTGCAAATGCCATTATTTTATTCTCTTTTATTGCTGAGTAAAATTCCATTTTGTACATATACCACATTTTCTTTATCCACTCATCTACTGAGGGACATCTAGGTTGGTTCCACAACCTACCTATTGTGAATTGTGCTGCTATAAAACATTGAAGTAGCTGTGTCACTGTAATATGCTGTTTTTAAGTCCTTTGGGAAGAGACCCAGGAGTGGGATAGCTGGGTCATAGGATGGTTCCATTCCCAGTTTTCCAAGAAATCTCCATATTGCTTTCCATAGAGGTTGCACCATTTTGCAGTCCCACCAGCAATGTAAGAGTGTGCCTTTCTCCCCACATCCTCTCCAACATTTATTGTTGTTTGTGTTCTTAATAGCTGCCATTCTGACTGGAGTGAAATGAAATCTTAGAGTAGTTTTGATTTGCATTTCTCTAATTGCCAGCGATGTTGAGTATTTTTTCATGTATTTGTTGATTACTTGTGTATCTTCTTCTGAGAACTGTCTTTTCAATTCCTTAGCCCATTTATTGATTGGATTATTTGTTTTTTTGTTGTTAAGTTTTTTGAGTTCTTTATATATTCTAGAAATTAGTGCAGTATCTGATGTGCATGTATTAAATATTTTTTCACAATTAGTTGGCTCTCTATTCACCTCACTGATTGTTTCTTTTGCTGAGAAGAAGCTTTTTAGTTTAAATCTATCCCATTCATTAATTCTTGGTAATAATTCTTGCACTACAGGATTCTTATTAAGGAACTTGGGACCTAATCCGACATATTGGAAATTGGAGCTTACTTCTTCTTCTATTAAGCGTATTGTCTCTGGTCTAATTCCTAGGTCCTTGATCCACGTTGAATTGAGTTTTGTGCATGGTGAGAGATAAGGGTTTAATTTCATTTTGTTGCATATGGATTTCCAGTTTTCCCAGCACCATTTGTTGAAGAGGCTATCCTTTCTCCACTGTACATTTTTGGCACCTTTGTCTAATATAAGATAGCTGAAATTATATGTATTAGTCTCTGTATCCTCAATTCTGTACCATTGGTCTACCAATCTGTTTTGGTGCCAATACCATGCTGTTTTTGTTACTATTGCTCTATAGTATAATTTAAAATCCGGTATGGTGATGCCCCCTGCTTACTTTTTGCAAGAGCATTTTTAAATGGATTAAGGGACATGGATAAAACCTCCACGAATAGTTTTATTTTTAAGTTTTAAGAAAGTGAAATTGCATTTCTAAAAGTATGAGTAGATTACAAGTTGTGAGCAGTGGCCACTTTATTGAAGGGGCACCTACATGGGCAAATGAGCAACCTTCTGTAATTGTCATGCACTTCCTTTCAAAATGACAGGTCACACTGTCCATCTGACCTTAAAAATGTAAATGTTGGGAAAATGAAATCATTGTCTTTGAATAGCTTTTATTAATCTCAGGTAGAATTTAAGATATTTTGACCACTAAGTAAAATAAAAGATAAGAGGATCTGCAATTTCTTTTGCCTCAATTTTTCTTTATTGGCAATGAATGCAATAGAAAAATAACAATTCTCCATTGCTAGCTGGAAAGCTGTCTGTACTGTCAGCTTAAGTGAAATCCTTGCCAGAGCATATATATTAGCTTTATGCTATTTGAAATGTTAAAACAAGTACTAATCCACAGAATTTTAATAAAATGCTTACTAAATGTCATCCAACGTCAGCATTTCTAAAACTTGCCAAGTTTCATTTATAGAGATGCAGTAAATGAGAGCATTTATAGAGAGGCAAATTAACAAGTCTATTTGTAGATGTATTGTTTTATATAAGCATATATTTATGATTTTTTCAGGGTTTCTTTTTTTTAAATATTTATTTATTTGCTTTAGTTGTACACAATGCAATACATTTATGTTTATGTGGTGCTGAGGATCGAACCCGAGCCGCGTACATGCTAGGCGAGCGCTCTACTGCTGAGCCACAACCCCAGCCCTTTTCAGGGTTTTAATAAAAAATACATATATGTAAGGTATACAACATGATTTTTAATATATGTAAATATACTAAACTGATTACTATAGCATTTCATCTCTTTACAGAGTTACCTTTTGTGTATGTAAGAACACAAAATCTCCATATATTTGGAGTTTAAGTAAATATATCTCTTTAGATTGGAGTCTCAAACCTATCTTCACTCTGCAGGATGGCAAATTTCCCACTGATTTGGGGGCTTTATGTGAAAGTTAGCAATATTTTAGACTCATCTATTTGTGACATTACCAAATGATCTTCCAGTTAATTTCTTCAATTTTAAAAGAGTATCGCCAGGGTACTCAGCAAATTTTTTTATTCATTCTAATTAGTTATAAATCACAGCAGAATGCATTTCAATTCATTGTACACAAATAGAGCACAACTTTTCATTACTCTGGTTGTACACAATGTAGCGTCACACCATATGTGCAGTCACACATGTACCTAGGGTAATGATGTCCATCTCATTCCACCATCTTTCCTGCCCCCATGACACCTTCCCTTCCCTCCCTCCCCTTTGCCTAATCCAAAGTTCCTCCAATAATCTTCCCATATCCACCCCCAACCACCACCATTATGGATCAGCATCCTTTATCAGAGAGAACATTCGGGCTTTGTTTTTTTGGAGATTGGCTAACTTCACTTAGCATTATATTCTCCAACTTCATCCATTTACCTGCAAAATGCCATAATTTTATTCTCTTTTAGTATTGAGTAATATTCCATTTTGTACATATACCACAGTTTCTTTATCCACTCATCTACTGAAGGGACATCTAGGTTGGTTCCACAGTTTAGCTATTGTGAATTGAGCTGCTGGGAACATTGATGTAGCTGTGTCACTGTAATATGCTGTTTTTAAGTCCTTTGGGAAGAGACCAAGGAGTGGGATAGCTGGGTCATAGGATGGTTCCATTCCAAGTTTTCCAAGAAATCTCCATACTGCTTTCTATAGTGGTTGCACCAATTTGCAATCCCACCAGCAATGTAAGAGTGTGCCTTTCTCCCCACATCCTCTCCAACATTTATTGTTGTTTGTGTTCTTAATAGCTGCCATTCTGACTGGAGTGAAATGAAATCTTAGAGTTAGTTTTGATTTGCATTTCTCTAATTGCCAGCGATGTTGAGTATTTTTTCATGTATTTGTTGATTACTTGTGTATCTTCTTCTGAGAACTGTCTTTTCAATTCCTTAGCCCATTTATTGATTGGATTATTTGTTTTTTTGTTGTTAAGTTTTTTGAGTTCTTTATATATTCTAGAAATTAGTGCAGTATCTGATGTGCATGTATTAAATATTTTTTCACAATTAGTTGGCTCTCTATTCACCTCACTGATTGTTTCTTTTGCTGAGAAGAAGCTTTTTAGTTTAAATCTATCCCATTCATTAATTCTTGGTAATAATTCTTGCACTACAGGATTCTTATTAAGGAACTTGGGACCTAATCCGACATATTGGAAATTGGAGCTTACTTCTTCTTCTATTAAGCGTATTGTCTCTGGTCTAATTCCTAGGTCCTTGATCCACGTTGAATTGAGTTTTGTGCATGGTGAGAGATAAGGGTTTAATTTCATTTTGTTGCATATGGATTTCCAGTTTTCCCAGCACCATTTGTTGAAGAGGCTATCCTTTCTCCACTGTACATTTTTGGCACCTTTGTCTAATATAAGATAGCTGAAATTATATGTATTAGTCTCTGTATCCTCAATTCTGTACCATTGGTCTACCAATCTGTTTTGGTGCCAATACCATGCTGTTTTTGTTACTATTGCTCTATAGTATAATTTAAAATCCGGTATGGTGATGCCCCCTGCTTACTTTTTGCAAGAGCATTTTTAAATGGATTAAGGGACATGGATAAAACCTCCACGAATAGTTTTATTTTTAAGTTTTAAGAAAGTGAAATTGCATTTCTAAAAGTATGAGTAGATTACAAGTTGTGAGCAGTGGCCACTTTATTGAAGGGGCACCTACATGGGCAAATGAGCAACCTTCTGTAATTGTCATGCACTTCCTTTCAAAATGACAGGTCACACTGTCCATCTGACCTTAAAAAATGTAAATGTTGGGAAAATGAAATCATTGTCTTTGAATAGCTTTTATTAATCTCAGGTAGAATTTAAGATATTTTGACCACTAAGTAAAATAAAAGATAAGAGGATCTGCAATTTCTTTTGCCTCAATTTTTCTTTATTGGCAATGAATGCAATAGAAAAATAACAATTCTCCATTGCTAGCTGGAAAGCTGTCTGTACTGTCAGCTTAAGTGAAATCCTTGCCAGAGCATATATATTAGCTTTATGCTATTTGAAATGTTAAAACAAGTACTAATCCACAGAATTTTAATAAAATGCTTACTAAATGTCATCCAACGTCAGCATTTCTAAAACTTGCCAAGTTTCATTTATAGAGATGCAGTAAATGAGAGCATTTATAGAGAGGCAAATTAACAAGTCTATTTGTAGATGTATTGTTTTATATAAGCATATATTTATGATTTTTTCAGGGTTTCTTTTTTTTAAATATTTATTTATTTGCTTTAGTTGTACACAATGCAATACATTTATGTTTATGTGGTGCTGAGGATCGAACCCGAGCCGCGTACATGCTAGGCGAGCGCTCTACTGCTGAGCCACAACCCCAGCCCTTTTCAGGGTTTTAATAAAAAAATACATATATGTAAGGTATACAACATGATTTTTAATATATGTAAATATACTAAACTGATTACTATAGCATTTCATCTCTTTACAGAGTTACCTTTTGTGTATGTAAGAACACAAAATCTCCATATATTTGGAGTTTAAGTAAATATATCTCTTTAGATTGGAGTCTCAAACCTATCTTCACTCTGCAGGATGGCAAATTTCCCACTGATTTGGGGGCTTTATGTGAAAGTTAGCAATATTTTAGACTCATCTATTTGTGACATTACCAAATGATCTTCCAGTTAATTTCTTCAATTTTAAAAGAGTATCGCCAGGGTACTCAGCAAATTTTTTTATTCATTCTAATTAGTTATAAATCACAGCAGAATGCATTTCAATTCATTGTACACAAATAGAGCACAACTTTTCATTACTCTGGTTGTACACAATGTAGCGTCACACCATATGTGCAGTCACACATGTACCTAGGGTAATGATGTCCATCTCATTCCACCATCTTTCCTGCCCCCATGACACCTTCCCTTCCCTCCCTCCCCTTTGCCTAATCCAAAGTTCCTCCAATTCTTCCCATATCCACCCCCAACCACCACCATTATGGATCAGCATCCATTTATCAGAGAGAACATTTGGGCTTTGTTTTTTTGGGATTGGCTTACTTACTAGCATGATATTCTCCAACTCCATCCATTTACCTGAAAATGCCATAATTTTATTCTCTTTTAGTATTGAGTAATATTCCATTGTGTACATATATCACAGTTTCTTTATCCATTGAAGGGCATCTAGGTTGGTTCCACAGTTTAGCTATTGTGAATTGAGCTGCTGGGAACATTGATGTGGCTGTATCACTATAGTATGCTAATTTTAAGTCCTTTGGGTATAGACCAAGGAGTGGGATAGCTGGGTCAAATGGGGATTCCATTCCAAGTTTTCTAAGAAATCACCATACTGCTTTCTATAGTGGTAGCACCAATTTGCAATCCCACCAGCAATGTATGAGTAGTACTCAGCAAATTATGTGCACCCTTTTGTTTTAAAGTTGTGTTAAATTCATGTACTGGTAGTTGTTCATGGTGTTTTACCATATTTAAGGAGCTCTGCAAGAAATGTTACGGCTTCAGGAACTGGGCAGTGGAGAGGAAGAAGAAGGCCAGAGAAAGGAAAGTGAGATAGAAACAATAAAGCTGAAATAGCTAAAATGATCTTTAATTGTGGGGAAATATTTGTTGCAATCATAGGATGTGGAATGTAGCAGAAGGGACATTGAACAAGGTTAGAGACCCTGGAAATAGACCAGTAATGCCCAGTACTAACCCAGACATCCAAGATGGCCGGAAATACCCAGTCTGGGAACACAGGGACTTCCTGAAGGGGAACTGGGGCTGCAACTTGGGTTTTCCTGGGAAAACCCATTTAGAAGAATCAGACCTGTGGTAGAAAGGAGCATTCACTAGCTGAGAGAAAAGAGAAAACAAATTAATTAAAGGAAGCATCTGGACAAAGCCAGACTGCTACTGTGCTGTGTACCTGTAATTTGCTAACTTTCTTATAAGCTTTACTCATGATTCCTGTATGGATCCAAGAGATTAAATATTTCAAAAGACTTACTATGGAAATGAGAGTGAGAATAGTTGCACAACAAAACTTTAGTGCTGAACTGAAATCCAAAGTCCCTCTCCACATTCCTAGGTGACAACCAGGTAAAGAGCATGAGAGGCCCTTGCTGAGAGCTCAGCTATATTGCATCCTGGGTGCATCTCTCACTGCCTCTTCCAGTGAGATTTATTCCATGTTGGGCATAAAGGAACTTAGACATAGTCAAAAAAAAAAAAAAAAAAAAAAAAACACCAGGAAACTACTACTACAGTACCTCGGCCTCCATTGCCTTGCCATACATTACCATCCATGGGTGTCCTTGGTTCCATGGGTGTCCCTTTGTTCAAGGGGGGAGATGATTTTGAAAAAAGTTTTCCTGAGATTTAATGTTAATAGTCTCATTTCTGGAGCAGTTTGATCCATTGTTTTATTACTTAGGAAAGATATGAAAGTCTCTTAGAATCATCTGAAGTTTTGATTATCTGCTTGTTTTGTCTTTGTTTTTATTTTTCAGTTTTCAGCCTTCCCATATAAACTAATGTATTTCTCCATTCATTTCTCCCTTGGGGAATCTCATTTTCCATCCTCATTGTTAACCTTCTCTGCTTCCTTCTGTGAGGATGGGCAAGATATCCAATTTGACATTTTATGCATTTTATAGTAATATCCCTGTAATGATATCTTTCAACTTTCATTATTGATAACTACTTTGCTTGATAAGGACAAATTGTATTACAAGCATCATTCTCCTCTACTCTAGGCCATTTTCCTAATGTCAAACTTTCTTTGCAAACTCATGATCTGCAATAAGGTATCTTTGTATGGATTCCCAACTAGATCTGAGCCTTCAACAACCTCACAACCAATTCAAGGCCAATTTGCCCAGGATTTGATGGACCTGGAGTTTTTTTCCCTCAGACTTTATTACAATAAGTATGAAGACCTTCAGTCCACAGTGAGATGTTTTTTCAACCCCTTACAACCTTCCTGTTGTGAATTCCTGCACAGAACTGTAAGACCTTTTGCTTGCTTCTTCCTCTTCGCCTAGTCTCAGCACAGCCTGGGTGCCTGTGTAACATGAAGCCTCCCAGCAGGCCTAGGATTGGAGCCCTAGGAATGACACTCAAGCCTCAGGCAAAAAAGTTAAGGGGCAGCCTAAAACTCAGTAATTAAGATAATATGTAAATACAATATTTCAAAAAAAAAAAAAGCTGTGCTAAAAAATTCATTTTTAAATAAAGATAGGCTACTGTTAGTTTTATAGCCCTGTATTATTGTGCAGCAGGAATAGTCATTTCCAGTCTGCCCATGGTTCCTGACCCACAAGGCCCTTCAGGCAGGTTTATGAGGGTTGACATGAGTGCAAACATATTGGGCACCATGGGACTTCAAATATAGTCATCCTTTACTGTAGAGGTTTTATTAACTTTTTTCTTTTTGGTTTAAAATCTAGAAGGATATTTTGATAAGTATATACAGGGGTGCACATTTCCAATTTTGCCTCGGGATCCAGTACGGTTCAGCACAAACAGAACCAGGTCATGATCCCTAAACCTGTCTAAGTAGAACTACTTTCCAGGCTTTGTCCAGCTTGGCACCAGGTAAAGGAGTAGGAGGAGTGGACCAGTCCAGATGACAACAGAAACACCGGAGACAGGGGCTTATGAGGATAACAAGGATTTGCTAAAAATCACTAAGCCATTATTTAAGATGAGAAATGCATTAATTTTTTCATGTATTCACTGAAATATAAATACTTTTCATCAGGATTCTGGAATCAGCTTTCTATTTTCTCTTCCCTAATGACTCAACCAGACTAGTTAAGATTGTAGTCTGATCTGATTCCACCTGAAAAATACTGGCTGCCTGTGCATATCCCCTGGATTAGCAGGTGATTCTTTCTCACTCCGCCTTCTCACCCATTGTACCTCTGTCTCCTGGGCTCCTGGGCTCCCTGCCTGAGCCAGTATTTTAATGTAGGGAATGTGATACTTGGGTAGAAGAGGATGGGGGAAGCCAAATGGGAAAGAGTGGTTACCCAGAAATTAAAATAGGCAGGACACTTCTACCCCCACAGACTAGAGACAAAGGAAGAGGGGCATTGCCAGAGCCCATGGGCCAGCTCTCTTGAAGAAAATGGAAAGCCTAGGTCACCTGTCCTATAGGAACTGGAGCCACCCAGAGGGAATTGTAGCCAGAATAGCCACTTGGTGCACAGAGGGAATGGAGAAATAGTCCCCACTTCTTCCTAACCAATGCACATCAGCTAGAAACAAGATTGGACAAAAGCTTTTGAAATATAAGCTACAGGGGTCCACACCCTATCCCTGCCTCCCTGAAATAGCATACAGCAAAGGAAAGGCAAGGAATAACTCTAAGGTCCAGGATCAGATCAGAGTCAGGGGACCCATCATCAAGTAGCAACACAGCACATCGACCAGCTTCATGGTACGTTGCTCAAGTAGCATCAGCTGAGAGCTCTTGCTATCTCATCACCTCATTTCAATATTATGGGAGCCACAAACACACAAGGTCTTATATTTCAAAACCATCCTATTATTTATACTTAACTAAAAGCAGGAGGCTCTCTCCAACTGTGTTTTAGTCAGCTTTTTTGCTACTGTGACTAAAAGATCTGACCAGAACAATTTTAGGTGAGGAAAAGTTTATTTGAGGGCTCACGGTTTCAGAGGTTTTAGTCCATAGGAAGGCCTGCTCCATTCCTCAGGGCTCAAAGTGAGGCAGAACATCATGGAGGGAGAGTGTGGCAGAGGGAAGCAGCTCACACGATGATCAAGAAGCAGAGAAAGGGGCTCCACTCTCCAGATACAAAATGTATACCCCATTGCCACGCCCCCAATGAAACACTTCACTTCCTCCAGCCACACCCCACCTGCCTCCAGTTGCCACTCAGTTAATCCCATCAGAGATTAATTCACTGATTAGGTTAAGGCTCTAACCCAATCATTTCTCCTCCAAACCTTATTGCATTGGCTCACATGTGAGCTTTGGAGGACACCTTACATCCAAACCATAACCACTGTATCAGGTAACCTAAAGTAACTGAGTAATTGCTTATGTTTCCAAGGAAATATTTCCTTGTGCACCCAAATCTGTCAGTTTCAAAATAATAAATAGCATGATAACTTGAGATAGTTCCCATTTAATAATGACATCTTGATGGAATTATCCATTTTAACTGCCCTTGAATGAAAGCAGTTTCACTCTTTTCTTTCTTTCTTTTTTTTTTTTTTTTTTTTACTTGTAGTTGGACACAACACCTTATTTTATTTATTTATTTATTTTTATGTGGTGCTGACAATCAAACCCAGCACCCCACACGTGCCAGGCAAGTGCTCTACTGCTGAGCCACAACCACAGCAGTTTCAATCTTTTATACCAACTCTTATCTATTTTCTTGTTTTCCTCTGCCCTAGGGACATTCTCTAGATGAATGAATGAATGGATGGTGGGATAGGTATTAGAAGATGGATGGAATTAATAATAATGCTGATGTTCCAGGTTATTAAATATGGGGATGTTCCCCAGCTTTTCTTCAATTGTAGATGAAACTATAAATTGCTATGGTTGATGCAGAGCCATAGAAGAGAAATGTAAATCTTCTTAACGTAATGTTTTTTCTTCAAATCACAGTTAAAATGTCAAAAGTAGGAAGAGTTGATTTGCTCAAAAAGACAGTTGTCATTAGAGCATTCTTCATTGCTGGTGAGGAGAGTTATTTGGATAAATCTTCTTTATTCAGATACTCAATAATAAACTGTTGCCTGAATCATTCAGTTTTCTTCGTCATGGTCACATTGCCTATGTGTTCAGCTGTCGTGGGATGCTATAAGACCCCCATCCACCCACACACACACACAGATACTGCCATCATCCTAAACTATGTCCTATAGAGCTGAATCTTTCTATGACTTAATATTTATATGGTTATCCTTTGATTTTTTCAAATACAGCTCATTTCCCTTAATAAATCTTGCAAATTCTTCAAAATATATTGTAAAATAAAAGCAGATCAAATATGCTAGTTTAAGCACAGTTGTCAATATCAAGGACATGAAATTAGTCAGGCATCTAAGGCACCAAGGGGAGTTAAAGTACCTTTTGTAAATCACTTAGAAATGAGTACATGCTTAGAAATTTGAGTTTGAAATAGTTCCAATTGGAACTATTAAGGTGTCCCCAAAAATGTTTATGCTAATAAGCTATCTTTTAAAAACTGAAATTTAGAACCAATCTCTTGCAAATATATATATACACACACATATATATGTATATATGCTGAACCATACATATATAGATAGATATAGATATATAGACACACATGTATTTGTATGTGTGAGTGTGTATTTACAGAACCAACTTACAGAATGCTTTGAGGGGAAAAGTGATTGTTTTAAGTGACCGAAATATAAAATATCTTCTGCAACTGTAACTTGGCAAAAAAAAAAAAAAAAAAAAAAAAAACACAAAAGCTATCATACTGGTTCTCTTCCTTAGCAGGATTTATATTCTATTAAGATGTAAGCAAAGAAGGATGATAACCAGCTTCAGTTGACAACAACCTAGAATTCAAACATGCTTTTTAACATGCGTTTGCTTTTTAACAAGTTCTTTAGATATACAGCACAAAATGTCATTTATTTTTCCAAAATGACATTCATTGATATAAAAAGCATTTTAAATGTCAAATGGAAGAGCATTTCTAAAGGAACTTCAGTGTGATCACGTTATGATTTCCTGCTTGTCAAATACAAAGCTACTGCCCGAAGTTGAAATTTTTTGCCTTTAATTAATTTTAAAAGCAGAACTCTCCCTTTGTGGACTTCATTAGATTTTTTATTAAACATAAATATTTGTATAACACTTACTTAACCTAGTCTTTATTAGCAAAATACAATTAAAAAGTAACCTGTGGATGAAGTAGGAACTAAGCAGCTTAAAGCAGAAGAAAAAAATACTGTTTTATATTCTCCTTAGGGGCAGATCAGGGCTGGAGTTGCACTCAGTGCTTCATTCACTAAATTTTCCCTTAACAAGTTGTAAAATCTTTCCTCTACCACTATTCTCAAATTTTTCCAGGAATCAGAATTTCCTCCAGTGGGCTTCTTTTTTCTTTTTCTTCTCTCCTCTCTCTCTCTCTCTCTCTTTCTCTCTCTCTCTCTCTCTCTCATCTGTTCTTTTTACATATACATGACAGTAGAGTATATTTTGACATATTATACACACATGGAGTATAACTTATTCTAATTAGGATCTCATTCTTGTTGGTTTTTTTTGGGGATTGGCTTATTTCACTTAGCATGATAGTTTCCAGTTCCATCCATTTACCAGGAAATTCCATAATTTCATTCCATTATGTGTGTGTGTGTGTGTGTGTGTGTGTGTGTGTGTGTGTATCCCTCATTTTCTTTATCCATTCATCTGTTGAAGGGTACCTAGGTTGTTTCAATAGCTTAACTATTGTGAATTGAGCTGCTATAAACATTGATGTGGTCACATCACTATAGTATGCTGATTTTCAGTCCTTTGGGTATATGCCAAATAGTAGTTCTCTTCTAAGTTTTCTGAGGAACCTCCATACTGCACCAATTTGCAGTCCCACCAGCAATGTACGAGTGTACCTTTTTCCCCACATCCTCGCCAATGTTTATTGTTACTTGATCATTGCCATTCTGACTGGAGTGAGATGGAATCTCAATGTGGTTCCAGTGGGCTTCTTAAAGCACTAATTGCTGAGTCTTATCCCAGAGTTTCTGATTCTATAGTTCTGAAGTAGGGCAAATTTGCATTTCTTACGGAGTCACAAGAGACTTGGAGGTGAGAGACCTTGGAGGTTCACCAAAACAAAAGTATAACTCATATTTGGGCTTTAACATTTTCAAAATTTCAGTCATTTTATTTAATTAATTTTATTTCTGAACCATCCCATAAGATCCAATAGATTAGTATCTCTCCATTTTGCAGATTATCAGTGAGAAATATTGTGAGTTCTCCCGTACTCCCTGTTTCAATGAATACAAATGGCATCGATGAAAGTGCCTGAGACATGAACCTAGGAGTCACCCAATGTGGCCCTCATTACACTCACACCCAGATGCTGTCCACATCACAGTGAAGTTACTTTCTGTATTATGGAGATTCTACTTTCTGTTTTTTGCATATATTGTTTTCTTTTTCTGATATGCCTTGATACTTGTTTATATTTTTCTAAGTTTCATAAAGTTAATATATAATAAATCAGGATGGGTTTATCCTCTGTACATAGTTAATGGACTTTGTCCTCTTTTTAGTAGTCATGAATCTAATTTCTCCTTCAAATGTGCACATTTTGTAGCACTCCTTTATAAATAGTTACCATTTCATAGGTGTGTTTGTGTCTGAAACTATCTTCCTTGAAGCATGCTAGGCATGATGGTGAGGCCTACTCTTCAGGTGGGAACCTGAGTTGCTAATCCCCCAATACAGTGTGGAATCAAATTCCCATTTTTCTTACTTGATTTAATCTGCTCTTCCTTATCTCAAGTAATTTGACTCTTTCATCTTTCAATTTCTCTATTTGGCTCATTAATTTCAGCACTAGCCTCATCAAGGCCTAGGGTTTAACAGGGTGAGCTGCTCTCCTGAGAAAAAGTTTATTGCTAAAAAATGCAATTACTCTTTTGTTGTGAAACTTTATATGGAATATAAACTAGGTTTTTGCTAAATTGCCAGGCTCTCTAGTGTTAAAATGCCCCTGATGTAATTTTTTTCCTAACTGGAAATGTCTACAGTCTGTGTTTTCATTGTAAAAATGTTTCTCTGAACTCTTTGCTTGATGTTAACCCAAAGTTCAACTTCCAAACTCTCACTAATGGAAGTGGGAAGAGGAAGGACCTTGTTAGTAAACTTGTCTCTCCCAACACTTGCAGTTATACTACCTAGAAGACAGGATTTAAGAAGTGTACAGATCCACCATTAAAAGGTAAAAGGCTGACCTTTTGTTATATATATATGTAAGTAATGTTAGTCAGCCCATGTGTTCCTGACTGTCAGGGTCATTGTTCAGTGCTATAAGTAGCATTAATTCATAAAGATTCAGCAATTCCACTTTATTACAAGTACCCAGTCCAGCTCCTTTTCCACCTGACTATTCACAATTTATGTCAATTCTAGCACCTTGCTAAGCTACCAATTATTCTTTGAGACCATGAGTGTACTGTCCCACTGCCAGCACATCCTCACTGATGCTATATTAAGAGTTTATCAGTCATTCTATGCCTCAACCTCTGTTTCTTCACTGTAGTAGTGATAGTGCCTCATGAATTGGTTGTGATCTTTGGGTATAATGACATACACAGAAGGTGCTCAATCAGTTAGAGTTATTGCAGTATTTTCATCTACTGTAATCAACTGAAGAAAGGAATGTATTCATCGTGTTTGTTGCTATTGCCGCAGTGCCTTGCAAGCACCTGGCAGGTGGTAAATATTCAATAATTTTGTTGAATGAGTGCACACATGATTACATGGATGGATGAATGAAACCCTGACAAAGAGGCAAAGAAGAGCTTTTGGCTTTTTTTTTGAAAATAAAATGGATATGTTAAAAAGACTAAACTTTATCACTGATCCTGTCAGAAGTTAATTGTGAATAAGACTTTAATTTATCTGAGCCTCAGATTTTTCATTTGTATGTGGTGTAACAACACCTACTTTGCCTTTCTCAGAAAACTGTTGATAGACCTAAACAAAATAAAGAACAAACATACAGGAAAGAAAGCAATAGCAAAATATGTTAGCAGCGAGAGTACACTGGGGACAAGCATGTATGGAAATGTTACAGAGAAGCCTACTAATCCATACAGTTAACATGAGTTAGTAATTGTAATTTTAGCCAGGCACAGTGGCGCATGCCTGTAATCCCAACACTTGGGAGGCTGAGGCAGGAGGATCGTGAGTTCAAAGCCAGCCTCAGCAATAGCGAGGCACTTAGCAACTCAGACTCTATGACCCTGTCTCTAAATAACCTATCTATAACCCTGTCCCTAAGTAAAATACATAAAAGGGCTGGGGATGTGGCCCAGTGGTCGAGTGCCCCTGAGTTCAATCCCCAGTACCAAAATTAAAAAAAAAAAAAGTAATTATAATTTTAAAGGAAAGTACACTGTGACTTACTAACAGGAAAGTGGGAGAAAGCACAAAAAATGCATAGCCTTCTATGCAAAGACTCAGGCACAGCAAAGCTGTAGTGCATGTGACTATGAGTCAGAGGAGACATAATGAGTCAGATGGGACATATAACACACAAAGCAAAGGAGGGAGAATCAAGACAAAAAGTTCAAGGATATGTTTGATATGTTGAGTATTTGAATAACTGATATTGGATTAAATAAAGGGGGAAATTGAGGTTTGTTATGGGAAATATAAATCTGTATGCAATACAAATATATTTTTATGATATGTATTAAAACCTTGGAGGACTGTAATAGATAAAATATATGGAAAGACTCTACAAGATAGAAAATTTTACTCCGTTGCAAAGAATAAAAGTACTTGGTCTTTGGTAGCTCAGCCATTACATTTAAAGGGCGTGCCCTGAAGTCACTCAAAACTGAGATTTGGAAAATTTACAATTCCTGCTTTAAAAAGATTCTCCAAGTCTTCCCGTCCAAAAAAACTAAGAAATCTCTGAAGAAGTAAAGTTATAACCCTTCACAATTTCATGCCAACACGGTTAGGTCTTTGGTCCACCTTAAATTCTTTCTTGAAAGAAAAGAGGCTTAAATAAATTAAATGCATAATTAATTCTTTAGCAGAAATATTGCAATTTCCAACCAATTAGAAAAACTACAAGAAGTTAATTAAATTGATTTGTAATTTTCTCTTTCATATTATTGGATCTTTCTATTATGCTTTATACTAAAATAATAGTGTACATGTTATTAATAATATCACAGGATTTCTATCTATTTTCATTATATGTTTCATATCTTAAAACAATTTACCTTTGATATACCAAAAAATATTTTTTAGGTACCAATTCCTTTAATTCACTCTTTACCAATGCTGGGTACACTTTAGAATCTCCTGAAAATCTTTTCAAACATACTCATACCAGCTCCCTCTCCTGATATCCAACTTCAATTCCTTTGCAGAAGAGCTCAGGCATGGATGAAGTTCTGAAGACTCCTCAGAATTCTGTTATTCACGCAGGAAAAAGAATCACTTAGCCTTTTGATTCATGGTCTCCAAATATCTCAGCTGAAATATACATATATATAAAATTGAAGGGGTGGTATAAATATTGAACTCAAAGCCTTGAGCATGGTAAATTAATTTTTAAAGGTATACAATGAATTTATGTTGTATATTTTGTTTACCTCATTAGTTAATGAGGAAACAATTAAGGTGCTATCATTGACTCAAAGAAGAATTCAAAGAATAGACCAAATACAAGCCCTGGGTTGGCAAACTATAGCACTGTGTGCCAAATCCAGACTACCACTTGTTTCTGCACAGCCTGGAAGCAAAACATGTTTTTTAAATTTCTATATGGTTGAGAAAGATCAAAAGAATTGTGATATTTTATGACATGAAAATTATATTAATTCAATTTAAGTGTCTATAAATACAGCTTTATTAAATGCAGTTAGGTCCATTCATTTACATATGGGCTCTGACTACTTAGAACTACAACAGCAGAATTGTGTAGTGGTCATAGGGACTATACAGCCCATACAGTCTAAAAGTTTACTACTTGGCCCTCAAAAACAAAACAAAAAAAGTTTCCCAAGTCCTGATACAGGCAATCAGGAATACTGATACAGATTTGCAAATTGATGCAAAACTGATAAAAATCCACTGGGCAATAAAACATAATGTTGGAATCATCTCTCATCTCTTTCACGGGAGGATAATCAATGCCAACTCCATCAGTTAAAATTCACTTGCATCTCTATGGACTCAAATTATTTATTTGCATTACCATCAGTTTTCCATAGCATAGGGAGTAAGATAGCCCAGTCAGAGACAATGAAAAGCATGGCATCCTCTAGAACTGGACAATTCCCAAAGGCCTGCTAGATTATGCTGAGCACTCCATTGAAAGACAATAATTCTTAAACTCATCCCAATTTTTTTCACACTTTTTCCTAAAATTAACTGAACAACATTAACTTTTTGAGAACATCAGAGATATACTCATTTTATTGTAGGTATGCTTGGGACATGGCCAAATCCTTTTTCTGTAACAGATCTTCTCTTCCTGCTCTAGGAACGTGGTACACACCACAGACTGACCACTACCAACTGACCCATAATTTTGAGCATCTCATTCACAGACTGAACATGAATCCTTATTGGGCATGTTGCAAAGTACTCCTTGTATTTTAGTCGGCTTTATTGCCCTGTGACCAAAAAGACCTGACAAGAACAATTAGAGGAGGAAAAGTTTATTTGGGGGCTCACAGTTTCAGGAGTCTTAGTCCATAGATGGCCAACTCGATTGCTCTGGGCCCAAGACAAAGCAGGATATCGTGGAAGAAAGGTGTGGCCAAAGAAAGCAGCTTGGGACTGCAACAAGGAAGCAGAGAGAAAGAGACATCCCTTCACAGTGGACAAAATATAAACCCCAAAGGCACCCGCCTCCTCCAGTCACACCCTAGCTGCCTATAATTACCACCCAGTTAATCCCGATCAGAGGATTAATGCATTGATTAGGTTAAGACTCTCATAACCCAATGATTTCACCTCTAAACTTTCTTGGATTGTCACACATGATCTTTTGGATGAAACTTAACATTAAAATTATAACACTATGCAAGGTGCTACCAAATGTAAACTCCAGACTCTTCCTCAGGAAGTATATAATCCTGGCACAGGCAATTCTAAGCCTACAGAGATACTCCATTGTAAATCTAATTAACTTGATTTTACAATTTCTTACCTTCCCCAAAATAAATATGTCAGCCTCTAAAATTCTTACCCATTTCTTTCATTTCCTGGTAGAAAAAAATCTGCATAAAAGCTAAATCTCTGAACATCCTCTAAAATGCATCTTTGACTTTAAGTTGTCTTTAAGTTCATTTAAATTACTAAATATTTGTTACAATTTCAAAAACACACATTAAACATACCTTTGGTATTTTCATGATATTTTTTGTGAAAACCTTTTGTGGAGTAAACAATTTTCCAGACATGTATGAAATGTTTGCATTATCTTTAAAATAGCTCTTGCTTTGATCTTTGCAGTTCACAGTCAAAATTGTTTAAGGTCATTCTCTGAGACTCTCTAGAAGCCAGACTGGCCTCTCCATCATGTATTAGTTTTATTTTTACAAATGATTACAGCTTGTGTTTCTTGAAAATACAAATAATTGTACCTGCTTATTTTTGCTTTCTTATCTGATATTTGCTTTGTTCTTCACTACATCCCTAAAACAGGAAGGGCACTTCTTACGAGCCTCATTTCACAAATGCAGATCCATCAGTTAAGGAGAGCTGGGCCTCCCTTTTTTGTTTTCCAAAGCCCACCTCCCCATACACCATGTGTCCTCTTTGGCAACACCTGACTAACTTACAGTTAGATAGGTATGCTTGGAGATGGAAAGTTCCCCAAACACAAAGGCTACGTCTGCTCACCATTCTAGCCTCAACAGTGTAGTAAGGTGGGTTCTGGAGTCTGTCCATTGGACAAATTTTTCAGCCTCTCTCTATGTCTTGGTTTTCCATCTGTGTAATGGTCGTGATAGTACTTTATCTCCTAGTCTTCCTGGGAAGACAGATTTAATATGTACAGGGTTCGAAACTGTGTCTGGTATGTGCCAAGTACTTAAAAAGTTAGAGTGGTTGTCTTGATCTAGTACAATTTCTGGCACAAAGTCAGGAGATAATAATACTTGTTAAATGAGGGAAGTAAAAGCCGAAATGGACCAAATGTTTAAATAGTCCAACTCCAGTGCTCTTTTCTCTTCTTCCATGCATTCTTGAATATACAAAAAGCTTAATTTTAGAAAAAAAGCAGGAATCTATCAAACTATTAAACATCAATTTCACTGATTCTCTATAAAAATGATAGCCAAATTAACTGAAAAATTTCTCTCCTCTGGGTTTGCTGTTCCAGCCCTGGGCTGTAAGCCTAGGTATCTATAAAATAACAATTAAAATGCAGTTTTAGCAATTGATTTAAATTACCACTTTATTCTGGCACACAGTGAGTTTTCAGTAAATGTTCAAAGGATGATTTGTTTAGAGATTGAGTGAAGAATGTGTACGTGTATATAATGGTAAAGTCAGAGCACAGAGCAGTGGGAGCACAAAGTGTACCAATCAAAGAGGGATACATTTTATTTGGACTCACAATAGGGAGAACACTCATTAATGAGGAATGTCTCAAAGGTGGAAGCGGGTTTTATGGAAGCAGGTAAACAAGACAGCTGTCCACAAGTCTAATGGGAGTCATGAGAAAGTGTGGACAGCAAGTTATGTCTGAGTCCTGTGAGGAGGAGGAAAAGTTCTTTGCAGTTAGCCCTTGTTTCCCAGAACATAAGAGAGTGAGAGCATTTCAGAAAATTAAAAAGTGGAGGTGGTGGGGGTTCTTAACATAGCTATTTCCTGATGAGCTCAGGTAAAGTTCAGAAGTTGTGGGCAGCAATTCTCAGTGGAGGAGACACTTCTCCATACAGTGTCTTTCCAATTGGTGGGCACAGTGGGTCAGGGAGTGGCTCACTCTTGGATAGCTACAGTAATGGGAGGGTACTGCTAATATGTAGTGCTAAGAGTAATTCTGTAGTATGCAGGACATATATTATACCACAGAGCAAAGAAGTCCTCTGTTTCCAACAAGTATTGAGTATATTCTTTGAGATACAACATTTGTACATCTTTATGGTGTATATTATAATAATTGAATAAATGTATAATAATTGAATAAATGTGTAATGATCAAATCAGGGTATTAAGCACTTCCATCTTCTCAAACACTAATCATTTCTTTCATACACTTCTGGTAATTGTGAAATATATTTGACTGCTGTAACCCATAGTTACCCTACTGTGTATTAAGAAATCCAAACTGATTCCTCCTACCTAGTGGTGTTGTGTTGTCTCCTATCTAACTTCTTTCTATCCCCCCACCATCCTATTGTTCCCAGTCTAAAATGACAACTATTCCTTTCCATTCGTGTATCTATAAGATCTACTTTTTCATTTCCACAAGCTAGTGAGAGGATGCAATATTTGTCTTTTCATGTCTGACTTATTTCACTTAACATAATGACCTCCACTTCCATCCATGTTGTATAAATGGCAGGATTTTGTTCTTTTCATGGCTGAATAATATTCCATTGTGTACATATACCACATTTTCTTTATCCACTCATCTAATGATGGACACCTTGGTTGATTCCAGACCTTGGCTATTGTAAGTAGTGCTGTACTAAACATATATGAGTGCAGATATCTCCTTGATACAATGATTTCACTTCCTTTGGATATATACCCAGTAGTGAGATTGCTAAATCATGTGGTAGTTATATGTTCGGCTTTTTAAAGGAATTTCGATGCTGTTTTCCATGATAGTTTTACTCATTGACATTCCCATTGACAGTGTGTAAGAGTTCTCCTTTCTCCACATTCTAACATTCGTTATTTTTTAACTTTTTGCAAATAACCATTCTAACTGGGGTGAAATGATTATGGTTTTAATTTGCATTTACCTGATGTTTAGTAATAATAAACATTATTTATATACTTGTTGGCCATTTGTATGTCTTCTTTTGAAAGATGTCTATTCATATCTTTAGCCAATTTCTTAATTGGATAATTTGTGGTTTTAGTTTTCTTTTTTCTTTTCTTTTCTTTTTGTTTTTTAGTTCAATGTATATTCTAGATATTAGTCCTTTACCAAATAAATAGTTTGCATGTATTTTCTCCCATTCTGTGGATTCTCTTTTAACTTGATTTTTCCTTTGCTTTGCAGAAGTTTCTTAATTTTACATAATTCCATTTGTCCATTTTTAATTTTGTTGCATGTGCTTTTGGGATCCCATACAAAAATCTTTACCTATGCCAATGTCTTGAAGTATTTCCCCTGTGCTTTCTTGTAGTAATATTATAGTTTCAGGTCTTAAATTTAGGTCTTTGATTCATTTTGAGCTGATTTTTTTTTTTCAGGAAGGTGAGAGGTAAAGATTTAGTTTCATTCTCCTGTGTATTTATATCCAGTTTTGTGGGCACCATTTATTGAAGAGACTGTCCTTTCATCAATGTATGTTCTTAGTCAAAATCACTTGATGTATTTACATGGTTTAATTTCTCTGTTCTGTTTCATTTTTCTGTGTTGGTTTTTATGCCAGTACCATGCTGTTTGAGTTACTATGATTTTGCACATTTTTCAATCTTTTTGTTCCCCATGTTTTTGGGGGTTTGTTTTGTTTGTTTGTTTGTTTGTTTGTTTGTTTGTTTTTGGTGCTGGGGATTGAACCCAGGGCCTTGTGCATGCAAAGAAAGAACTCTACCAACTGAGCTATATCCCCAGCTGTTCACATGTTTTTGTATTGGTGCATTATACTTGTACATAATTATGGGAGTTGTTGTTACATATTTGTACATGCACACAATATAACAATATAATTTGGCTGATATCATTTCCCAGTATTGCCCCTGCTTTGCATAAATCTTAAAGTCAAGCTTTGGTTGTGTCTTTGCTTTTGTTTTACTCAGGATTGTTTTGCCTACTCTGTGTCTTTTGTAGTTCCACATGAATTTTATAATTGTTTTTTCTTTTTTTGGAAAAATGTCATTGGCATTTGGATGGAGATTGTATTGAATCATAGATTTCTTTGGATAGTATGGTCATTTTAGCAATATTAATTCTTCTCATCTGTGATATGGGATATCTTTCCATTTTGTGCAGGTATCTTTGTGTATCTTCTAAGATTTCTTTCATTAATGTTTTATAATTTTCATTGTGGAGGTCTTTTAATTCCTTGATTAAATTTATTCCTAAATATTTTTAATTTATAGCTATTATGAATGGGATTGCTTTCTCAAATCTCTTTTAACAAACTCATTGTTTGTATACAAGATACTACAGTGTTTTGTATATTGATTTTGTATCCTGCAATTTTTCTGAGTTTATCAGTTTGAATGGCTTTTTATGGAATATTTAAGTTTTTTAAATATAAGATCATGTCATCTAAGGACACGGATAATTTGACTTCCTCCTTCCCAACTTGGGAATGCTATTATTTTTCTCTTTCCTAATTGATCTTGCTAAGACTTCCAATACTGTGTTTAATAATAATATGAAAGTAGATATCCCTGATGTATCCTAGATCTTAAAAGAAACACTTTCAGCTTTTCCCTATCCAGTATGATATTTCTTGTGGGTGTTTTGTATCTAGTCTCTAATATTTTAAGTTATGTTCCTTCTATACCTAATTTATTGAGAAGTTTAATCATGAAAGAGTGTGGAATCTTGTCAACTTCTTTTTCTGCATCTATTAAGATGATCATATGCTTTTTGTTCATCATTCTGTTGATGCAGTGTATTACATTTATTGATCTGCAAATGTTAAACTATTCTAACATTCCTGAGATGAATCCCACTTGATTTGTTATGCATGATCTTTATGACATGCTGCTGAGTTCAGTTTGCTAGTAATTTCTAGAGAATTTTCTCATCTATGTTCATCAGAAATAGTCTCTAGATTTCTTTCTTTTGTTGCATCTTTGTATGGTTTGGGCATTGGAATAATTCTGGACTCTTAAAAAGGCAGCATTCCTTCCTACACCATTTTTGGAGTTATTTACAAGGAATAAGAATTAGCTCCTCAAATGTTTTGTACAATTCAGCTATAAAGTCTTAAAATACTGGATTTTTTTTTTTTTTTTTTTTTTTTTTTTTTTTTTTTTTTTTTGGTACTGGGGATTGAACTCAGCGGCACTAGACCACTGGGCCACATCCCCAGCCCTTTTTTGTATTTTATTAGAGACAGGGTCTCACTGAGTTGCTAAGTGCCTCGCCATTGCTGAGGCTGGCTTTGAACTCGCGATCCTCCTGACTCAGCCTCCCAAAGTGCTGGGATTACAGGCGTGCGCCACCGCGCCCGGCTAAATACTGGATTTTTTATGTGAGACTTTTAATTACCACTTCAATCTCATTTTTCATTATTCATTATTGATGTGTTCAGATTTTCTATTTCTTCTTGATTCAATCTTGGTATGCAGCATAAATCCAGAAATTCACCTATTTCTTCTAGATTTAGCAATGTGTTAGCACTACTACTTCAGAGCAGTTTCTTAGGATTCTTTGCATTTCTGTGGTTTCAGTTGTAATGTATCCCTTTACATCTGTGGTTTTATTTATTTGGCTCTTCTCTCTCTTCTTCCTTATGGTTAGCATAACTAAATGTCAATTTTATTTATCCCTTCAAAAAAACCAACTCTTTAGAGCTTATGGAGAAAGTCCTTGTGCTAGAGAGGATGGCTCCTGCCATTAATGATCCTCCCCAGCTACAAGTCACAACATTCATCATTTTAATTCAATAAATAGGTTATTTCACCATCCCAAAAAAAAAAAAAAAAACCTCTTCATTTCATCGATCTTTTGTGCTTGATTTTAGTTTCAATTTTATTTATTTCTGTACCAATTTTCATTCTTTCTTTCCTTCTACTAATTTTGGGTTTGGTTTGTGCTCTGATTTTCTAAGTCTTTGTGGTACATTGTTAGGTTGTTTATTTGAAATCTTTCTGTTTTATGATGCATGAATTTATTGCTATAATCTTCCCTTTTAGTACTGCTTTTGCTATATCGCACAGATTTTAATATGTTTGTTTTTATTTTCACTTATTTCAAGAAATTTTATTGCCTTTTTAATTTCTTCAATTACCCATTGATTTCTCTCTCATAAATAATAAAATAAACATGTACCAAAATTTATATTTAACAAAAGAATTAATGAGGAAACAAGTAAGATCTATGCTCCAGTTCAAAAAAGAATTCAAACAATATACAGTATCAATCACAATTGAGGAAATAAATGTACTAGTAAATGTAGGAAACTGGTAAAGACTCCGAGAAAAATCATCATTTATATTCTCATGAAAGTCCTTTGTATTTCTGTGGATCTACTTTACTACAGGTATTCTATAATAAGAGATTGCAAAGACAATAAAAGGCAATCAGAAAAACCTGGGAGGTACACCTGATAAAACATTTAAGTCTTTCACATCACATTTTTTTCCTGACACTTCATTTTTCACGTGAGTATAATTTGCAAGGTGTATTTTACAAAGTTTTAATTAAATTAGGATTTTCTAAGAATACAACTTATCAGTAAATTAAAGGAAGATTGTATTTTGTTTTGGTTGAACTTTACTAAGAGTTTACCAACATTAACAGAAAATCATTTATTTCTCTAATGATAGCTGAGATTATGATACTTTTGTTGCCCATACAACATCTAAGCTGTTTTGCATTTGTAGCTGTGCAATCCACAGTGATATTAATGATGTTTATATATAGTATAAACATGTAACTAATTTATTGCATCTTACGGTATGTATTTCAAAATACATATTTTATTATTATAAATTATTTTACTTTTTTATGTTACAGTTGGAACAATGCATTAGCTATTTTGAAAATGTTTATCAACTATGCTATATTCTTGATTAGACTGCCCTTTAGCGGGCATTATAAAATATTTTTATGAAAAGGAGATACTGAGTTGACTGGTTGGGAACCCCTGGCATGGATATTACCTATTACAACCTAGATTAAGTAAATTCAAGTCAGACTAGCAAAAGAAATATTAGAAACCATATTCCTGAATGTATACTCTATTTCTCTGTCCTTTTTCCATCCACTCTTCCTCTTCCTACCATAAATATAAATACAATCCCTGTTCTAAACGCTTCCTTGTAAATAGGAGGTTGACATCTAATGTCCCCACTGAAGATCAGAATACTGATCTAACATTCATTTCAACATATTTTGTGTAAATTATAATGCATTCTTATAAAATAATGATGTTTTAAAACAACTATTCTTAACCAAAATCCAGATTCTTCATAATATTTTGATAAAAGGCAAAGTCAGAAACTAGAGGATATAAGACCCTATAATGTTAATCTTTAAGGGTTTCTGTATGTATTGTTATTTATTGCTATATAGAAAATGACTCAAAAAATTAATGGATTAAAGAAACAATAAAGATTTACTAGCTCTTCCAATTCCTTTAAGTCAAAAATCTGAGTGACTTACCTGGTAGTTCTGGCGTAGCACCCTTCTTACGGTGACAGTCAACCAGTCTGCTGGCCTCTTCAGACTTGATGTGGTCTGGTGAGCTCAGCTCCAACGTGAGGTACTTAGCTGGACGTGGCTACTTGAGTGTCCTCACAATGTGATCACTGACTGCTTCTAAACCAATTTATTCAAGAAAGCAAAGTGGAATAGTAATGACTTTTATGACTAAGACTTGGACCCATAAATCCTCACTTCAACGCATTCTATGGCATTCATCCATATGCAGTGTGGAAGGGGGCTATCCAGGGAAATGAACCACAAAAGGGAAGGATCATCAATGCCATCTTCAAAGCAAACTACCATTCCATGTAATGTTTTGTGTATCTTAGTTGTCCCAAATTCATGTTCTATTTAATATTAATTTTTATTACTTCTTGGGCACATATGACACTATTAATAGAAGAAAATATTGATTATTTTGCTTTGCAAATTAGAGCTGAAAAAAGCCATCCAAAAATTGAACTATGGCCATGATCTTAAAAAGCTACCTTACTTACCAGGTGCAGGGTACACACCTGTAATCCCAGTGACTAGGGAGGCTAAGGCAGGAGGATTACAAGTCTGAGGGCAGCCTCAGCAACTAAGTGAGAACCCTGTCTCAAAAATAAAAAAGTCACATCCATATCACAATTACTTCATTTATCCCAAAATGTTCATTTCTTCAAAGAAAACAGCCATAAATTTTATGAAGGCCACCAACAAGCCAGGGAAAGATATAGATGGGCTCTTTTCTCCAAATGCATACTCACAATTTCCTTATATAGAAGCTAATTTTAAATTGAAAGCAAGTATATCATGTTTTTTTTTTTTTTCCAAAATGAAGACAGAAAGTAATAAGCTATGATATGGCTCGGAGTTTTGTAGTTTTTATAATAGTTTTATAAGGTAGTGTTTAAGTCTACTAAGATTTCACAGATTCAGCATTTTTATTTAGTGAGAGAAAAGTATTAAAAAAACTAGGCTGGGATAATTCTATCTTTGATCAATGGTTTGAAAAGAGGAAGGTTGTATGCTTAAAAAAAAAAAGTAGATATGTGTGTTTCATTCTAATGTGAACCATTGGTCAAGGAGACACCCTGCCTGTAGCCCTGGGCTACCTCTCTTAATCACCCATTTCCATCACTTAGAAAAGACATAATTAGACAGATAATTCAAGTACTCTAATAATCCACATCATGTAGCAAGTGCAGAGTATATAATCAGTGGGGAGTTCAGAAAATGGCTTGGGGTAAAAGAAGAAAAAAAAAATTTATTTCTTTTAGTTGTAAATGGACACAATACCTTTATTTATTTATTTATTTATTTTTATGTGGTGCTGAAGATCAAACCCAGTGTCTCACATATGTTAGGCAAGTGCTCCACCACTGACCCATAACACCAGCCCCAAAAAAGAATTTTTTTCAATACCCAAGGCATAGTGCCCAAAACAGAACAGGTACCAAACAAATATTCATTCCTTCCCATCCGGTCCTCAATATTACCTCTCAAGATTGTGAGTGGATTTTCAGGCCATAACCTCATAGAACACCTGAATAAAATAGTAAGAAATCACAATCAAGTCCCCCAGGGTTTAGGAATTAAATTTCTTCCTAGTTTCAGTTTTACTATAGATGTTACTTTAATGTTATGAATAATAACAAGAAGATGATTATAAAATATTTTCTTTCTGCAATTGGTTCCACTGAAAACCTTTACTTACGATGCAGATACATTTTATATTTCGTATTTATCTCAAATAACAAAGGACCTATTTCTTTATTGACAAATAAAAATTGTGTATATTTGTCATGAACAACATGATGTTTTGATATATGTATACTTGTGGAATAGCTCAATCAAGCTAATTAATATATGTTATTTACTTTTTCCATTGTGAGAGCACTTAATAAAATCCACATTCTTGGGGAATTTTAAAATATAATACATTGCCATTAACTATGGTCACCATGTTGTACAATCCATTTCCTGAACTTATTGCTCCCATTTAACTGAAATGTTGTGTCCTTTGACAAACAACTCCCCAAACCTACACACCCCAGCCTCTTGGTAACCACCATTCTTCTCTCTCTCTCTCTCTCTCTTTCTCTCTCTCTCTCTGAGTTCAACAATTCAGACTTCATATACATGTGAAATCATAAGGTATTTGTCCTTCTGTGTCTGGCTTATTTCATTTCAGGTAATACAATATCCTCAGGTTCATCCATATTGCTACAAATGACAGGATTTCCTCTTTAAGGCTGAATAGTATTCCTTTGCACGTATGCACCACATTTTCTTTATTCATCACCCATTAATTGACACTTAGGTTGTTTACATAGCTTAGCTGTTATGAAATGCTGCAAAGAACATGGGAGTTGAACTTAACAAAAATCTAAAAATAACATCTATGAGAAAAACTTCATAGGTTGAATGATGAAATAATGGACTTTTTCAAAATAGTAATTACCATTATACTCAAAACAAGTGATACACACTAGTTATTTAAAATGTTAAATAGTGGAGAAAAAAATTTAAAAGGAAGTGAGATAATAATGCTAAAATTTTTCTTACTTGGATATGACTGATACCTATCATTCCATAAATCCCTCAATCTAAAAATATAAACATATTTAGCATTTTAGATGGGAAGAGGATAAATAGAAGTACCCTTACAAAAAATGTATTTTTTCTACATTGCAATTCTAATAAAATTTATTGCTTTTAATTTTACTTAACTATAACAAAAAATAAACTGAAATGACACTAAAGAAATTTCTGAATTTCAGATAAATATTTACTTACCTCATGAGCTATTTATTCTTAAAAACTCCCCAAAGGTTAAGAAGAAAGTGTCACCATCTCAGTGGGTCCTTCAGCTCATGCCAAATAGAAATCAAATGCTTTCTTGTTGTCTGAAACAATGGATGTACTTGGGGAAGCTCCTCCTGTCATTCACCTGAAGCCTAGAGCATCCAGTCACCAACTTCAACTTCAACCCTAGACTCCTGACTCAAAAGAGAACCTGAAACACTAACTTGGAATATTATCACTTATGCTACACGATTCAACATTAGGCAGAATATTATTGTAATGCTATGAAAGGTAAAGTGACAGTCTCCCATTCACACTCCCCACACCCTAGGCTTTAGTGAATAGAGAGTATTTTACCGCTGACAAGGTTTATAAATTGAAAATTGGTCCTCCAATCACAACTCCCACAGCTTCTTGGACAGATTTCTGTAAGTAAGTGGATTTAGGACTTCAAACCTTCTATCACAGCTCCATTCCTGAGTTCTCTGACTATTCTTTGGTTGGCTAGAATATATGATCAAGTTGTTGTTTCAAGAAGGGTTTTGGGTGCCTTAGCTCCTGAGAACTGGGCTACTTACTGCCATACCTTTCAAATTTGAAGGATAGCTAGCTGAATATAAAATCTCTTAAACATCATTCTTTCCTTCACTTTTAGATTTGCTCCTTTGTCTTTAGCTATGTGATCATCTGACACCACCATGATTTCTTTTTCTGGGGGAGGGGATGGCCTCGTTTCTATGTGGCTTCCTTTTTCTGACTATATACCCAAATAAACATCCTTGAGCTTTGCTTTATTTCAATTCTTGAGATTCAGTACTTTTCTTTCTTGATACATGTCTTAGTCCATTTGCTACAGAGATGGGGCCTTCTGAGAAACTGAGGCAGTGCAAAGACCCACCCTTCAAACCCAATTCTTGCAAACAAGTTAGAAAGATTTCAGACATGTTTCTCAGAGTAACAGTAATGAGTTTATTGAAGAGATAGGAAAAGGGAAAGGGGACACACTCTCAAGGGAGATAGTGGGTCCTGTCAGAGAAGAGAGGGACAAGGTGCTTCTCCTGCACTCCAGTTTTATTGAAGCTCCCAGAGAAGTTTCCGGAGAGTCCTTCCCAGGTCCACCTCTTGACTTATGACTGATAACAAGATGATATCAGAGTTTTTAAGTCCCCACTGCCATGGCAACTCTAGGGCACATTGGCCCATGCTGACCAGTTCTTACACATGTTATGGTTAGGAGGAACTATCCTTATCTCCAGAGTTCCAGGATCTGATCACAAAAATCTCCCCCTTCTGGGTAACTTGGGTTTCTCTTATCAACATTATTTTGGGTCTGCAGTTAACAGGTAGTTTGCTAAGGAATGTGATATATCCTGACCACCCAGGTCAAACACGACTATAGGTAAATTGCTTTTAGGAAAAGAAAGCATGTGGGGGTCAGCACAGAGAAACCATTTTATAGAATTATTCTCTTAATCTCATGTTCCCACCATCTTCATCTGTCTGTTCCCTAACACATTCAGGAAGCTATAACAAAATACTTTACACTGGGTAACTTATATACAACAGAAATTTATTTCCCGCAATTCTGGAGGTTGAGAGGTCCAAGATCAGGGAGCTAACAGATTGTTGGGTGAGGGTCCATTCCTCATGGTCAGCACCATCTCTCCATGTCCTCACATGACGAAAGGGCTAGCTAGCTCTCTGGAGTCTCTCTCTTTTTTTTTTTTTTAGAAGTTTAATATTTTATTCTTTTTTTTTCCTTTATTTTTTTATTTATAATAATAGTATGTATTACAATTCATAATGCACATATATAGCATCTTTTTACATACAACTGTTTGTATACAAAGAATATAAGTACCATTCAGATCTTCAATCATGCATTTAGGATAATGATATCAATCTCATTCAACCACCAATTTTTTTTTATTCCCCCCCTCCTTCCCCCTTGCTCCCTCCCTTCCCCTCCCTTTCCTTTGACCATTCTAGTGTTCCTCTAATCCTCCTATGTACCCCCATCCAACAACACTGTGAACTAGCCTCCTTGTATCAGAGAAAACATTCGGTATTTGGATTTTGGGGATTGGCTAACTTCACTTAGCATTATATTCTCCAACTTCATCCATTTACCTGCAAATGCCATTATTTTATTCTCTTTTATTGCTGAGTAAAATTCCATTTTGTATATATACCACATTTTCTTTATCCACTCATCTACTGAGGGACATCTAGGTTGGTTCCACAACCTACCTATTGTGAATTGTGCTGCTATAAACATTGAAGTAGCTGTGTCACTGTAATATGCTGTTTTTAAGACCTTTGGGAAGAGACCCAGGAGTGGGATAGCTGGGTCATAGGGTGGTTCCATTCCCAGTTTTCCAAGAAATCTCCATACTGCTTTCCATAGCGGTTGCACCATTTTGCAGTCCCACCAGCAATGTATGAGTGTGCCTTTTTCCCCACATCCTCACCAACATTTATTGTTGTTTGTGTTCTTGATAGCTGCCATTCTGACTGGAGTGAAATGAAATCTTAGAGTAGTTTTGATTTGCATTTTTCTAACTGCCAGCAATGTTGAACATTTTTTCATGTATTTATTGATTACTTGTGTATCTTCTTCTGAGAACTGTCTTTTCAATTCCTTAGCCCATTTGTTGATTGGGTTATTTGTTTTTTGTTGTTGTTGTTAAGTTTTTTGAGTTCTAGAAATTAGTGCTCTATCTGATGTGCACGTATTAAATATTTGTTCACAATTAGTTGGCTCTCTATTCACCTCACTGATTGTTTCTTTTGCTGAGAAGAAGCTTTTTAGTTTAAACCTATCCCATTCATTAATTCTTGGTAATAATTCTTGCGCTACAGGATTCTTACTAAGGAACTTGGGGCCTAATCCGACATGTTGGAAATTGGAGCTTACATTTTCTTCTATTAGGTGTATTGTCTCTGGACTAATTCCTAGGTACTTGATCCACGTTGAATTGAGTTTTGTGCATGGTAAGAAATAAGGGTATAATTTCATTTTGTTGCATATGGCTTTCCAGTTTTCCCAGCACCATTTGTTGAAGAGGCTATCCTTTCTCCACTGTACATTTTTGGCACCTTTGTCCAATATAAAATAGCTGAAATTATATGTATTAGTCTCTGTATCTTCAATTCTGTAACATTGGTCTACCAGTCTGTTTTGGTGCCAATACCATGCTGTTTTTGTTACTATTGCTCTATAGAATAATTTAAAGTCTGGTATGGTGATGCCACCTGCTTCACTTTTCTTGCTCAGGATTGCTTTGGCTATTCTGGGTCTCTTATTTTTCCAGATGAATTTCATGACTGCTTTTTCTATTTCTTTGAAGAATGACCTTAGGATTTTGATTGTAATTGCATTGAATCTGTATAATGCTTTTGGTAGTATGGACATTTTGACAATATTGATTCTACCTATCCAAGAACAAGGTAGGTCTTTCCATTTTCTGAGTTCTTCTATGATTTCTTTCTTTAGTGATCTATAATTTTCCTTACAGAGGTCTTTCACCTCTTTTGTTGATTCCCAGGTATTTTTTTTTTATGTTATTGTTAATGGGGTAGTTTTCATCATTTCCCTTTCAGAGGATTTGTCACTGATGTACAAAAATGCCTTTGACTTATGGGTATTGATTTTGTATCCTGCTACTTTGCCAAATTCATTTACTAGTTGCAAAAGTTTTCTGGTAGAGTTTTTTGGGTCTTCTAGGTATATTATCATGTTATCAGCAAATAGTGCTAATTTGAGCTCTTCTTTTCCTGTCTGGATCCCTTTAATTTCTTTCGTCTGTCTAATTGCTCTGGCCAGAGTTTCCAGTACTATGTTAAATAGCAGTGGTGAAAGGGGGCATCCCTGTCTTGTTCCAGTTTTTAGAGGGAATGCTTTCAATTTTTCTCCATTTAAGATAATGTTAGCTCTGGGCCTTGCATAAATAGCTTTTATAATGTTGAGATATGTTCCTGATATTCCTAGTTTTTCCAGTGTTTTGAACATAAAGGGGTGCTGTATTTTGTCAAATGCTTTTTCTGCATCTACTGAGATAATCATATGATTTTTATCTTTAAGTCTATTGATGTGATGTATTATGTTTATTGATTTCCGAATGTTGAACCAGCCTTGCATCCCTGGAATAAACCCCACTTGATAGTGGTGCACTGTCTTTTTGATATGTTTTTGTATCCGATTTGCCAGAATTTTGTTGAGGATTTTTGCATCTATGTTCATTAAAGATATGGGCCTGAAGTGTTCTTTTTTGGATGTGTCTTTGCCTGGCTTTGGAATTAATGTAATAGTGGCCTCATAGAAAGAGTCTGGAAGAGCTCCCTCTTTTTCTATTTCTTGAAATAGTTTGAAAAACATTGGTATTAGTTCTTCTTTGAAAGTCTTGTAGAACTCTGCTGTAAACCCGTCAGGTCCTGGACTTTTCCTTGTTGGTAGCTTTCTGATGACATCTTCTATTTCTTTGCTTGTAATTGATCTGTTCAAATTGTGTATAGCCTCCAGAACCAGTTTAGGCAAATCATACGACTCTAGAAATCTGTCAATGCATTCAGTATTTTCTATTTTATTAGAGTACAAGTTTTCAAAGTAATTTCTAATTATCTTCTGTGTATCTGAAGTGTTTGTTGTGATATTCCCTTTTTCATCACTAATGTTACTAATTTGAGTTTTTTCTCTTCTTCTTTTTGTTAGCATCGCTAAGGGTCTGTCAATTTTGTTTATTTTTTCAAAGAACCAACTTTCAGTTTTGTCAGTTCTTTGAATTGTTTCCTTAGTCTCAATTTCATTAATTTCTTCTCTGATTTTAATTATTTCCTGTCTTCTACTGCTCTTGGTGTTGATCTGTTCTTCTTTTTCTAGTTCTTTGAGGTGTGATGTTAAGTCATTTATTTGTTGGGTTTTTTTCCTTTTAAGGAATGAACTCAGTGCAATGAATTTTCCTCTTATTACTGCCTTCATAGTGCCCCAGAGATTTCTATATGTTGTATCTGTGTTCTCATTTACCTCTAGGAATTTTTAATCTCCTCTTTGATGTCTTCTTCAACCCCTTGTTCATTCAGTAGCATATTGTTTAGCTTCCAATTGTTGGAGTAGTTTTTCTTATTCCTTGTTTTGTCATTGATTTCCAATTTCATCCCTTTATGGTCTGATAGAATGCAAGGTAGTATCTCTATTTTTTTATATTTGCTGAGAGTTGCCTTGTGACATAATATATGGTTTATTTTGGAGAAGAAGCCATGTGCTGCTGAGAAAAAAATTGTATTCATTTACTGAGGGATGAAATATTATATATATGTTCGTTAGGCCTAAGTTATTAATTGTTTTAAGGGGGGCTAAAGTTTCTTTGTTTAGCTTTTGTTTCGATCATCTATCCATTGGTGAGAAAGGTGTGTTGAAGTCCCCTAGAATAACTGTGTTGTGGTCTATTTTACTCTTGAACTTGAGAAGAGTTTGTTTGAAGAATGTAGGTGCTCCATTATTTGGGGCATATAGATTTATGATTGTTATATCCTGTTGATGAATGGTTCCCTTAAGTAGTAAGAAATATCCATCTTTGTCCCTTTTGATTAGCTTGGCTTGAAGTCTACCTTATTTGAAATGAGAATGGAAACCCCTGCTTGCTTCCGCAGGCCATGTGAGTGATAAGACTTTTCCCAGCCTTTCACCTTCAGTCTATTGATATCTTTTTCTACGAGGTGTGTTTCTTGGAGACAGCAAATTGTTGGGTCATTCTTTTTAATCCATTCAGATAATCTGTGTCTTTTGAATGGCGAGTTTAGGCCATTAACATTCAGGGTTATTATTGAGATGTGATTTTTATTCCCATCCATTTTTATTTGTATTATGGTCTTTAGTTTGATTTGGTGTCTCTTCTGGTTGGTATTTCCCTTAGTTTAATATCTCCCTTTGTTGATTTTCGTTGTTATTTTTCTCTTCTTCTTCATGAAAAATGTTGCCCATGATGTTCAGCAGTGCTGGCTTTTGAGTTGCAAAATCTTTTAACTTTTGCTTGTTGTGGAAGGTTTTTATTTCATCTTCGAATCTAAAGCTCAATTTTGCTGGATATAAGATTCTTGGTTGACACCCGTTTTCTTTCAGAGCTTGAAATATGCTATTCCAGGATCTTCTTGCTTTTAAGGTCTGGGTTGGAAAGTCTGAACATAGTCTGATTGGTTTCCCCCTATATGTAATCTGCTTCCTTTCTCTTGTGGCTTTTAATATTCTGTCCTTGCTCAGTATATTAGGCATTTTCATTATAATGTGTCTTGGTGTGGATCTGTTGTGATTTTGTATGTTTGGTGTTCGGTAAGCCTCTTGAACTTGGTTTTCCCATTCATTCCTCAAGTTTGGAAAATTTTCTGTAATTATTTCATTAAATAAATTACTCATTCCTTTGGCTTGAAACTCTGCCCCCTCCTCTATCCCAATCACTCTTAAGTTTGTTTTTTTTTATGTTGTCGCATAATTCTTGAATTTCTGTTCTTGGTTTCTTACCATTTTTGCTGTGTAATCTAGATTTTTCTCTAGGATATATATTTTGTCTTCATTGTCTGAGGTTCTTTCTTCCAAGTGATACTCTGTTGGTGATACTTTCAATTGAGCTTTTATTTTGGTTTATTGTTCTTTCATTTCCGGAATTTCTGTTTGGTTTCTCTTTAGAGCCTCTATCTCCCTATTGAAGTAATCTTTTACTTCCTGTATTTGTTTATGGAGTTCTTTGTCAAAATGATCTTTCACCTCCTGTATTTGCTCCCTCATCTCATTTTTTAGTTCATTCTTAAGTTCCACAAACACTTGGAATATGTAATTTCTAAATTCCATCTCTGGCATTTCACCAACTGTGCTTGCCATGGAATCTACTGAGGAGGTATACTGATTTGTTTGTGTCACTTTCTTCCCTTGTTTCTTCATATTGCTTGTGTGTCTTATCTTCCTGCACTGTGGGACTTTGACTCTTTTGATTTTACCTTAAAGCTTTATGTTGTTCCTGTAGTACAATGCTATCAGATCCCCTTATATTTCATTTACACTTTAAAATCAAACACTTTCTATTCAGAAATTCCCAGTTTGATCACAATGTACAGATTTAGTTAACCCAGATATTGTTTCCAATTTACTCTGTACGCTTCTGATGGGGTTTTATAGTTTCAAGAATTGGACACAGAGGTGATATGTTTAGGAAGAAGGAAGTGAGTATATTGAATTGTTCTTTCTTAGACGGTATGAGAAGAGAGTTTTATGGAAGTGTTTTAGTATCAGCAGACGAGAGGAAAGAGAATGGAGTGAATGATTAGGTGGAAAGTCCGATTTATATATAAACCTAACTTATGCAGTGGTTGAGAGAAGAAATAAAGAAAGATGGAAAAGAAAAAGAAAAAAAATGATCAAGGAGTAGAAATTAGTGTAAGAGAGAGGGGAGAGAGAGTGAGTCAAGAAAATAGAGAATAAACTATATATAACACCACTTTGCTATATATTTCAATTGTACCTGTTCTAGAAATCCCAATTTCTGCGTATAACTTGTTTTTGCCTCTGTTGAGTATGCAATGGCAGGGTGTAAATAGGGAAGATGAAGGAAGAAGAAAAAGTACAAAAGTGAGAAGGAAGAAAAGAAAGAAAGAGAAGAGGAGCAGAAGCAAACAAACACACCATCAATCAAAACAAAACAAAGCAAAAACAAACAAAAAAAACCCAAAAAACAACAAAACAAACAAACAAACAAACAAACAAAAGTGGAACCCAGGAACAAGTCTCAAACAAAATGGACCCTGGGAAGCCCTTCTTTTTTCCCTTCCAGTTTAAGCCAATTGACCTGGTTCACGTCCAGTCAGCGATCCTGTTAGTGGAGTCAAGACTGCACCTTTGGCCAGTTGCAGAATGGCACAGCGGAAGAGTGGCTCGGTGGGTACCTACCTCTTGTTCTGGTCACAGCTGGGCAGGTCGAACTTCCCCTCTTGTTCTAGTTGCAGCTGGGCAGGTCGCACTTCCCCCCCGGGAGTGGAGGGGGCTTTTCCTCAGTTCGAGTCCTGCGTGCAGCAGCAGGGAACTGCTACTCTGGGCCCTGGAGGCCAGGTGAACTGGCGGCTGGGTCTCTCCTTCAGGGCGGATGTGCTGGCAGTCTGAACTGGGAATTCCGTTTGTAGGTCACAGGACCGGCAGGCCTAACCAGGATCTCACGTGGGCAGGCCAAACTGGGAACTTAAGCCCACCGCTGAACTGGGAACTTCGCCCACAGGTCACAGGGCCCACAGGGATCCTCTGAACCGGGATCCTCTGGAGTCTCTTTTATAAGAACATAAACCCCAAGGAGCAAGGCTAGTCACCTCCCAACGGTCTCACACTGATACCACCATCTTGAGGGTTAGAATTTCAACAGATGAAAGCTGGAGATGTGGCTCAGTAGTAGAGTATTTGCCTAGCATATGCAAGGTCCTGGCTCAATCCCCAGTACCACCAAAAAACAAACAAAACCAGGATTTCAACATATGAATTTGGGGTAGATACAAACATTCAGACCATAGCAAGGGATATGGACTAATTTCATTTGAGTCATTTTCTGATATCATTTGGACCTCTAAATTCAAGTTGTCTTAATATGTCAGAAAAATTTTTTTCTTCTTTCATAGTTTTGAGGAATTTTTCTGTTGTTTTTTATTTAAGAACACAAATTGTACAGATGCTGGTTCTCATTTGTCATTCTTCTGTATTTATGATCTCATCTATGATAGCTTTCTTACCTTTATCTTTTCAAATAATTTTTAATGATTTCCTGCCAGCTTGTTAGTATTGGCCTGGCTTTCTTCAATCATATTTATTCCATATTTTCATTAATTTTTAATAAATAAGGGCATTATTTTAAAAGCCAAATAGACATTCATCTCTAGGAAGATAGAATTTATGCACTTTTTCCTATTCTTCCTGCTAAGTACAACTAAATACACTGAACATTATATACAAAACAAACTTGAGAAGACTCTGGAAGGTAAAAAGAGAAGGTAACCCAGCCAGGGTCCTTAGGATCACAGAAATGACATGATAGGGAGCTTCCTGAGTTTTTGTTTGTTTGTTTGTTTTGGGGGGGGGTTGGGGTTTTTTTTGACTCATGTATCCTAGACTGAAAAGGTACTTGAAGAAATAAGAACTCTGCAAAAGACACTGTTAAGAAGATAAGAAAAAAACAGACTGGGAGAAAATACTTGTAAACCACAAGTTGACCAAGAATGAGTAGCTGGAATATATAACAACTCTAAACTTAGCAGTTCAAAAATAGCCAATCAGAAAATTAAAAAAAAAAAAAAAACCCAAGAAGACACATTTTGCCAAATAGGATGTACAGATGGCATATAAGCACATGAAAAGACATGCAGCATCATTATTAATTAGTAAAATGCAAATTTAAAACCACAATGTAATATCACTACATACCTATCAGAATGACTAAAATTTTTTTTAAAAAATGGTGACACCACCAAATAATGGAAAACACACAAACTATATCATTAACACATTGCTGGTGGAAATGTAAATGGTACGGACTCTGTAGAATAGTTTGCCAGTATTTCCAAAAATTAAGTACTCAACTACCATGCCAGCTATTTGATTTTTGGACATTTTTGATAGAGAAAGAAAACTTGTGTTCACATAAAAACCTGTACACGAATGTTCATAGCTGCTATATTCATAACAGCCCAAAACTAAAAACAATCCAGATGTCCTTCAGTGGGTAAATGGTTAAACCATCTGTGGTTCATTCATATCGTATAATACTAAGCAGGAATGAAAAGGAATGAATTATTGATACACATAACAATTTGGATGGCTCTTCAGAGGATTGTGCTCAGTAAGAAAAGCCAATTTGAAAAAGTCGCATGCTGTAGTATTCCATGCATGCAACATTTTTGAAAGAACAGAATTATATAAATGGAAACCCAATTAGCAGTTGCCAGATTTTAAGGAGGGACAGGATGGAAGAGAAGTGGGTGTGACTTCAAAAGAGCAACATGGTGGGAATGTTTTGGCTAGGCTATCAGTATCAACAGCCTGGCTGATATGATACTATAGTTTTGCAAGGCGTTATCATTAGGGGAAATTAGATAAAGGGGTACATAGTATCTCATGTATTACATTTTCCTTGGGATAAAATTCACATAACGTAAAATTCACCATCTTAGTCAGCCTTCAAGCAGACAAGTTAGTGGTTTTTAGTACATTCACAATGTTGTACAAGTCTTACCTCTGTTTCCAGAAATCTTTCATTGCCCCAGAAAGAAAGGCTATACCCACAAAGCAGCCACCTGCCATTAGTTTTCACAATGTTACAGGGCCAAGGCCTTCTGGTAAATTGAGGTAGCATTTCAAACCCTGATTTTTGTGATTAAATCAGAAATATTTCAGACAAGCTGCTCAAATAGGCACAAGTTTATTAGAAGGGATAAGGAAGGGAAAGGGACACACTTGTGGGAGAGAATGCATCTTATCAGAAGGACTATGCCCCTATCCTGCCTTCCACTTTTATTGGGGTCCTGGGGAAGTTTACAGAGAATCCTGTCCAGGTCCACCTCTTGACTTTTGACTGACAGCAGGATGACATCAGACTTTCAAATTTCCACTGCATGATAACTCTAGGTCACCTTGGCCCATGCTGACCAATTCTAATTGGAATTGGTTCTTACAGATTTTGTGGTTATGGGAAATTATCTTTAATTCCTGGAGTCTGTCTGATCTGTGTCAGGGTCATAAAAGTTCCCCCATGCAGGGCCTGCATTTCTTTTTCAGGTAACAGGTAGTTTGCTGAGGAGTGTAACATAGCGTATGGACTTTATCCAGGCAAGGCTGCAGGTATATTGCTTCTTAATAATGAAAGTATGTGGGGGTCAGCACAGTGGACCGCCTATTTTATAGAATGATTCCCTTAACCTCATGTTCCTACAGCTCAGGTCTGTCTGTCCCCTATCAACTTCCTGCTATTACAGAAGCCCAAATTTTAAGAAGAGGAAAGTTTTGGTCCTTCTCAGATCCTTCCTGAGCATAAATGCAGGCCTGGGCATGTAGGCAGCCTTCTTCCCAGGAATGTGTCAGAGCTTGGGAGAGCACTTGATCCCTAAAGCACCTCATGGTCCAGTCTTTCCTAGAGCCTTTGGTTAGTTTGTTGTTTGCCCCACCCAGCATCCATTGCCTCACATGGTGGCTGTGAGCACCTTTACCTGTGTGTTTTCAAGAGACCCCCCCAGGTAACCATTTTAGCCCTAGGATCCTCCTAGTTAGGAGAGATAAAGGCAAGCATTTTTTAGTTTTTCTTCCAGGGAGTCAGGAGACAGATTGAAAAAAATAATTAACATTCTTTGTTAATAAGGTCCACTCTGCTCCCTAAGAAAATGAGGCCTGTTATTTTCAAGGCTGCCACTGACCTAGGGAGTGAGGGCCACCAATAGGGAAAGTCAAAAATGCCACAGAGTTCACTGTACTTCCCACAATTCAGACCATTTTTCTTAATTAAGCGTTCCCTGATTGTTCTACATATTTTGTGAGCTTCCAGAGTATGAAAATGTTAATTTTGACACTTTCTATCAGTTTTTTGTTGCTTTTGTAGAAAGATAGACTTTTGGAGTTTCTTCCTGTGCTGTTTTCACTAATGCCTCTCCCTCTTCTTTCCTAGAACCACATTTGAATCTACAATCCTCTCAAAATAAAAGGGCTTATTTCTTTAAAAGTCAAATCACAGTAAATTGTTCTGACAAGTACAGGCATTTGCCATCTCACACCTACCCATGCTGCAGTCCCAGTCACCAAAAACAGTACCTTTTAACTCAGCTGACATGTACTCTTCCTTGTATTTTTAAAAAATATCAGTTTTGTATATCAATAAATGATACATTCTATTATTGTAAGTAAGCATTTAAGTTTCTTCCCATACCATCCCTTTGGCTTCCCCACCAATTCTTCCAATATAGTAATATTACAACTATAATTAAATCAGTATTTAGTGTGCAGATTATATATTCACAGATGATCATTTGCTCTATGTTTAATTTCTGTTTTCCTGAAGTTAGTGTTGTTGTTGTTGTTGTTGTTTATTTGCTTAGTTTTCTTTGTATTTGCAAATTCTTCCCAAACTTTCCACTGAAATTTCCATTATACCTTTCCACATTAGGTAACTTATCAATTCTAATTTTCGCAGTCCTCCCTCTCTTCTCTGGCCTGCTGCTTTCTCAGCCTTTTGGATAGCTGTCACCTGGATTTTCCCTTTAGTGTCATTCTCAGAATTTCCTTGCCTTTCTCCTGGTTGGATTCCCTCATCCTGTTTCTGGGTTTACTCATTTGTTCCTGTCAAAAAATCTGGTGCACGAGTTATTGATTGATAGATTGATTGATTGTACGGGGGATTGAACCCAGGGGGGCATAACCTTTAAGACACATTCCCATTGCTGAGGCTGGCCTTGAACTTTTGACCTCCTGCCTCTAAGTCTCCTGAGCCGCTGGGATTACAAATATGTGATATCACACCCTGTGGAGCACAAGTTTTATTAGTCAACTTAATAAAGCTGAAAATATTTTTTAATTGGTGCAATGTGAGTGGACTTAATGATACAGGCATTTTACCTTCCAGTCTCCTCAGACAAATTCAATCTTAACTGGTTGCCTTTTACACCTGGGATGCCAGTCTTCCTGACAGATTCTTACATCCTAAGAAAGTGTTCCTGGGAGAAATTTTTGAGATTATGTGTTTGAAAATGTCTTTGGCCACCATGACACTTGACTGACAGCATAGAATTCCATTATGGTTATACTTTCCTCCAGCTAGCTGTCCCTTGAACATGACAGACAGTTTTCTTCCTTTGCCATTCCTGTTTGCATTTCCTACCTGACTAACTTTTTCACCAACCTCAAGTCTGTGCTCAAATATTACAATCTCAGTGACTGCCCTGTATAAAATCACAAGCCCTGGCACTCCCATCTCCTTTCCCACTTTTATTTCTATAGCACCTATCACCATCTGGCATGCTATGTATTTTCCTTCCTTTGCTTTTTTTTTTTCCCTGTCTTTCTCCACTACACAGTAAGCTCACTGGGGCCAGAAACTTTATTGTGTTCACTCATGTATCCCAGTGCCTGAATATAGTAGGCTATCCATATCTATTCATTGAGTGGACTAATAGTAAACACTTATTTTTATTTTCTATAATGTGCTAGAAAAGGAATATAACATAATTATCATATATAACATATATTTGCTATGATAAATAAAAATAGATTTGTGTGTATAAAATTAACTCACTACACATGTGACTTGAAGATCTAAAAGAGATTATGGAATCTCTTCTTTTTAGAATTTTATTTAACATGAAACAGGCAAGCACTTGATGCTTATGGTTCACTGTGTATATGTGACCCTTTCTTGAAGGAGCCCTAATTAGGAAGAGCTGTTGCAGCTAGCTGGAAGCCATAAGTTCCACCTGATATGTATGTGACGCACCTGTAGGCACCCGCAAAACTGAAGGTATATAACCAGGTGAAAGCGGTCCGAGTTAGGAGAACGAAGGAGAATTCATTCAGTCAGTCATGCAGTCACTTGGTCGGTCAGAAGAAGAGTTCGGGTCGGAGAATCAGAGCGGCCAGAACGTAGGCAGAGCGGTTACAGAAGAGAAACCAGATAGAAGGAGTAATGGCTGGTCAGAGTTAGGCCAAGGCTCCCGAAGAAGAAAGAAGAAGCTCTAAAAAATAATCTTTCTCTAAGCTAAGCTCTCTCTATCTATCTTTCTCTCTCTCTAAGCTAAGAAGACAAGAAGAAAAGCTCTCTCTAATCTTTCTCTCTAAAAATCTTTCTTTCCCTCTCTAAGCTCTAAGAAAGTAGAAGTAAAAGTAGTAATAGCTTTACTCTGCCTCCGAGTTTTTCTCCCGCGGCGGTTTGTGGCTGGCCATTTCAGGCAGCTTACGCTTTCTATCAGCATTTAAAGTAGCCTTGGGTCTGTGCTTCTCCCTCATACTCTGTTCACCTTTTACTTCATCTTCTGGTCACCAGTGTTGCCAGCTGGCTGGGCTGGCGAGATGAGCTGGGTTCAAAGGAGCTGGCTGTATCAATAACTAAGAAAATGGCGAAGAAACCACACAGCAGATGAACATGAGTTTCTAAGAACAAGGGCAGGACAGCTCGGTTACCCCAAGGGTCAGCTCCATGCTGGGCAGCACTGGAAAAAGCAAGAGAGCGAGTATACCCGAAACCCCCCTATTTATTGGGGAGAAGACATTCGATAGAATATTCCACCCAAATAAGGCAAAGGATAGGATTTCCAAGGGTGGAGTCTTGCTTGGTGATGTCTTGTGGTCAGCAGATTGAATGACATCTTGGCAAGTCACACCCATCTCAGGTGCTGTGTGGGATCACAGGCAGAGTGAGAGGAAAGGCACATTTACATTGCACAGCCCAATCAGCGCACATCACCAGACCAGTCCCCTCATACCCTAAAATGTGCATAGCTCACACACACAGCCCATGGATGGCTCAGGACACACTAAGGCTTCAGGAACCCCCAAGCACTGTACACTAGGCCCATCTTCTGTTGCTGGTTTCTCTCACTTTGGGTTTCAGTTCACCTACTTGGGGTTGGATCATTTCACCTGTGGTCTTGGCTTTGGACAGACCTTCTGCCTAGAGAGTGACCAAAATAGCCGTTTACTCTATGTCCAGTAGCCAGGTTTATCACTGGTGCCCCTACCATGCACATATACAAAAACCACCCTCCACACCTTACAGCAACCCCACACACTCCAGCATAACAGTTACTTTTTTTTTAATTTTTAATACTTCATTAAATAAATGACATTGGCTTCTAATACTTGACTTTCCTATTGTAGTGTATAAAATTTAATGTTGGAAAGACCTGTATCACTGTTGTGTCTCATTTTTACATAAGAACCAAATGAAAACAATTTGTAAAAAATATAAGTGGTGGTACAGTCTGAATAACTTTTTTCCCAAAAAATAATTGCCTATTGCCTTAATAGGTTTAATCTTGAGCCAAAAGAGAATAGGAGCCTTTTAAAAACACATTTAAATGGGGATGCTAGATCCAGCAAAATAAAATACAAGATATCCAGTTAAAAATGAATTTCATTTAAACAAAAAATAATTTTAACAGATGTGTGTTTCAACAGGCATCTTATATTTTATTAAGTAACCCTACATTTAAATAGCCTACTGTTGCATCCATGAAATCATTTGGTTAGGTTTTTGGTGAATGTAAAGGATTAATATTAAGATGCTACAAAGGGAGATGGTTAGAAATTCACTGATGACATGATGCAGCAGCCTATTTTAAGCTGGTTAAAGTCTGTAGAGAAAGGTGTGAGTAATGAGATGCTGGCCCAAGAGCAGAATGAAGACATTCATCAATGTGCTTCTTGCCTCAGATTTCTCGACCCTTATCATCTGCAGGGGCACAGAGATCACATCCTAGGAACACAGATTCAAATGCACTTTCCATGTTGCAAAGAAGCCAAATCAAACCATAGATAGCACTGGAAGCCTTTCAGTTGATTCACCCCAGATTCTTCTGTGAATATCTTAGCTTAGGCCATCATAACAAAATACCATGTTCTGGGTAGATTAAATAAAATAAATTTATTTTTCACTGTTCTGGTGTTCAGGAAGTCCAAGGTGGAGATGCTGGCAGACTTGGTTCCTGATGAGAGTTCTTCTCGTTTGCAGATGGATGCCTTCTTGCTATATCCTCACATGGAAGAAAGAGATATTATCTCTCTCATATCTCTTCTTATAAAGTCACTAAGCCCAATACCATTCATGACTATTTCACCCAAATGACCTTATTTTCTCCCAAAGACCCCGTTTCCACATACCATCATATTGGGGATTATGGCTTCACCATATGAATTTGAAGGGACACAAACATTCAGTCCACAGCAATGGAAATTTGAATAAAACCCTATGTGTATATACACAGAGATCTTGGCTGCTAGGAAATATTATTTCTGACAGTTGAGTGAATTATTGGTAGATACAACTAGGCACCCTAGTTGTAGAGAAAAGAGGGTGCTTCTCTGAAGTCAGGGCATAACTCACCAATAGCCAGATTTCATTTTAAGAAAGTAATAAAACTAATATGATTTTACCTTTCAGCACTGTTTATCACTTGGAGTTTCAGTTTTGGTGATTGCACTGTAGTAAATTAGCTGACTGTGAGTCCAAAGATTCTGTGTTCATCCAGACAGTCCATTCATCATACTTAGCATTTGGATTTCAGCAGAGCTTTCCCACATATTTGCCAAAATGCCACTGAAGTAATCACAGAAAGCCTAATGTTTTGTGCTTCTATGCTTTAAATATCATCAGTGGCTTTGGATTTAGGTTTATTGGACTATTTTAATAATGCATCAATTTTTTATCAAAAGTTTAATATGACCACTTTCTTAGCTCATAAATACTTCTAATTTTGATCCCATACCAAAAATGGGGCAAACTTTAGTAGTTCAATGCATACTTGAACCAAGAAAGCAATACAAAGTGGTGGTAGAAATTATCAGGGCATAATAATGTAAAAGTGGCAAAGGTTTTAAACATTATCAAATATTTATCAAGTTATATGGTCATTATACAGTTCAACTTATATGTGTCACTCACATCTTTACACTCTCAATATAATGTTGCAAATTGGCCAGCTATTCAATTAGGTTATCCAGTGTTAGGAAAGAATAATTCAATTTTAAGTGGTGAAAGTACCAAACTGTGATGATTAAATCCAAAAAATTCAATTGTATAAAATGCATTATTGGAAGATGAATAAAATATCTAGGCCAAAACTGTGCAGCTAGTTATATGGAAGTTCCAAGTGAGGGATGTTATTTCAATGCCCTCTGTGGTTTGGGATCTAAATATATTCCAGTGGTGAATTAGTCAATTTGTATTACCTGATCCTCATGTGTACTGTTGGACCAGGCACTAATTCCAGAAATTTCAGGTAACTGGTATGCTTTTAGTCTCACATGTCTAGATGATCGGACCCAAATAAAATGAATAGAAAGGCCCACCCTTTGTCTTCCTAGATTGGCACTGCTTGCCCTTCCTAACCAATCTCTCTCTTTTAAAGTATGACTATTAAAATGATCAATGAAAACATCATATCTCGTTTTATTAATTAAGGCAAACTTTTATTTATTTTTTTCTTCATCTTCTCCTCTTTGGAAAATACTTGGACATAATGGAATTGGTCTCAGGAGATTCCTCCACAGACAGTTCTTGGTCTCCACCTGAAATGGCCTCTGCCTCCCTGTCAGAAACACCACCTTTCTTTACTGCATCAAGCATCTTCTCTTTGACTGATCACAGCACCACAGATATAATGTCTATTGACCAAGCAGTTCTAGTTCCAGGGCTCACTCTCCCCACTAGTGATTATTCTGCCACCAGCCAGTTAGATTTGGAAATTTCACATTCACCTGCATCTTTAGATGGCAGCAGGTTGAGTACAAGCAGCCAAGATGCAATCAGAGACCTAGAAGAAATGGACATGTCTGACAACACTCTTGTATCATCGGAGATACCAGGACTGAGTGAGTACGTCTCTACTCCAGATCATCTCTTGGAGAGCACCACTCCCACTCCAGCTTTACAATATATCACCACTAGCTCCATGACCTTTGCCACCAAAGGCCAAGAGCTGGTAGTATTCTTCAGTCTGCGTGTTGCTAACATGCCCTTCTCCAATGACCTGTTCAACAAGAGCTCTGTGGAGTACCAAGCTCTGGAGCAACGGTTCACACAGCTGGTAAGTGGACACTGCTTATGATTCTCAACCCTCTGTGTCTCTTTTTTCCTTTTTGTGGTTGTTTTTGTGACTATACAGGATAATCATTGGCTATATTGAGAAGTGCAGGTTGGGAGAGAGGCCTGGGAAACAGCTGTTGCTGAAGGCATTCAGCTGGAGTTTTGAGATCAATTTGTGTTAGATTGGGGAAGTGAGTGCAGTGATGGACACTCAGGGAAAACACTGCCACCCAACGTCATGGGAACAAATTTACCTTTAAATCTCCTCCTTATAGTTCTTCCTAAATTAATTTATCCAGGAATAATTCTCAAGTACTGAACTTGGAATCTAAAAATAGTGTGGGTAAACTTTTCCTAAGTTGCAGTCATCTGATGGAAGAATACAAAACTATGCTGGTCCAGCACAGATGACCAGAGAGTTCAGGTATATGGTTTCCTCTTTTAGGTCCCTTAAATTCTTATAAACTTAAAAAGTGAATAAATACTTATAAATAAAGTAAGAAGATAATCATGATGACATATATCTTTGATAGCAAACACCCCAAACTCACATGTTTATTTTATTTCTTTTCTTTTTTTTTTTTTTTTTTTTTTTTTTTGTGTGTGTGTGTGTGTGGTGCTGGGGATCAAACACAGAGCCTTCTGCATGCAAGGCAAGCACTCTACCAACTGAGCTATATTCCCAGCTCCTGTTTATTTTATTTCTACAAGTACAAAAAGAAATGCTGAACTAGGTGGTGCATCTACACAGTCAAGGCCAATTAAAGACATACAATCATACCACACAGATTGCAAACTTCCGACAATAACAGAAAAACTATGTGTATACTGTGTATAAGTTAAATTATTATACAAACCAAAATCCATATAAAATCCAATTTCTCTGGTGAACATTTGCTTTAAAAAAAAGACTGCCTGTGCAATCACCCCCACCCCACCCCCCCCCCACACACACACACACCCATACATACATACCATGAGGTCAATAGATACTGGGACAGTTTCAGGAAAAAGAGTCCCAGTAAACCTAGCCCAGGTGTCTTAACAAGGGTTCATGCTAAGGTACCATAATGAAAAGCTCAAGAACAGAGTGACTTTTAAATTAGATACAAAGTTATTTCTCTTTCGCTTGATGAGTGGGACAGCTGCTCTAAAATGTCATTCACATTTCTTCATCTGTAGCTCTGCCAATGCCAGGGATGTCTCCTGATTTGCCTAGTCAAAGTTGGAGTATGGGAACATCCTTGTTTCCAGAGGAGATTCCAGATGGCAGTTTAGAGAAAGGCTGTGTTTCCAGTTTCTAGATGGCTCAGGATTTAAGAAGCAGGAGTAATGACACATCCCTGTTTTTCACTTGTGAGAAGGGGAAAGAGAGGGAGGGAAAGCAACTTCCTTATCAGCAGGTAATACCAAGGTGGCCCACATCACTTCCACTCAGATTCTGTCAGTAGGAACTAGTCACATGGTGTCACACCTGGATGCAAGAGAGGCTGAAAAATGTGTTCTCTAAGGAGCCAGCTTCTTTCCCATTAAGAGTAGAGAATTTGGGTTTGGGAGAAGGGACAGCTAGCCATCTGCACACTACATGAAAATAGATGATCCTTACTAGAGACCAAAGCAATGCTAATGCATGAAGAATGAGTTCAGTCAAAATAAAGAGGAGAAATCAGGCAGAATGCATTGAAAAAAGTTGCAACCATGTATAAAACATTATTTTCTTTTCACAATGAGGGATTACCACAATGTGGGTTAGTTTCAGAGCCAAAATTTTGATGGGATAGGATAATTATCAGGTGGGGACCAAGCCTGGGAGAATGCAGTTTGCATCTCTGCACTCTCTAGATTCAGAGGGAGGTGTGCAGTTCATGAAGGAGGCAGCTCGCTTATGAGGCCAGAGACAAGTTTGACTTCACTGAGTTTCAAATATTTCTGAAAAAATGATTTCAAAGATGGCCAAGGCTCACAAGAGGCAAATGAAAGAACCTGAAGCACAATACCCTGAGGCATACTTTTTTTTTTAAGGTAGATGAAGTTGTTTCTCATTTATTTTGTTTGCCAGTCTGCCACATATACACACCAACACACACACCTACACTGTATATCTTTGACGATATTAATTAAAGAGATAAGCAGTTTTCCTGCTGTACAAAAGAGAAATGAATTCTAGCTACTTCCTTTGGCTAATGTGCAATAAGATAACATTCCACTTCTGCAGCATAAACTTGTGACAAATACAGACAGTAGAAAATACAATCCTGTATTACAATGGGGTTGTTAAGGAATATATTTAATCAGATTTATTGAGTCACAATTTTGAGTTCTTGGGAAACAAGAATTCTAATTCATGATTTTTTTCAATTGGTTTCTTAGAGAAATAACCATACACCTGTGTTCCTAATTCTAAAACAAGACCCACCCTGGTTAGTACTTCCATGGAGATATGAGAGTATAGAATAAGGGGATGTAATGATCAATTTATATACCATGTGGCTTGGCTATAGTTCCCAGTTGCTCAGTTAAACATTGATCTAGGTATTGGTGTGCAATTTTATAGATGTGATTAACATTTATAATCAGTTGACGTCAAGTAAAGGAGATCATTATAGATAATTTTGGTAAACCTGATTCAATCAGTCAAAAGGCTTTAAAAGTTTTCCTGGAAGAAGTAAAAATTCTATCCATGAACAGCAGCTTCAGTGTATGCTAGGGAGTTGTAGATTGCCTCCCTCCCCATCTCCCCCTTTTCTTTCCCTTTTCTTTCTTTCTTTTCCCCTTCTCCTGTTCTCTCTTTGTGATGCTAAATATTGAACACAGGGCTAAACCCCATACTATACAAGTGCTCTATCACTGAGAGTGAGGCATACTTTTGAGATTATTAAATTATAGTTTGTAAAGCGATCCCTAGGGCAACATTTTTTGTTCTCCCTCACAATTCAGATAAGGGTACTGTGGTTCAACACAGTGGTTATGTGAGGCTTGATGAAGGTCACACAGCTAGGTAGGGAGCATTCCAGGACTGGCACCCACGTTTCCTGGCTGCCAGTTCCCGGCTAACTCCCCTGCATTACATCTGTGTTGGCCATGAATCATTTCCTGCATAGACAGGCACGCTGATGTTTAAGCTGTTGTTGATTTCAATAGGTCATTTCCAACTGGTTGCTTCCAAATAGCTGTCCCATTTATACAGGAGTAGGTCAGTTTGCTCCATGGCTCAGTTTGGAACATGTTTTTAATTACTTTAATTACTTTTAATTACTTCTTGTTTTATTAAAAACCTGGCATGCAAGCTGATAATGTTGGCTTGGATTTTTAAAAATCATCTGTTCTCACAATTCATTGTGAAGAAATCATTACTCATCCATCAAAATACAAAGAAAGGTGGAAATATGAGACATAATTACTGCAGATAGGTCATTAAGTAGGGGTGTTCTGGCCTCATATTAAACACAAAAACAAAAATTTAAAAAAACAATAAAAAGCAATTGAAATATATGTTTCAGATAATGAAAGGTAGCACAAATGGAATTAGCAGCAGCTGAACCCTTGGAACACAGTTAAGAGTAAACCATCTTTTATTTTGCAGCTGGTTCCGTATCTGCAATCTAATCTTACAGGATTTAAGCAACTTGAAATACTTAGCTTCAGAAATGGGAGCGTGATCGTGAACAGCAAGGTGAGGTTTGCCAAGTCAGTGCCGTATAACCTCACCCAGGCCGTGCATGGGGTCCTGGAGGATTTTCGTTCCACTGCAGCCCATCAACTTGATCTGGAAATAGACAGCTATTCTCTCAACATTGAACCAGGTAAAAGAATCCAAAAGAAAGTTATGGGGATTTTTTTGTTCATTTTGTTTTGTTTTGGTTTTGAGCATACTGTTCAACTGTGAAACCACAAAAATTACATTTAAATCACACTTGATAAAACAGCCTTTCAGAAGCTACAGATCCCATTATCAGAAAGGGAGAGTCCTAAGACATGCAGGTTAAATTTTTCCACATCGGAAAGCAAAGAACAAATGTACCTCTTACTTCACAGAGAGCTTTTTTTATTCCTTTCTTTTTTTATTTATAATAGTAGTATGTATTACAATTCATAATGCACATATATAGCATCTTTTTACATACAACTGTTTGTATACAAAGTATATAAGTACCATTCAGATCTTCAATCATGCATTTAGGATAATGATATCAATCTCATTCAACCACCAATTTTTTTTTCCTTTTACCCCCCTCCCTCCCCCTTGCTCCCTCCCTTCCCCTCCCTTTCCTTTGACCATTCTAGTGTTCCTTTAATCCTCCTATGTACCCCCATCCAACAACACTGTGAACTAGCCTCCTTGTATCAGAGAAAACATTCGGTATTTGGATTTTGGGGATTGGCTAACTTCACTTAGCATTATATTCTCCAACTTCATCCATTTACCTGCAAATGCCATTATTTTATTCTCTTTTATTGCTGAGTAAAATTCCATTTTGTATATATACCACATTTTCTTTATCCACTCATCTACTGAGGGACATCTAGGTTGGTTCCACAACCTACCTATTGTGAATTGTGCTGCTATAAACATTGAAGTAGCTGTGTCACTGTAATATGCTGTTTTTAAGTCCTTTGGAAAGAGACCCAGGAGTGGGATAGCTGGGTCATAGGGTGGTTCCATTCCCAGTTTTCCAAGAAATCTCCATACTGCTTTCCATAGAGGTTACACCATTTTGTAGTCCCACCAGCAATGTATGAGTGTGCCTTTTTCCCCACATCCTCTCCAACATTTATTGTTGTTTGTGTTCTTGATAGCTGCCAATCTGACTGGAGTGAAATGAAATCTTAGAGTAGTTTTGATTTGCATTTCTCTAATTGCCAGTGATGTTGAGCATTTTTTCATGTATTTGTTGATTACTTGTGTATCTTCTTCTGAGAACTATCTTTTCAATTCCTTAGCCCATTTATTGATTGGATTATTTGGGTTTTTTGTTGTTGTTGTTGTTAAGTTTTTTGAGTTCTTTATATATTCTAGAAATTAGTGCAGTATCTGATGTGCATGTATTAAATATTTGTTCACAATTAATTGGCTCTCTATTCACCTCACTGATTGTTTCTTTTGCTGAGAAGAAGCTTTTTAGTTTAAATCTATCCCATTCATTAATTCTTGGTAATAATTCTTGCACTACAGGATTCTTATTAAGGAACTTGGGGCCTAATCTGACATGTTGGAAATTGGAGCTTACTTTTTCTTCTGTTAGGTGTATTGTCTCTGGTCTAATTCCTAGGTCCTTGATCCACTTTGAATTGAGTTTTGTGCATGATGAGAGATAAGGGTTTAATTTCATTTTGTTGCATATGGCTTTCCAGTTTTCCCAGCACCATTTGTTGAAGAGGCTATCCTTTCTCCACTGTACATTTTTGGCGCCTTTGTCTAATATAAGATAGCTGAAATTATATGTATTAGTCTCTCACAGAGAGCTTTAATTTCCTTCTGAACAAAACTTTTGCTGTACTTCAGATTTTTTTTTTTTTAATGTCGCCCACAGCCAAGCTAAGTTACATTCTGATAGAAGTCAAAAGCACTTTCTTGGTGAACTGCAACAATCTGGGGGTTCCTACCTCATAAACCTTCCAGTCACAGTGAGCTGTCAGAACAGCCTCTTCATAACATAATTCAGGAAGAGACTGAGACAGCATCCTGAGGAAAGAAAAAAATCAGATCAGAATTCAAACTTAGAAAGTCACTTCGCCATCACTAGAGAAAGGAGAAAATAATCCCCTTTCCCAGTTGTGCACACTAGATCAGCCTCCTTGTGTAGGAAAAAACAAAGAAGAGTTAGTGGAAGAGACAGCTCTTAAAGGGGCTTAACCAAATAATAGGAAGCAAACCTCTGTTCTAGTGATTAAAGCACATTGTATGTACCAATATAACTAGCTCTGTCCAAATAGGAACTGTTTTCACCATTAGTTTCAAAATTCTGTTTTTTAACCAGCTAAAGGAAGTTTTTTGTAAATTCCCAGGAGGGCAAGAAGGGAGAGCTACAGACCTACTGCCAAAGCAACCTTCCAGTCAGGTTCACAACAGAGCCTCCTAATTGGGTATGAATTAGTGAAGTGAATCTTTTAACACCTTTCTCTGGAGCGCTCTGTGGACTAACAATGAAAGCAAAGGGAAAAGGCCTTGGGCAAAAATGCAAGCCAGAAGGCTCCCAAGGAATCGTTTATCTTTGACACAGCAGGGTTTTAAGAAACTTTAAGAAATTTTCCTTCAGTACCTTTGTAAACAGGATCATTAAAAAGATAGGACGCCCTTAGGCACTGAGCCTAAGAGTAGTAACCCCATGCAGGAGCAGCTAAGTGAGCCCTCTGGACCCCTTAAGAAATCAAAAGACCTCCTAAATGCTGGTGAGAGGCTGCCTCTTCCCCTGAAAGTTAATGTAGAACTGAGAAGGAACCAGGTTGTCCCTGCAATTAAGATCAGGAAATTAATCTCTCCTATCACTCAGTAAAGATCAGGAAGTATATGGGGAGAACCTGGAAAGCATAAGGGAGGTGAGAGACTAACCCTCCTTTCTTCCCTCACTCAGAGAGCTGACAGTTTACTAAGAGACCATCCAGTAACATGAGAAGGTCAATACAAGGAGCCAAGGTGAGAGCCCCCAGTCTCCACTGTGAGGACAGGCTTCTCAATGCAGGTGTCAGTTAAGAAGTGTCTTAGAAAGAGGGCAGGAACCTGATAGCACATTGCCAAGGTTGTAAAAGAGACACTGATGATATTGAAAGAAAGCACAGAATAACAATGGCTTCTGGGGTCCACAGCCCTGAATGGGAGACTGTGTACTAAGAGAAATATCCAATTTCCACAGGTGGAAACTGGAGATCATAGCAGGATTAACCAAAAGAATAGTTATAGTCTTTAGTATGGTGTTTGACATATTGTAGTTGCTTAATAAATGTTAATCATTATTATTATTGCAACACTGTCATAATTAATTTGACCAGTAATTTGCAACCTATATAGGGTAACAGCAAAAACAATAAAAAAAAAATATAAAGGTGGGAAGGTATTTATGTGAGAGTTGGAGCTGAAATTATTTTCACTAATTTCTTGTGAACAGTTCTTTTATGTAGCTTTTCCTTTAAGCAGCCAATAGAAATGAGATGGTGTGGGATGGGGTGTGGCTCAGTGGTAGAGTACTTGCCTCACATGTGGGAGGCACTAGGTTCGATTCTCAGCACCACATATAAATAAGTAAATAAAATAAAGCTCCATCAACAACTAAAAAAAAAAAAAATGTTTTAAAAGAAAAAGAAATGAGATGGTGCTAACATCAGTTTCAGTCCCTGCTGGAGCCAATCTTATGGTGCGCTACCTAAGATAAGAACACCTCCAGGCTGCCTACTATACCATTGGGCACTGGAGAATTTATAATTTTAATGGTGGAAATATAGGGGGAACACAGCATGCTGGACAACATGGGAAATTACCTGCCTGCTTTCCAGAGGCAGCTCAACCTGAGATTGATCAGCTCAAAACATCCAGAAATGGAGCCATCCTAAAGCCAGGTACAGCAATGAATCTGACTGGAAATGTACTGAATGGATAAATGATCACTCATAGTATCTATAAGGGAGACACTGCAAAACCACTGAAATTTTATACTCAGCTTTTCAGTAAAATGGTAGTCTTTACTGTATTCCTTACTAGAAACCAATAGAGTAAGAGAACCTAAAGTCTTAGTACATGGAAAACTCACAAAATACTGAATGAGTGAAAAATTGAATTCATGTAAGAAGTCTGTCAAGCAATGACTGTGGTGAGCCAGTTAGGACATGAGCAATGCTTCTACCAAAACATTTGAGGATAGCAGAATTAAGAAGTCAAATATGATTTATGAAATTGAAAAATAAACAATGAACTTGTGAATTCCTTTATATGAGTCAAAACGTATAAATCCAATATGAAAAGTTTCTAAAGGTAAGAAGTCATGGTAGTTTCCACCTAGATTTCAGAGGAGGGCCTAGAAATTCAGTCAAAATATAGCTAAGTCCAAAATTCCTCCAAGCAGTCCCTGAGAAGATGATGTGTGAAGGAAGATATGAGAGAAAAGTCAAAGCTGCAATGGAGACTCAGGAGTTTAGAGATGCCGGGAATGTGGAATGTCTGCCAAGGAAAGCTGCAGTAAGTGAGCAGAACCAGGCCAACAGAGAAGCCATGTGGGCTATAATCAGCAAGGCCACAGGGGCAGGGTAGCTCAAACCCTTTCAAGATATCATCTCACAACCATGTGCCCTGGATGTAGAGCTTTAGGACTTGTTTACTAAGCTGAGTTTTTGTCTTGTTTTGGTTCATTTCCTTCTTTCTATGCCCCTATTCCTCCCTTTTGGAATGGTAATGTTTACTCTGTGGTATTGCACATTGGATGTATTTAACTTGTTTTTGATCTTTACAAGGTCTCACAGTCAAGAGATTTCCTTGAGTCTTGGATGAAAATTTGATGTTTGAGCAGTGTTGAAACTGTGAAAAATATAGAGACCTCTTGGAAATGGACTTTATGCATTTTTTTCACTTTGAAATGGACATAAGCTTTTGGGGATCCTGGGTAGGAATGTTATGATCTTTAATGTTCCCTGAAAAGCTCCTGTTTTGAAAACATCTCCCCAGTTCCGCAAAGTTCAAAGGTAGAGCTTTTAGGTAATGATTAGATTATAAGAGCTGTAACCTCATTGGTGGATTAATCCATCTGATGGTTGTTATGATCTGGATATGGGGTGTCCCACAAATGCTCCTACATTGATGCAGGAATGGGAACAACTGAATTGTGACAGCTGTAACCTATTCAATCCATTTTAGTTTGAATGACTAGGTGGTAACTGTAGGCAGGTGGGGCATGACTGGAGGAGGTGGGTCACTGGGGGTGGGGGTGTATGCCCTGGAAGGTTGCATCTTCCCTGGAGTCCCTTCCTCCACCCCCTCTACTCCTGACTCTGCCATGAAGGAAACTTCCCTTTGCTATACCCTTTAGCCTTGGACCCAGAGCAATGGAGTTAGCTGTCTATGGACTGATACTTCTGAAACTGTCACACACACACACACACACACACACACACACACACACACACACATACACACACACATACACCCCTCAATGAACTTTTCCTCCTCTAAAAAAAAAAAAAAAAAAAAAAAAAAGTTTCTATTTATGCTAGGTTATGCATAGGTAAGAAGCCACTGTGCCAAACTGTACCCAAAAGTTTTCCTTTGGTCAACAATGAGTGGGAAACACAAGGTAGAAGTGATCAGGGAGGGACAGGCAAGGGACAGGTGAGAACAGGACTAGGCACTGACCACATGGGCTTCCTCACTCACAGCTAAGGATCCTAGTTTAGTTATTTCACCAAAGAAGGCAAAAGGTAAATTCCCTCATGGAAACAGCAAGTGAGTGCTCAGGCTAACTAATGTATGCAAGCCAGTCTCTGCACCAAGGAACTGCAGAAAAAGGAAAAGAGACATCTTAAAACTAACCGCTGGGAACAAAACTTTTTCATTCAAAAAATACTTTTTAATGACCATTTTCTTATGTGCCAAACTTCATACAAAGTCCTGGGGACTTGGGATGGTCCCAAAGAAGAGTATGGAGTTTTCCTTTATATTTTATTTTGATGAGGTCTGGCAGCCTGCACAGGAGAGAACGTAGAAGTAGAGATGATGTAAGGAATTCTAGTGCCTCTGGTCCATGAGCAAGCCTATGATGGATGGCTGGTGATGGTGAGGACTGAGTGGACTGAGCAGCTGGCAACAGCTTCAAGGAGCCAGGACACTGGCAGGTCATGCAACAGTACAGATTTCCACCGGAGAGTGGTGGCTGCCAAGGATATAAAACCAAGAGCATGCAGCAATCAAGTACACACTGGGACATACACAAACACCACCCTCATTCACCTGTTATTCATATCTCCTCCTATTCACAGCCTTGTTTCAATTCAGGATAGAAATAGCACCAAAACCCAAAAACTTACCATTATTGCTTCTGAACAGAGTTAATTAACTTCTTAATCCAAGCATTTGTATATCTCAGAAAACATCTTGAAAATAACCCCTAAAACACTTTTCTTGAAAGAAGTTGCAATAAAGTATTTCTAGCACCAAAACTTCTGTACAATTTTAGTTTGGGGAAATAAACATGAAATTACTTTTGTTTGTGTTTGTTTGTTTGTTTGACAGTGCTGGGGATGGAACCCAGAGCCTCATGCATGCTATACAAGTGTGCTACAACTGAGTTATAACCCCAGTCCTCTGTTTTGATAATAGAAGAAATAGGTATCTAAATTTTAAAGCAAATTAAAAAATATGAAGAAGATTTTCAATCATTTTCATCATCTTCTTTTTTTAATCTAGCAATGTGATAGCTACTTTACTCCTAGTTTTTTAGTGTGAATGGCTGATTCAGATTCTCTCCTTTTGGTGTTATATTTGAGCATTAGCTGTCATGGTGACTGACAGATAGGCTGATTAAAATGTCCTTCTAGAATAACCAACCAGTGCAGCCAGCTGATCTTGCTGCCTCTCAGGTCACTGGACTCTGAATGAAGATAATTATATCAGGTTCTTGGAGAACAAGAACTCAAATTCCGATTTACATGGGTCTTGGCTCTTTTGCTGGTATGGTCTTTTCAGGCATGGACACCTCGGGCTGTACTCAGTAGAGCCCATCCTCCAGCATGTAGGCATGTAGTAAAAGAGGCCTGAGGGGCACTGAAAATCAAAATTCCTGAAAATATCAAAAGGTCACTTTGGCAAATACAGGAAACCTCCCTGTTTCAGGATTTAATCTTCTGAGTGTTTGCTTGAACTCATTGGTGTTAGTCCAATCACTGAGGAAATTCTCCTTGAAAAAGAATTAAATGGGAAATCTTTGGAGAGAAAAAGGGCAACTGCTGGCAAAACTGTGTGTCGAAAATAAAAACTTTGGTTTGTCTATGGAGAGAATCCCAAGAAATTATCTTCAGAAAATGGAGATGGCTTGTTACACTTTTAACCCTTTCCCAGGCAGGATGGCTAAACACCATAGAGCAAACTGAGTTACTGGATTTATCACCCTTTTGCCCTTCCCTTATCACCTTCTTGTGAGAAATAGGAGATCGGAGCCATGCAACCCAGAGCAGAGAACAGGCAAGCTCTCCCACCTCCTTTCCAGTATTTCCCCAGCCTCCAGAATCACCTGCCCTTCCCACCCTGCCTCCCCTTCCTGTACAAAGAATCATCCGTTGCACAGTGAGCTATGCCAAAGCAAACAATGCCAAACATTTGTGTTGCTTATTAGTAAGACAATTGTTAGGATAACAGAGCTGGTGTAAAAAGGACATGGAAACTGGGATTTTCTACAGCCAGATAACAAAGAGATTGATGAAATAAGGTTGGTAAATATAAAACAGCACTATCATTGTATTTTATCAATCTTCTATGCATTAACTTCTAGCTTTTACAGAGTTGTGAAATGTCTGGACCATAATCAATAGTAAATAGAAAGTCAAAGTTACTGCCTTCTAGGCATCAGCAAACTTTGTCTTCAAGGGCCAGATAGAAAATATTTTAGGCTTTGCAAGCCAAAAGGCAAAATCGAAGACATTATGTAAGAACTTACGTAACCATTTAAAATTGAACCATTTAAAAATGTAAAAGCCGCCCTTCGCTTGCATGTTGTACAAAGGCAGACAGACAGCAAGTCAGATTGGCCCACCGATGGTCCTGGTTTACTAGGTGGTATTGCTGGTGTTCTAACACAACATTTAAGATCATGTAGTCAACTTTGCTCCTTATTTCCAAATGGTGGGTAATTTTTCTGAAGCCATCAACAGTTACCCAACCTCTTCATCCTTCTAGCCCTTATCTGTACTGCTACAGGAAAGTAAGCAAGTAAAGGATAATGCCATCATGATTCGGGTGCCTGTTCACTCATACTTCAGTGAACAATTATGGATCATCTGTCATGAGTCAGACATCTCACAGGCAGCAGGACCCAGAGATGAATCAACTCTGTCTTTGCCCTCAAAGAACAAAATGCCTAGGAAGAGAAATAGAAGCAAATACAAAAGGCTGTAATAGAACCTCTTAACACTGTCATAAGGATGCAAGCAGTCATGTTATAAAGTACAGAGGAGAGAGCAATTCCACGGAGGTGAGGGGTGACATGGCAGCTCTGTAGACAGTGTAATGAGCCCAGCCTTGGTTAAGATGGTGATGGACCTAGGTAGAGGGGCCAGGAGGGACTATCCAAGAAGGAACAGGAGGAAAAATACTGTTCTGGGAGACTCAAGGTACTTCAGTTATTCCACTGTAATAGCAGCTTTAGATGCAGAGTAGGAAGCGAAGGAAGAAGGAAGAGAAAACAAATCTTAAAACTAGGTCTTAAAGCCCCTGTCACATCTATTTGCACCCACATTGGTGGATTGGTTCTTTCTGTTCTCTTCTCTTCTCCCCACCCGCACCCTCTCTTTCTCTTCCCTCTGTAATGTAGGGTCTTTTAAAGTTAGACTTCAATAAATTACAGAAAATTCAAGAAGTGTTCAAAGTAAGAATTAAGCAGTCCTTACAAAAACATTTGCTTTCTCAATCATAAAATGCGGCATTTTTTTGAAAACAGTAAAAATGTATAAACAGGCACAAAGAGTAGCATATAGATTCATTGATTTTTTTCAAATTGTTAAATGCAAAAAGTAAAACAAAATTAGTAAGATCCCTTAAGGATTTAAAAAGACTCCAAAAGTATTTGGAAGTGGGAGACTGCTAAGGAAATGAGCATTAGGCAAAATGAACTTTAGCCTATGAAGCTGGTGTCTAAAAGCCAGGAGAGAGGCCAGAAGTAAAAGTATACATTTTGGAAGCCTCAGCTAAAGCCAGAGAGCAGGTAGAAATGATTCAAGGTGACATGTAGGGTGGCAGGAAAAGAAACCTGGGAATGGAACTGTGAGAAACCCCAACACTTAATGGGGAGATAAGATTGCCAGCAAAGGGAGTCAAGAAAGAAAATGAGGGAAACTAGAAGAGGATGCTTTAAGGAGAGAGGAGGCAGAGTCAGCAATCTCAGCAGCTGTGAGTGAACAATTGGTGGAGGTCAGATAAGTAGGGAAGGCAAAGCCCAGCTGATGGAGTGGCCAGGGGAAAGGACAGATGCTGTTGAGGTTGGAGGGAGACAGGAGGAAGGTGGTCTCTGAAGTTAGGCTCCCACCTTCCCATAGAAAACTGGGAAACCCAGGCTGTATCTTCCTTGATGAATGAATCTCAAACGGATTGCTCCCAGACCTTGGACAAAGACATCCCATGAGCTGTAAAACTGACAAGAGGCTTTTTAAAAGATTTATGTCTCAAAGGTCAGAGAAAAAATTGCAACTACAAGTTTTCTATAGTAAATGCTCTAGGGAAAGGGAAGTCAGGGGAGTCAGGAAGAAGCCTGTCTAAAGATTAATGAAGCTGAGGAGAAGTATTTCCTGTCTATGCCCCGATTTTATTATATTTACAGGTTATGCTCAAACAGAGCATTTACTTATTTTCATTTGCATACTATGAAACAAATTCCAATCAAGACTTTCCTTTTTTTTTTTCTCTTTACTTTTTAACGGCAGAGTAGAAAAGGAGGTTTGTGATAGTAATGCCAGGAGACGGAAATGTTATTAACTGGGTTCAATCCCCAGCTCCACCAAAAAAAAGAAGAAAAAGAAAAATGATGATGATGATGGTGGTGGTGATAATGATGATGATGAAAGAAAGAGAAAGAGACAGGGTGGGGGAGAAGAAAAACAGAGAACTGAAAAATTCTCCTGGATTTCTAGGTGAATATCATCTCACATTTGGTTCAGCATCTGATTTTCTGATGCGTCTTCTCAGTAAGAGTTACCAGTCCAGTCAGTTAGGCCAAATAACATCTGCAGAGGTAGAGACCTGTAGGAGAGTGGCACGCTGTTATTCCTGCATTCAGTGTGCCATTCGCCTTTTGAAAACTCCCTGAATACATGAATCTGTGATATGAAAAGTATAAACCAATGTTAGAACTTTCTGTGATTTATCAACTGAAAACCCGAATAAATCACAGCTTGCTCAGTATTCTGCCAGCATTTCCAGCAACGAGAGTTGTCTTTCATTTAGGCTGCTATGAAAATTCTTCAGAAGCATGTAGGGCTTTTATGCCAGTTAGCTGTGCAGGTTGGAGATTTCAAAAATGCAAAACCACATACAACTTATTCTCTCCTTGAAGCCTTAAGAAACCTCCTCAAAAATGGGCAGACCTCAAGGCTGGTAAATGGTAGACATTGAAATTAATTACAGTCTGGCATCCAAGATGCTTTAGGCAAAAATGTAAATCAACAAACTCATCTTCTCTGGAAAATGTATTATGTGCCAGACTCTTATTTATTTGCCAGGTCTGAAAAGGTGGTAGATGTCACTCATCACAATAAAAAAAAAAACCACAGTATCTATTGACATTATTGTAGTCTTGATAAATAAATGCACAAAGTAAGTATAATCCCCCAAAACATACTTTATACAATTGGAGAAACTGTGTTTTGGGAAAGTATAGTAATTTACCCTTCACTGGTCACACGACTACCAAGTACTGTAACTGGAATTCAAAGCTAAGTTTGTATGCCTCCTTTGACTCTGCCCTTCTGCCTCTTTATAAAAAGGAATCCTACTGGGTACACAGTGGCTGTTTGATCTATTTAGAAAAACTGACATCACAATTCAGGGTAATCCTTAATAAATTCTGTTAGTCCCTACACTTCATCAAATGAAATTTCCTATAATATTTTATTATATTGTTAAAATGTAGAGGGAGAGGGAGAGGGAGAGGGAAGGAGGGGAACAGAAAGAGAGAAAAAGAGAGAGAAAAGAAAACAGAAGTGTTCACTTTCAGGAATAAAACTCCCAAACCCACCTCCTGCTGGGGGTGTCTCTTCCCAACTGAGGCAGTTACAGGAATTCTCTGTCCTCCCTACCTCTCCTGCCTCTTCCTTCTCCGTTTACCTCCTGTGTCCCTGGCCCTGCCTCCTGGGATTACAATGGGGCCCTTTGCCTCCTGGAAGTCCATCACTGAGGATTTCCTGTTTAACTCCTGCTCTCAGTACAGAACCCCAACACTGGCTGCACTGCCAAATAGATTTCATGCTTCTCCAGTTTCAGCCTATGTCCTCTTTCCACACCCCAACCACCCCATGGAGCTTCCTTGAGACCTTCCCTCCAATCCCTTCACGAAGACCCCTCCACACAATTCTGGACCCCAGCCCAGCTGCTGGGCCAGTTCTCCCTGGCTGGCTGATCCTGAGACACTTAGGCCGCCATCCGAACACCTCCACCTCCGTTTGACAGATACAGATAATGGCTGAGAGTGGAGTTGATTCTTCAGCACATATACAGAGCAAGACGTATATGGGCATTCATAATCCACTCTTAGAAAAAAGAATTACTGAGATCCTACTTTAAAACAGTTAGTGGTGGTGGTTCTTGAGACTGTTGAAGAATTAAAATGAAACACAAAGTGTTTCACATGGCTTGCCCTTTAAGCCAGAAAGGACCCCCATTAATAACTTGCTCAATTCCACAAATGTGTAGTAAGCTCCAGTCACATTCATGGTGCTCTGTTATGTTTATCATTAACATTATTTTCAATCTAACCCTACCTTTCAGCAAGAACTCATAAACAAAACATTTTTGACCGATAACAATAAAACAATGAAGCAATGAAACATTAACTTAAATGTAGGTCTTTAAATCTTTCTTTTAATGACTGAATTGCATCAACAGTTATGTAGATCTCATGTGCCCCCATGTCCAGTCAACCACTCCCTTTGTCTTTATCCCAGTAGAATACCTAGAAATAAATAAATATGTGTACATATATATATACATATATACACATATTTACATATATACATATATGCATATATGTATACACACATAATTTATATTTTAGTTGGAGGGATATTAGTAATCAGTTTAAATATTTTAAGTAAAGGAAAAGTGAGATCCAAAGAACTAACCCACATTCCACAGGCCACAGGCAACTCTAGGAACCAGGCCTTTTTCCCAGAGTGCTTTTCTGACACTTTAGCATTAGACATCCAAATCCAATGTCCTCAGAATTCGGGGAAATAAACCCAAAAGATCTGTGTGGAAGGTGGGGTCCACCTGTGTACATCTCAGATGGATCCTCAAAAGAGAAACATGTTCGAATTGCTAAGCACTAAGCCCCAAGTACTATGTAAGAGTGATGGGCATGCATTGAGAAGGGAATAGTCAGACCACCAGGGCTACATTAAGACTTCCAGGGCTAAATTAGGACTTTCGAGGCTCTGAGACTTTTTGCCTTCATGAATATTATTAAAGAAAGAATATCAATATTAATGAATAAGGAATATTTAAGATCATATATTAAAACTGCATGAATATAAAGCTGAATATAATCCAGATTGGATTCTATTATTTTTCCTTCTTATTTTAAAGAAAATATTTTCGTGCATCTCTAAGTCTGGTGGGCATTAAGGCTGTAGTCTTGCGGATTGCTATTGATTGTGATGTGTGAGTTTGCACTGATGCCCCTGGCAAAGAATGACCGCCCTGCTTCTTTCCCACCAACCAGGACACAAACCTTGGTTCTGGGTTGGGGAAAAGGAGGCCAGGCTGACCAGCAGATGCCCCCTACTGTCAGTAGCGCGACTCCACCAAAATCTGGCCACTTTGTTCAGGCGTAAAGTTCTTGCAGGGGTACGCCTGCCTATGGACTCCGGAGCTGCTCTAGTTCTGCCTTTTTAAACTGGGAAAGATGATCCAGGAGTTTCCACCACAGGCTCGATCTGCTGCTGTAATCACGAAGCGATAATGGCTCTATCAGTGGTCCCCCGGAGCTGCTCCTGACACTGCGAGAATTCCTTCTAGACCTTGCTGCCCTTCACCAATGCGCACCGTACAGTCGTTTTTAGGGAGACAGAAATCAGTTCGAGCACTTAAATTTCATTCCTTAAATCCAGCCCTACTTCTTTTGCAATTGGGCGCCATCTAGCGAACACTATGTTTCATCGCACTGGGGGGGAAAAAACGTCCACAAGAGACCCCCAAAGCCCTCAGTTCTGGCTGGCCCGGGTGAAGCCTGAATTTTGTCCAAGCTGAGCTGAAATCTTGCCCTTGGACGGAATTCAAAAAAAAAGGAAACGACTCGATTTCTGTCCAAAATGGGAGATTTCGACAGCGCAATAGAAGATGATGAAATTATAAAGGTTAGGGAGAGCGGCGGTGAATTTGCAGTCGCTAGAATGTGGGGCAAGGGCGGGGCAGTCTTAACAGCCCAAGAGCACCAACTGAGTTGCTGAAACCCGGACTGGGAGTCCCAGAGGCTCCGAAGACTATTTTCAACTCTGGCAAGCACACGTGCACTTACAACCAGAAACAGGAGCTTTGAAAAAGACACAGTGTTAAGAGTGCCAGTGACTCATGATATACCTTCATTTATAAACTCCTTGATTACAAGGGCCATCTTTTTAACTGTAAAATGCCTCAAAGTGTTCTCTGCAAGCAGGGAACATTCATTTATGTGCTTTTTGATCACATGATAGAGAGTTGAGAGACATCTTCCTCAGTCAGCCAGTTGGGAATGCTTTTCAGAACCTTTGAAATGCATACAAAAGACGTTATATAAGCAAATCCAGGGGAGAAACTGGTACATAAAATGACTTACACCAGAAATCTTGGAATGATGCAAATATTTCCAAGTCCTAGATAGAAGCTCACTTATTTCGAGCCATGTTCATTGCTGCCATGTTTGAACCACTGTCACGTTTGGAACCACAGTAGCATCAGACTGTACTTTCTTTCTTTCTTTCTTTCTTTTTTTTTTTTAATTATTGCCATTTTTTTTGTTGTTGTTGTTTTTTGTTTTTGTTTTTGTTTTAGATTATTTATTTACTTATTCATAATGCACAAGTATATCATCTTTTTACATACAACTGCTTGTATACAAAGTATATAAGTACCATGGATATCACTATCCTAAATGCATGATTAAAGATCAGACTGTACTTTCTATAAGAAACTTCTGCCTCCTGAAAGAGTGGTGGCAGACAGTGGCTGTGAGATTTTGGCTACTCAGGAGAGCCTTTATTCAAAGGAAAGTGTTCGTGAAAGTCTGATATGTCAACTGTTGAGAGTGGGGATGCAGATGTAGAGGAGACCTCCCACTCACCCTCCCTCCTCCAGGAAACCCCGTATTTGAAAACCACTAGAATAATGTAAAAAGTCAAATATTGTAAACAGAAAAATTTGAATCTTGGGTCATACTTACTAGCTCAAATAGGTTTATATTTTCTCACTTATGCAAATGGTATCTGAAACATCTATATATATTTGGAAAACTGTTACAAATAATAATGAAGACACATTTTTAAAGTGTCCACCATAGTGATACATAATGACTCTTGACAAATGTGACCTTTTTTCTTATATAAATAATTGCCACTTCCACTCCTGGGTAGCTAGAAATTCAGGGTCATGGCCCCTGGAGACAATTCAGGGACAAGTCTTGAAATGGAATGACATGAGTGCTCTGCCTACAGTCAGAATCCACGTGGGATGCTAAGCACAAGCTAGGACCTCTGGGCACTGGGATGGACCTGGATCTTCTCCCCAGCTGCTAACTAGCAGCTACTGACACACACAACTCACTAAGGCCAAGGACCTTGGGCCACTGCTATGGAGAGAGTATCTTATATGCTCTGTAGTAGAGCTATGCACATAGGTTAAGGACAGAAAATCAAGTAATTTTATCATCAAGCAATTAGAGTAAGCCCAGAAGATACACTAACCCATACAAGATGGCTGTTAAGTATGTTGTAGGCATATAGAAAAACTCCTCCTCTACAGAGCCAACAGAAACACACACAATGTACTTTGTACACAACCAGAGATATCTAAAAATGTGCTCTGTATGTGTAATATGAATTGTAATGCATTCTGCTGTCATAATAACAACTTAGAATAAAAGAAAGAAATTTTAAAAATAAAAAAATAATGATAATCTATTTGGTAAAGAGGATTTAAGCATGTAACTAAAGAGGCCAAGGGACTTTTTTTTTTTTTTTTTTTTTTTTTTTTTTTTTTTTTTTTAAGGTAGTACAGGAAGAAACTGTGTGAGTTGCTTCTGTTTTGAGTCTAATTAACTGCAGTTGCCTTCATTTGCCTTATTGGCAAGTGGTTCAACAGCTCCCCTACAGGGCTCTTTCCTTCCTGAAATCTCAGTCAGAGGATTTATATTCCTATTCCTGCATCTCAGCTTCCTCATCTACAAGGAGAAAATTAGTATAAAAGATCTCTAAAATGACTTCTGACTCTAAAATTCCACCTATCTACAATGTAAATTTTTTATATGTGGATAAAATAAAAATTGAAAACATTTAGCCAGTGTGAAATTCTTAGTGCTGAAAGTTTTGATAGGCCAAGTTGATATTTGTTGAATGGATGAATATTGCTTTAGTACCCAGGAACGCATACCCAGCAAACAAAACCTAAGCTTAGTAATTTAAAGTCTCCTTCTCTGTTGACTGGTCCTGAATAAATAACATGAGAAAATCAAGTAATTTACAAACTGATTGCCTTCATTCTCCAAATATTCCTGATTCTGAGCCCCCAAATTTAGACAAATTTGTTGCTCCAACATTGCCTCACTGTGTACTGTGCAATTTTACTGATGCATGGAGTATGCCTGACTGGGCTAAAGGAAAACATTGTAAAATAGAAACACTTATTTTCACAGGGAAACTCTTTTGGTTATCAGACCTTTGCTATTTCTCTTCAGAGGGAAAGAATTCAGCATTCAGCATTCAGCCGGATTTCCAAGTTAAATAGATTTCTCTAGTGCAGCAAGGGGAGAGAAATGGAACCTCTGACTATTATTCCCTCCTGGCCTCTGTTTTCAAGAATACAGCTCTAAGCCTAAGGTTGCTGAGAGATGTCATTTACTAATTCAGGCCTTGGACATGAAATGAACTGGGTTGTCACTGTAAATCTGAGATATTTCCTAACTAGTGATAAGGATTCCTTAACATGACCAGTTCTAGGAACCATGAGGCAGGGAAAGCCAGATTATATTATCTAGGTGTAGCTCTCTGTAAGAACCTGGAAACTGCAGAGAAACACAGTGTCACATAAAGACTTTTAGGAGTCTACGTTGTTGAGAGACCCAAAAATATGTTTTCAAGGAGCTTCTCTTGCCCAACCCCCTGGGAAGGTCAAACTAACCTCTTGCTTTAGGGTTTTCTCCACAAGGAGACACTCGATGGGGAAAGTGAGCAGAGGGATTCATTTGAATGCTTGCCCCCATCCCTTAAAGTTTCTATGGTCTGCACATTTGGCTAAATAACTGACCACATTCTCTGCTTGAAGACTCACAATAGACCTGAGCTTATAAATGACCCTAAGAGGTTTTAAAGTAAAATGAAGAAGGAATGGTGTTGGAGAAAGAAACCCTGTTGTACTTGTTTCATATGATGTTTTTCTTGTCTTACTGTTTTATTTATTTTTAATTTTTTTGAAATGGTGTCTGATCCAGGCTGACTTGAACTCCTGGGCTCAGGTGATCCTCCAGAGTACCTGGGATCACAGATGTGTCCCAGTGCACCCTTACCTTTATCTCTCATTGACACATAATAATTTTATATATTTATAGGACGCATTATGATATTTCAATACATGCACACACTGTGTAATGACCAAATGTGGTTAATTATCACATCTTTTGCCTTAAACATTTGTCATTTATTTGTGATGAGAACACTCAAAATCCTCTTTTCTAGCTATTTCAAAATATACAATGCATTATTGCTAACCATAGTAACCCTCCTATGCAACAGGATACGTAGAACTGATTCCTATCTAACTTTGTGCCCATGGGCCCATCCCTTCCCATCACCTCCTCCGCTTACTCTCTCCAGCTTTTGGTAACCATCATTCTACTGTCAGCATCAACAAGATCTACGTTTTTAGATTCCACATAGGAATAAGATCACACAATATTTGTCTTTCTGCCCCTAATTTATTTCACTTAACATAATGTCTACCAGGGTCATCTAGGTTGTTGCAAGTGACGAGATTTCATCATTTTTATGACTGCATAGTATTCCATTGTGTATGCATGTACCACATTTTCTTTATTCATCCATTCATGGGCATTTATATTGATACCACATCTTGGCTATTGTGAATAGTACTGCAATGAACATGAGAGTGTAGATGTCTCTTTAATATACAGGTTTCATTTCCTTTGAATATATAACCACTAATGGGATTGCTAGATCATCTGGTAGATCTATTTTTAATTTTTTGAGGAAACTTCATACTGTTTTCCATAATGGCTGTACTAATTTACATTCTCACCAACAGTCACACAGCATTTTTTTAAATGTATTTAGCCACCAAACCTCTTTTTAGCATAAAGCTTATCAAATCCTGCTGAATTAGAGTTCCACAAATGTTCCCACTTGGGAAATATTGGCCCAGATGATTTCTCAAGTCATCCTAATTCTAAAAATTCTAAGTTCTATTTATAAATCTTCTAAAGCACAATTCTGAGCATACTCTTCCTTACTTAAAAATCCTCTGTGGCTCCCACCTGCCTGTGCAGTCCAAATTCCTGGGGGACATTAGAGCGGCAGTGGGCAAGTTGGGGGGAGTCCAAATTCCTGGTGTGCCTTTCAGAAATTGGCCTTAACATACATTTCCCAATTGTAGTTCCCTTTCTTCCCATTCACAAAGGATCTCTGTTCCTTCCTAACTGGGTTTTCCCTACTCTCTCTTCAGATGTCTGTTCTTTTCCTCTGCTCATAATTTGTCTCCAGTGAGAATAACTTTGCCTGCCTTTGCACACACAAACACAACCCACTCTGATGAGGAGAGGGAAAGGGGAAATAGCAGAGAAATAGTTAGGAATAGTTGGTCAAATTACAGTGTTATATTGGGTGCTTGTGTGAATATGTAACAACAAATCCCACCATTGTTTACAGCTATAATGCACCAACAATTTTATAAAGTGGGATAAACCACAAATGCAACCCACTTTATTTATTTATTTATTTACGTACTTACTTATTTATTTTATGGTTTGGATATGAGGTGTCCCCCAAAAGCTTCTTCATTAATTCAGGAATGTGAAATGACTGAATTGTGAGAGCTGTGACCTCAGCAGTCCCTCCTAGACTAAATGGACTGAGTGGGTGGTAACCATAGCTAGGTGGGGCATGATTGGAGGAGATGGGTCACTCGGGGTGGGGTGTGCCCTAGAAAGGTACCTCTTCCCTGTGGCCCCTTCCTCCCTCCTTATCTTTTTCTTTATTTCCCTCTCTCTCCCTCTCTTTCTCTTCCTCTCTCCCTTCCCTCTCTTCCTCCTTCCTCACTCCACCTGAGCAGCTTTCCTTCACTGGGCCCTTCCCTCATCGAGTCAGCTGTCTATGGACTGAGATCTCTGTATCCATGAGCCACAAATAAGCTTTCCTCCTCTAAGTTGTTCTAGTTGGGTATTTTGGTCACAGCACCACACAAACTAAAATATTCATTGTACTGGGGATTGAACCCAGGGCCTCACGCAGGCCTCACGCAAGCACTGAGTTACATCCTTGGACCTTTTTATTTTGACATAGTGTTCCGCTAAATCCCCCAATAACTGGCCTTGAACTTGCCATCACCCTTCCTCAGCCTCCATGGTAGCTGGGATTACAGGTGTGCACCACCACAACTGGCTTATGATCCACTTCAAATGCTCAGTCCAAAGCAATCCCCTCCAGATTGATCTCTTCTCTAAGTTTATCTTCATATTTACAACTCTTATACTACACTAGGTATTCAGCTCCTTATATAGAATTAACTGTACACATTACTAACCTCCCCTAGATTTTTGAAAGAATGCTTTTATACACTGTTGCCTGTTTCCTATTTCCTTACTCATAATGATGCTTATTAAAGAATAATCTGAAGACAAAATGCTGCTGCAATTAAACAGAAAATCCTTCCAGGGCAGAAAAAAACAGTATCTAATGACCTGTGCTGGCTCTGCCACCAGCACATGGGGACTCTGGCCATTTGCTTCTCCTCAGAGCTCCATGTCTTTAGCTCCATAAAAATAAGGAAGGACTTCCAGAAGCCACTGGCCTCCCAGGGCTATATATTCTGAGATACTTTAGATTTATAATCCACCTTCCAGTGGAATCTGTTTTAATAAGGCCTCCAGATGATTCTGACACACTCTAAAAAGTCTGTACATAATTATAGTTGGTGCTAAATATATTATCACCTGTGTATATAAATTCATTTTTCAAAGCACAAACTGTGGTTCTCTTTTCACCCAGTCTGTTATCAATACTAAATGACCCACTCCAAAATAAGATGACAGTAAATATATTTGTTTTCTTGCCTTTAACTGCTGCCAGCTCCACACTTAGGCATCATGCATTCATCAAATTCTGTTCCATCTCTTACAGCTGATCAAACAGATCCCTGCAAATTCCTGGCCTGTGATGAATTTTCCCAGTGCGTAAAGAATGAGTGGACAGAGGAAGTGGAGTGTCGCTGCAGACCAGGATATGAGAGCCAGGGGGACCTGGACCACCTGGACCCAGGCCTCTGTGCCCCTGGAGAGGAATGCAAGGCCCTTCAGAGAAAGGGAGCCTCATGCAGGTAGGTCAAGCATACGAACGTCACAGAGCTACAACCTAAGTACACAAATGTCATTATTTATACTCTGAAAAGCCTAACAGAACAAATTCATACGATCCTTTAGACCCATGGTTCTCAAACTTCAGTGAGCATCAGAATCACCCAAAAGAAGCCTTGTGGAAATAGACATTGCTGGGCCCTGCTCTGTTGTAGAAACAGCAGTAGGTCTGGGTAGGCCTCGGGGGAGGTGGATGCTGCTGTCCAGGGATCACTTTGAGAGCCCTGCTCTAGGCTTTTTGGAAGTGTTTCCGTGAATCCAGTAGGAAAGGCAAAAAGAACCTGTATCAGCTTTCAGATGAAATTCTTGGTTTACTGCCTTAATTGGTGCATGTTTCTGATAAACTTGGGTGTTTTCCTTGTTTGAAAGCATAATAGTTTTCATCATAAGAAAGCTGGAAAATATTTTTTAAATTATGAGAAAGATGATAAATATCCTGTGTAATTCATCATATTAACTACTGATTATCTTTTGGTGTCGTATTGACATAAAATGGATTTATATAGAATTTTCTAAAGCAAAATGGAATGAGACTGGCTTCCTGTTTTGTAGTCAGTTTTTTTTTAACCTAAAACATTTCTTCCTACCATTACTTTCTGTAGCACATTTCTAATTATTATAGTAGTCCATTCTCCAAAAATGTTAACATATGTTTAATTACTCCTTCATTCCCGGGGAGAAAGTACTAGAGAAGCCCCTTGGAAGGTGGGAAAGGAGGTGAGATACACCAGGCTTAGCTTTCTATGTACAAACCAGACTTCGGGGTGTAGGTGGACTTGGGAACAAGCAGGGAACATGAAGGTGTCCAATACTTCTCAAGTCCCATGACACCCAGACAAGGCTGCAGACTGTGTCTCAGGGGCTTCTGCAGGAGCCTGTCCCTGGGCCACTTCTGAGAGTGCTGCCAGCCCTTCCCATCAACACCTGAGCATCTACTCAGTGATGATCACCTGGACCCACGTCACTATCAGGTCTCCTGAGGTTTTTGTCTTTGTTACTTTCACTTGCTCACTCTGGGGGCCACAGTCCTAACTTCCCACCACAGGAACTGATGGCCGTCTACTTCCAAAACTCAAGAAACCACAGCAATTTAGCCTTTTCCTTGATAAAAACCTACTCCGTTCCTTTAAAGTATTAACATTCTAAAGAGAAGTACCCAATGATGGTTTGTTAATAACAAAAGCAATGTTCTGAAGTCAGATTGTGGTTAAAGTTCAGCTTAGCAATTTAATAATCAAGTGACCTTGGACAAATTGCTTCTCTAAAGCACAGCTTCCTCATTGGATAAGGAGACGAACCCCACCTGCTGGTTTGCTGCAAGAGGTTTATGAAATGATCTTTGTAAAGTACTTTTACCAAGAACATAAAGCACAGAGCATTCACTCAGGGAAGTAAAGGTGATGATGATTCTGTGAATTTTCTCCAAGTTAATCACAGTTAAAACCCCAGTAGGATTCCTTATGGAATTTGACATTCTGGTTCTAAAGTTCCTCTAAAAATGAAAGTGTACAAGAGAAAATCTTGAGTACAGTGATGGATAGCTTCTCTGTAAGATAGCAAAGCACATAAAATAATATTTAGATGATGATAGACATGGAAATAGACAGCAGATAAATAGAACAAATATAACAACTATATACTCACTTATACATTAGGGGATTTATTTTAACAGATATTTCAAAGCAATAAGGAAAGTGTGGACTGGTCAATAAGGGTTCAAGTATGATTTGTCCTTCCATTTATAAAATTGTGTCTTATCACAGAAGATCAATTCCACATCAAAGATCCAAATTCAAGATCAAAACTATGAAAATACATTTTAAATATAATGATCTATAATCTTGGATTAGAAAAGACCATCCTAATATGACACCCATCCCAGAAAACTTAAGGAAAGGACTTCTATAGGGAAAAAGTGTTATAAATGAAAGTATCAAATAAACAATGATATTGAAGAAAAATATATACAACCTACATTTTAGACAAAGTTAAACATCCATAATAATAAGTGATACTGTGTATCAATAAAAGACAAGCATCCAAATGTTAGAATAAGCAAAGAAGATAGAGTAACAATTCATAGAAGTACTTCAAATGATCAATGAAACATAGAAGACACTCAATCTCACTATAATCAGGAAAATCCAAAAGCAATAAAGAGATATCATTTGTTGGAAAGTTGATAATACCCAGTGTGGATAACATGGGGTGGGGAGTACTGGTTATATCAAGCATTGCTAGAGGATGTGTAAATTCGAAAAGCTTTTTTAAAAAGAGTTTTCCAGTAGCCTCCATGAAACTTTGAATCTGACTTACTCTACTTTTAGATAATTATTTCTAAAAGTATAGTTGCACCTGTGCACTATGTATACAGAAATGCTCACAATAATATTCCTTTGAATTTTGAAACAATTATATTTTCCATGAATAAGGGAGAAGTGGTCTAGGGTGTCCCTTAGTGGTAAAGCACTTGCCTAGCTTTTTTAAGGCCCTAGGTTTGATCCCCACAAAAAAAGGGACAGAGATGGTTAATCTTGAGTGTAGTGTATTTCTCACTATTAACAACTGCAGCTAAAGGTAATGACATATATCTACTGGAAAAATCCAAGATACATCATTACATTAAGAAGCAAATTTCAGCAGAATAGAATATATCACAATTTATTTATTCATTCACTTACAGAGAGGCCTCTTGGTTGCTCATAAGCTATGGCAATTATAAATAAAGTTGCCATAAGTTTCCACATGCAAGTTTTTAATGTGGACATAAGTTTTGAACTCCTTTGGGTAGAAGAAAAGCAATTGTGGAAATTTTTTTAAAAAGTTTAAAATTATTTATTTGCTATTTTTAATTATACATGACAGAATTTATTTTGACATATTATACACACATGGAGTATAACTTCCAATTCTTGTGGTTGTACATGATACTGTCTGAATATTCATATATGAACATATGAAAATTATACCCAATTCACTCTACTGTCTTTCCTATTCCCATTCCCTATCCCTTCCCTTCGTTCCCCTGTGTTTAATCCTGTATAGGTAAATAAATTAATACAAAACTATACACTTTTAAGCATATGAGGTTCAATCATATGGCATTGCCATTTCGTCAGTTACAAATCTTCAAATACCAGCAATTTTACATGATTCAATCTATGTATTAGTAAATACACAACAAAAAGTATGGAGTGATATCTTCTTTCCAGTTAACAATGGAGAGGAGTGGAATTGGAGTATAGCTTTCTTAACAATGAGGATATGTTGATGTATTGCTTGTGTAATTAAAAAGAAAGGAGTGCCAATGAATGAGGCCCAAATAAGGTGATGAGGAGGAGAAGGTTGTCTTTTATGAACAGTGATATATTCAGTTTTTATTTTAACTAGTCCTATTCATGGTTTTGAATGGATGTACAGTTTTGAATTTTAAGCATTCCTCTTTTTTGAGCAAGAAAGATCACTTTAGTTCTAGGTTTCCATAAACAAGATCAATAAAGCAAGGTATCTAGAAATAACAGCTCTCGCCCAGGTTGGTGTTGTTCTGCGTCCTCTACTTGCGCTGGTCTCTGGGGGATAATATAGACTTGAGCTATTCAAATACACAAGAATGTTGATGCTTCTTAGTCTAACATAACAAGCAATTTTGAGCACCATGCTAACATTACAAGCATTTTTGAGCACCATGTGCCAGTCACATGGTGTTGGATGCTAGGCAATAGATAGAAAGGGAGGGAGGGAGGGAGGGGGAGAAAGATGCTTAATTTATCTTCAGGGAAAATAGAGAAATCTGCACATGACCCTAATCCTGCCCTTTTCCACTCCCTGATTAAATATGCTTTTCCAAATATTAACTGTTTAGCCCTGATATCTTCTACACAAGGACAGACCTCTGTTGCCCTGATGAGCTTCTTCAGTGAAGAGAAACCGGACACTCTTGGTGCTCTGCGGGTCCCTCTTGGATCTCTGAGACTTGCTCCCCTCCCATCTGTTATTTCAGTTCCTCACGAGATACCATCACTTATGTGACTGAACATTTATTTATAAGAAGATCAGCTGACAAATTAAGACCTCATCAGTAATGGATTAGACATGAAATTAAAACTAGAGGCTTTAAAATTTAGACTCAAGTTCAACTTAGAACTCTGACCCTAACTAGGTATGACATTGAGCCACATTTCCCCCCTTTAAGCTTCAACTAAGCTTCAATGTTTTCTTCTGTGTAATTGGGATAATAGGAATTAATTCATGGGTTTAGGTGAGGAATAAATGAGATGTCCCTCAGTATAAACTGCTCTGCTACTAGCGTTATGGGAGCCGGTCCTATCAACAAAGGGCTATCCTGTAAGAAGAAACTATAATTCCCCACCTGGCACTTAAAAGCAAATCCATTAGAACTCTTAAGTATTGTAATGTTATGAACATAGCATTCTCTGAATAACTATAAACTTGGCTTCATTTCTGTTATTCTCCCTGAAAGTGAGGAGATAGGAAAATGACATTGAGGGCAAGTGCCTTGCCGAGAAGACTAGTCCATTGATTGACACAAAGAACGGTTCCAGTTAGTTATTTGTCATTCTACTGCAGAGTCATTGTCATTCATTATATTTTCACCTTTATATTTCCTCTACTCTTTTCCCTCCATTCAATATTTATGACCATATTTTGCACATTTTTCATCTCCCTCAATTTCAAATGTTCTATATATAGATTCTGTTATGCTAGGAACTTTCTTGACAAAATTCTCCCAAGAATAAACAAAAACGTGTATTATGAAATGTTCCTTTTTTGGCCTAATGAGTTTGACTCTTATTAATCACAATTATCATTACATATATACAGAAAATGCAAATTTAGATCTAACAGAGTAAATTATTTATGACTTCCTCTTTAGATCTAAAAATTCTCATTTTTGTCCTGTAACTTAATAGGCCTATCCTGTTCTATGACATTATTTATAATAACAAAATTTGCTTCTAAATATAAGAGCCAGCATAAGTAAATGATAGTACAAAGTGATATTTGTGCAGAGGTTTTTAATAGCACTGAAGAACTTGTTGTAAATGGAGGAAGGCTACAGTTTCACTTACATGCTGGACCTCAGATGTTGGGATGGAGAAAGGAGGTCCATTTGTTATTAACTTCCTTTTCAGTCCTTTCTACACTGGATAGTGAAGATATTGGGGGAAAGGGAGGAGAGGGTCAGAGTTAAATATAGTTCAATCTTTTAAAAAAAAAAAAAAAACTTCATCTGATTAATAATTTGAGCAATCACTTATGCACCTTAGTTTCCTTGGAATATACTGTGAGGTGTAGCTCTCCTGGTCTCAAGAGGTTCTTTGAAGCTTCTAGTCCCATTTACCCCTCATTTGAAATATCTTGGTTCTGATCCCAGGTATCTGCCAGTTTCTTGCTATTCTTAGACCTTCCATATCTCCCAACCAGGGCAAATAGGAACTAAAAATACTGCCTTCCGTAGTGGGAGGGGGAACAAGAAATTTGTTACTTAACCTCCTTAAACTACTCTCCTCCCTACTGCCTTCTTTCCATTTAGAATTGGGACTGAAATAGGATTTTCCCTCCTTTTCCTTTTCTCTAAAATTTTAATGGATAGAATGGTGAGAGAAATAAAACAATTTACTGATAAGGGAAGATATATAGGAAGGTATCCCACAAATATTAGGTCTATTTTCTAACATAAAGAGGAAAAATACAAAGTGCACAAAAGTATATACACTATCAACAAAAAGTATATAACATGTCTGTAAATACATATATTAAATTATAAAATAAAGCTGACTTACACTTATTTATAAAACTTATTTTTTTACTTTTATTAACAAAAATGAGTTGTTTTTCAGCAACCACAACTCAGAACCTGAGAAATAACTCCAGTATTTTTTTCTTTTATTCTAAGTTGTTATATATGACAGCAGAATGCATTACAATTCATATTACACATATAGAGCACATTTTTAAATATCTCTGGTTATATGCAAAGTATATTCACACCATTCGTGTCTTCATACATGCACTTGGGGTAATGATATCCATCTCATTCTACCATCTCTCTCTTTTTTTTTTAACCCTCTTGTCCCCTCCCTTCTCCTACCTCCCCATTGGCCATTCTAGTGTTCCTCTAATCCTCCTATGCTCCCCCTCCCAACCCCACTGTGAATCAGCCTCCTTATGTCAGAGAAAACATTTGGCATTTGGATTTTTAGGATTGGCTAACTTCACTTAGCATTATGTTCTCCAACTTGAGTTAACTCCACTATTTTTAAGATGAATTTATCTTCTCCTCTTTCCTATGAGTTTCCTTTAATCCTTCTGAGACCACTGCTTAATAAAGAATTGAAGGCAAAACTCAGGGGGCATGCAGAACTCATACTTCCTCCAATCCTAATGGAAGACATCTGTGAAAATATGCTATTTATTTCCACTTGTCATAATTTTAGGACTGAACAATAGAAAGCTGTAGTTGATACTGATGTTGATAAAAGCCCAGGAAACAGGATATCATATTTTTGCTTTCTTTTGCAGGTTGCCAGATCACTCTAAAAATCAAGCATATGAAACTAGTATCAAAAAGTTCCAGCATCAGCAAAATAATAAGGTAAAACCATACTTTCTTTTACATGTTGGTTTTAATCACTGAATTTGAATTTTGAAGGGAATTTAAACCATTTCTATACCTCTTATTTTAAAAATAGGAATAAGTAATGTACTTTCCTTTGCTAGGCTTTTTAATGTAGTGTTTTAAGGTGGTAAAATGATATTTCCTGTGCATGAGGTATGGAGAAAACTGAAACGTGTACATAAAATAACAGAAACAATACAAATATTTTATAATGTACCCAACCTTTTCTTATAAAAATATACACATAGGTAATCAAATGTGTTTCAACAAAACTGAAATTTTCACAATAATAATTAATATTCCTGGAACTGAATAATTTCAAACAGACCATTTTGAATTTCTTCTTTTGATCTCAAATAATAATCATCTAAAGCAAATGTATGTAGAAAATATGTAAAAGAAACATTTGTGAACAATGAGCAACTTCCAAAATTACTCAGATCAATATTTTTTCTAGTGTCCTGGATGTGACTTCATAAGTACTCATCCAATCAAGTTATTTTGCTAATTTTATTTTATAAAAGAAAATAAGCTGTCTACAACCAGTTTATATATAGCCCACATAAAGCTTTAGAGTTTTTAAGTAATTTGGGGGAATTAACATTAGACATAAAAAAAAATCTTCGCCAATCTGATAGGTGAAAATAAATAAATATTGGCTGTTTTTCACCTAAAATTACCCAATTTCAAAAATTATGCTGAGTCTTTCTTTAATGGTTAACAATTGGTGATAATGAGCCAAGGTCCACTCTACCTGAGATCTATAGTGCTAGATGAGAAGAAATGTCTCAAAACTTGCACACGAAAAAGTTACCAGTCAACATACCATGAAGACGACTGAGGCAACCATACCAAATGTGATCATAATTTTATGTATGTAAATGCACACTGGAAATCATGTGTGCCATTCTGATTTCTTAGAACCAAGAAAATTGGAAAACCAGAAAAAGTTTGAGTGCCATAAATCATGATTGGACACAAGGATCTAATATTGACAAAATATCAAAGATGAAGCACAAACACCAATTAAATCTGCAAATACCAAATGCTTAAGGGCCATATATCAAATAAAGAAAGTTGTCAGGGAAAAAGAGGAAGTGATTTTTCACACCAGGAAGTCAACTTAACTAACTCCATCAGGAGAGGGAGGGGTAGCTCAATGGTAGTGTGCTTGTCTAGCACGTGTGAATCCCTTGGTTTGATCCTCAGCACTGCCCCCAAAAGAACTAACTGCATCTTCAGACAATAATAACAAACATTAAGTATCAATGCTGATTGTCTGGGGATACATAAATTGCTGTGTTGAGGCAGATTCAAATGACACATTTGTATCCCACAAGGAAGTATTGTAATTAAATGATATCACTGTTGTTGAAAGGGAATATGGTGAATTTCATGTACAGATTATTTGCCATCCCTACTCCAACAGCTGGATCATCTGATGATCTAAACAGGGTTAAGATGGGATGCATTCCTAGTAGGTTATAAAGTTGAGAACATTCAGAGGGCACCTCCAAACTTTCAGAGAAGATATTCTAAATGGCAGCACATCCTCTCATCCACCCATGGAGGTAATAATAGAATGAACATTTGAATTGACCTTGGGTGGTTTTCCATAAGTTCTTAAAACTATTTCTCTTCCAGGGAACCAAGACAAGAAATTCTGAATTACTGGCTGTAGGATTTGAAGAATTTAACCATCAAGATTGGGAAGGAAATTAAAAACTGAAAATGTACAAATTATCATTTAAGCTATCTCAAGAGAGTTGATTTGCTTTCTTAAGAAAAACTGTGTTCACTCCGTCAACATTCTGAAAAGAGAGGCAGGTAGATTCACTGGTCATCAGAATCCAGGCTGAGTCAACACTGAGAACCAGCACACACACTGTTTCTAGTATAGAAGTCATGCACTTGATGACTAGCAAATCCTGAAAGACACTTTTTATTAAAACCCACAACACAATCAGTGAAACATATTTTAACCATTCTTGGATGATAGTCAAGATAATAGTAAACCAGGTTTACTTCTAGCTACCCTTAAAATATTACTCAAAGATCATTTGCAACTTCTTGTTTTGGGAACTAAACATTATATCAGGAAATAAGCGCTTTATATGGTAGAATGTACATTTAAAAGATGATCATTTGTGTGAGGAGATACAGGTCTAACTGCATGAATGTATGCAGAATATAAGTGATGAGTCTATCTATGCTCCACACTACAATATCTGATATACACTTTAGTCTTCAATACATAGACACTAGTGTTATATACGCAATTGCTTACACAATAGATTGTTTTGTTCCCAAAATTTTCTAAATTGTTATTTTAAAGAAAAAGAAATTGAGGTTCAGATATATCTATCATGTGAAGATTTTGTTACTACACAAGTTATTTTAAAGGAAGACATCATACTGGCGATAGGTGGAAAGTAAAGTTGTTCTATCTGACCTAATTCCTGTTTTCCATCAGATGTATAATATACTACCCTACACTAATTTTGGTGTGGGTTTACCTAGATGTAATCCAGTTCAGTTTCAATGTGCCACTCAATGAAAAACTTATTCCTCTACATCTTTCAAATATCCCATTATCAAACATATTTGCTGTAATTTTTAATTCCAAAAAGATGTGACAAGTACTATATTCATAGATTTATAATAAAACGAATATGTTTTACTAGCTATTCCCCATGGATTTGCTTTGTGGATTTGATAAATTATTTTAAGCAAAGTATTTTAATGCTGCCAAAAGATAGCAAAATAGTAAACACTGATAGCAGCATCTAACAGTAAGCTACCAAAATAAAGACTATTTCCTAACAATGGAGATAATCTTGTGGGAAATCATATTCTCCCATGAAAAAGCAATACAATCCCTTGAAAAGTTGCTCCTAGAGCTGGCAAATACACATCTTTCATATCCATTCCCATCCTCAATCCTCCCCTAAAGTGAAGATCTATATCAACTTGCATAGGGAATATAGTTTTTAATGGAGAAACAGAATTAGGTGAATACTCTATATTTCATGAGGAGGGTGGGTGCTCTTTTATGGTAAATGGCTCTTACTCTTTGAATCACCCGTCTTATGGATGGGTCTTTACCAAGAAGCCAGAAAACAGCTGGTGAAATAAGATAGTCTCCCTCCACTCTCAGAAGACCCACCAGGACCATGAGAGATAAGGAGTAGGCTGTATAGACTAGCTATATTCAAAGCCTTAGGGGGAAAGAGTCTTCTTTGGTTCTCCACAGTTTTTAAAACCTGTGTCTTCTCAAAGAATATTAAGGGCCTACAGAAAGGCAGCCAAGATTTGGTTTGCTTCCAGTCTGGCCAAATGGGGAGCAGTAGCTCATACACAGTACTGCCTGTTCTCCGGATGGAGGTCGCATAGGAGTTTAGGGCCAAAGTTCAAAAGTTTCAATCCCTTTGAGTCCCAAGCCTCTTCCTATTGCTACCAGGACTTTAGGCCCTGATGAATGAATGAGCTCCAGGATTCCAAACTTTTTCAACTTCTCCCATCTGAGACCAGCCAACAAGTCCAACATTTTCCACTATTTATGACACCCTATGAAAAAAAGCATTCAAGAAGAAGTTGTACATAGAAAGCATTTATTTGTATTTCTAGTACATCCGTATTTTAGGAAAGTGTTAAGACACACGTTTTCATAAAATGAGAAAAACTAAGTAACAGTTGCAAATAGACAATTTTCAGCCATGAAAAGTGGCCAGTTAATAAGCCTATGGTTTGAAAGTGAGATTCTGCATTGGTACAAATTAGGATTAAAGGTTCTCCTTTTGAATGTGCATTACCCCTGAAAAACTTCAGAAACAACCAAACTTGCTTCATTTATTAGGTTGGTGAGGGGGAAAATGTACACCATTTGAACTGAAGTTAACTGTATTCAAAAGATGTGGTTCTGACACATGAAGGCTCTACATCTCAAAATATCTGCCCTTTACCCTTGCATGAGGGTCATGTACAGAATGCCAATTTGCTGCTGGCCACCTGCAATATGGCAGCACCATTCCCCTGTGCTAAGAATTTGGACACCATGTGTATCCTGATCTATAATGACCATAGGTTCTACTCTTAAGTTATACACAATTCATCCTAAAATTTAGCAAAGACATAGGAACGCTTTGTTGCTTAAAATGTACAATGTGCAGCACCACATGACCTTTCCCTCTCTTGACCTCTGCTTTCTCTTTCCTTATTGTTACAACTGTTCCCCCCACACACTCACCCAACTTGTCCTCATTGTAATTTTTAGGTACCCTCTGCCCTCCCCTCCCTCGTTAGTGTTTTCTTCTGGGAGAAGTTTAAACTCTCAATACTTATTACCACTGGTAATGATAAATGGGGAAAGATATTCTGTCACCCCTTCTGAGGATGTAGAAAGACAGGAACACCCTTTGTAACTCCCCAAAAACTGTTCTAAAAAATGTTTGCTTGTTTTGATTCTTTTTGCTACACATGATTGGAGCAAAGGCATTTATATCTTTTTTAATGTCTAGAACTAAATTACTTGACCTTCCTGAATTGTTACCTATTCCATATAAGGAAGTAGGTGTATCACTAACATTGTATTCATTAACCAATTCATTCAATAAATATTCTGCTGATCCAAGCAAGTACTCTTCAGCTATGTCAGGTAAAGAAACCAAAGACCTACATATTTGGATCCCCTGAGAACCATAGTAATAACCTGTGAGTGAAAGTATCTTTAGAAAATATTTAATTAGAGACTGGGGATGTAGCTTAGTGGTAAGTGGTTTGACTAGCATGTGAATGGCACTGTGTTCAATCCCCAGCAACACACACACACAAATTAATAAAGCTCTACAAATAATAAACATTCGTTATTATTCTTGACTGTGGGTTTTATTATCTACACTTCCACAAATACCACCTATTTTCTCCTTAAGATGATCTTTTCTCGGTTGCCTACAAAACAGAATGTTTCAGTAGGTCACTGGAAAGAATGACCTATGAAAGTCATTATAGAGGCCAAATGAGAGTAACAATAGAATGTCTTTCATGAGGGCTTGTGTCCCTGTGTTTCTTTACTTCTTCATATAATCCTCTAAGAAAGTGCTATCTCCCCAACTCTGCAACTAAGAAAACTGTTCTCTTAACGTATGTGGATTGTAAACACCTCCTGCTCTCAGCAAGGACTCATATCCCATAATATATCTTTCAACTGTGCTGGTAGAAGTTAGGGATTACATTAGAACTGAATGTAAAAACATTTTGTTTTCTCTTTTAATATTTTATTTATGCCAACCTTTGCAAAGCATACACTTGGGAAGAAACTGGTATTGACAAACACAAAGAACTAATGAGACAAGCATTAAGAGATTAGTTATTACATAGAGTACATTGGTTTAAACTTTTAATTTTAAATTTCAATTAAAATGACTGATTAAAATGAGTTAATTAACTTTTGATTCCTAAAGTTTTCACATAGCATTTACGAATCTAATTGTGAGTTTGATAAAGCAGTTCTATCAACATCTTTTAGAACACTTCATCTCTATTTCTCCTCAAAGGCTGACAGGGTCTTAAGTTTCTCCAGCAAAAGATCTTCAGTATATATGCAAACCTGTTGTATGTAGGTTACTCTACCTAAGTCTATCTGAATCAGGGCAGTTCTGATAGGCACATCAACTCAGGAGACTATTTTAAACAGATAAATTTTAGGACAGCTAAGTGACATAATTAGAAACAAAATGGCTTATAACTAACTTTAATTTTATTAACTCTTAGTCAAAAACCAAGAAGACTTTTCATAATGCTTTGCAGTAATAAATTTCTTACAAATTCTTCAAAACATTAAATTCTCTCATAATAATTTTGAACTTTTTGATTAATTTTCCATCTAGTGCCTATCATATATCTAAGAGATATATAAAACTACTTCTGAAAACCATACAGAAGAGACAAGCCATCAAAAATCAATTTGGTTACTAAATTTTTTTCAAGGATTTTACTCATTAGTAATAATTAGGAAATAAAGCTAATCATTCACTATCCTACACAAACAAAAACACCAATTAAAGGCGAGAGATGGAAGAGAGAGAAGAGGTCGTTTATTTCAGTAACTACACCTTTTGTCAGCAATCATAGGAACCAAATGATCCAAGGGTGGGCAAGTCTAAGCAGTAATACAGCCTCTGAAAGATAATCACATTCACATTCTCAACTAATTAGTAGCACAGACAAGGCCATTTCATTTTCTTAAAGCAAGACAATCATTTGCACAGCATCATAATAAATAAATATCTCTGCACTAAGACATTATGAGAGAAGCAATTCTGAAAACAGTGTCTGTGCTCCCAAACATTAATCCAATCAGCTGGGAAATATTTTCCTAACTTGAGATATTTTTCTAAGAAAAAAGAAAAAAAAATCACTGAAATTTTATTTCAAAGGTTAGCATATTTAAAAATCAGAAAAAAAAGTACAGAGAATAATTTTATTTTCTAACTTTATTCTAAAATACAAACAAGACTTCTTAGGATTATGTCAACATAACTCCTTGATATATTTTTATCTCTAAATTCCTAATGTGAAAGTCATAAATATTAGGCTTGAAACTGCCAACATCTGATCAAGGCTAACAGCACACAAAGAAAACTTTTTAAAATTATCTGTTATATGAAACAAGCAATTACTAAGTACAAGGGCTTTTGAATTACAAAGCTTATAAAACAACTCTATAATTACCAAAATCACAAAAGACAAAAAAGAAACTAGGAATATTTTTAAAAAACGAAAAAAGATTTTTGAAGCAGAACATCAGCTTAAATCATATGCAACAACTTGGACAAGATTCTGATACAAAAATCACAATTGAGATGAAGCTGAAAGATTTGAATTCAGTCCAGTTAAGCCAAAGGGCCACCTAAACCCTGTTTCCCTTTCTAAAAAAACTTAGCTCAAAACTTTTAGACATTTAAACAATCTAAATTTCCTTTACTTGTCAATGAAACATCAAAAGAATAATCTGACATAAAATTTGATTGAAAACAGAAAAAGAAAACTAATCTGTGCTGGATATCATTGGTACCTCCTTTATCCCAGAACACATTAAATAAATTGAGGCTCCTTCCAAAAATCTCGAACTTAGGGAGAACTACTCCACCCAAACTAAGATAGACTGCAAAGGAGAGGGGGGGGAAAGTCAGAATTTCCATCTTTGATGAAAGTTTCCATGAATTTCTGAAAAAGCAGAGAAAATATACAGCTTTTCAGACCAAAAACATCAGTGCCTTGATAATTTCAAGTGCCTTAATTCTTATAAATTTAAAGTTTCATTATTCCAGTTAGAACATACTATGTTATCCACAAATAGCAAGTATTTTGAAAGTTTTTAAAATTTCTCTTTTCCTTGAGAACAATCATCATGGACTTTCGGAAGTCTGTTGGCAAAGAATGAGAAATGTCAGAATTGGTCCAAGTGTAACAAGCATTAGAATAATGAGTAGTTTAAGAGTTACTGCTGTATACTCAAAAATAATTTTTAGGTCCCAAATTCACTACCATGACCTTAATTAACTTTAAATTAACAAAAAGCCATGATTATAAAATCTGCTCATTGTGCACAAATAATTCTAACATGAGCAAGGAAGAGTTAATCTCTTGGTCACACTCCCTACCCAGTACCAAGGCTCCCAGTTACAACATTAGTGTGCAACATCTACTTTAACAGATTCTGCAGCATGGCTGTTGCATATGTGGGCCGAGCTTGTCTGCTCTCAATTGCATTCTGAAGGTACTGGATGCCTCCACAGCGTTCCCAAATCTCTTCAAACTGTCTTGGCAAAATCTCAGCACCACGCTTCCGTGTCAGGCCAGTCTCTTCAAGATTCAGCTCACACATCTCCATGTCATCCTTACCTGCATAAGGAGACATCAGAAAATTAGCATGTCTCTTTTCAGAACCACTTTTTATGACCTCTTTTCCTTAAATACCTATCAATTCTCATAGATGTGAAAGCTTTCTAAGGTTTTATTTTCTCTAAGATGGAAATCTGCTTAATAAATTTACCAAAAACAACTTAAATTTGTCCCCCCAAGGACCCTTTCTAAATTTATAAATATTACAGTTGATCAAACAAGTCATCAAGGTTAATAAAAATGCTACATGTCCTCAAGCTATTACAAAAGCAACAGGTTTAACTAAACATCAGTGAAAAGTTTCTTAGGACACAGACAAGTTTCTATGCCCTCTACTAGGATATAATTAATCTAAGCAATTTTACATTATAAATCAGTTAATCCTCAATTAACTGGAAATGTAACTTAACTGCCAAACTCTACCACTCAACCCTGAAATTAAATGAATTATTGCATTATATGTTAGAATGTTTCACTTAAGGGGCTCATGATCTTTTTTGTTTTATACATTTTTTATTCCCACATGAATCATACACACCAGCCACAAGAAGGATGGGTGGCTTGTCAGGATGGAGCTCCATTTGCCGGGCAATCCAGGGTCCATCAAAATGGGCATACCACCAGCCTTTTTTTTTACTCTGAGGGTCTTTGTACTGGTCAGCAGGGCGGATGAATGGAATACGGAAGAAACGCTGCTGCCGGTTCATTTCCATCTCCTGCTGCCTGGCAGGAAGCTGAGCTGCTGGGTTCTGCTGAGCTATCACACACAATAAGAAAAGTCACAACAGCTCAAGTGAAAAGACACAGCCTTCAATACCACAATGCACCAAGAATTTTTACCAAAAAAGTGGGGGGATTTTAGCAAACTTAAAATGTAAATATTAATCACCAATAAATGAATTCAATTCAGAATGTGATTTCTTAGAATTATCTTTCCCTTATGTTCCTTGGCAACACATGCACAGGTGCACACACATGTGCACACATACAACCACCACCACCATCACCACCACCACCACCACCACCAAAACCCTAGCAGATTCTCACAAATGACTGTCAACAGTATCCTGAAATAAACTCACATGGCAGAAGAAAAATATTATTTACTAGTATTATTTACTAGATTTCAAAAGATCTCAAACGAATTCTGCAGAGTAACTCTGTTGGACTATTTACAAGAAAATAAACAGTAATATAAAAAACTCAGAAAGATTTGTTGATTTAATCACTATTTTACAAAATGTGGAAGCCACATAAAATTTTCTTTTATCAATGGATTTGGGGATTTCAAATGGCCAAGATAACACAAATATTAATAATTTATTTCGGCAAATACATAACAAAACCACCCAAAATACCCAGAGAGTAAGCACGAACCTTCCCTCAAAAATATTTACTTACTTTGAAATCATGTTTCTCTTAGAAATCCACTGAAATAAGTGGAAAGGCTATAATGCTTGCTTCTCCTCACCAACAGAAAATAAAAATCCTTGCTTTTCTGCTAGTACTAAGCAATGCACTCATATTAATCTTTCTTCCCTTACTCAATTTTCATTACAGAACAATTAGGTTTTTATTTTATCTGCAAATACAAACATTTCCCTGGGGCATAATTTTGGTAAGCCTGTTTAATATGCTTTATACTCACAACTTTAAAAGTAGACCAACCATTTATTGCAGTTCCAAGAATCCCAGTATGAAAATCAAAGTATGTCAATGAAAAATTGTATAAGATATGTATGTTATAAAAATCAAGGACAGCCCGTGGCTTTTGTAAGAACTTTCAAATACTGAAAGGATGAAAATACTCTCACTCTACTTTCTACACCAAGAAACAGCAAAAGGGTTATAGCAGTTGGATTTCTTTGCAAACCAGGGAAAGAAAAGAGCAGTTAGCAAAGCTATATACACCTACGAAAGAATGAGAAGCCAGTTTTGTTAGTGACTTTAAAAACCCCGCAACACCTTTAGCATATTAACAGAGATGTGCTTATTTATTCTTTTGTTTCTGTTCCCAAAAAAGTACTTATAGCTCAGTGATTATACTTGTGCTAACTCTACATTAAAACCCTTAAAAAAGAATCAGAAACCAAAAATCTCTTCCTTCCATCTTAAGTAGTGAACTAAAATTTAATGTCCAATTGATTGGAAATATACTATGAAACTGATAACCATCCATTAATTAACCTATTTTTTTCTTTTAAAACAAGTCTCCTGTAACTCAACACATTGAGTACAATTAAAAAAACAAACAAAGTCTCTCATAGCCATTTCTACTAATGAGAGAACTGAAATTTTGTTAAGGAAGCTAGAAACTAGTATCTATCCAGAAAAGTTAAAAACAGATATTAAATAGCTTGAAACTAATCTAAATGACTCTTTCTCATCAGAGTGCATTATCTTAAAAAATGTGAAATAAGTTTCAAATATAGCCCTATAAGTTATGACAAGCACTTAAAAAAATCAGGCCCAACCAGTTAGTAAAATGAACATGGCATTATATCCAAATCATTGTTGCTCACTTAATTCTAGAAGAAATCTAGTATATACTAAAGACACCCAAAGCTTCTAAATTATAGAAGAAGGTGCATCACAGGAAGTTATAAAAGTAACAAAGTAATATTCTCTTCCTATTAGGAGGAATCATCATTAAACTTTTGCACATTCCCACACAAAACTCAAATCTCTTTGGCTAGAGGTTCAGATACCATCACAGATTTGAAAATACAGTGTTTGAAACCAGCACCTAAAAGTTAGTCTTTGTTCTAAAAGATCAGCTGCTAAATTGAAATAGTTTTGCTACAATAAAAACTGTGTATACTCAATTAAAATGTTAGTTATTTTTAAAATAGATAATTTGAAAAAACAAAAGAATAATTTAATTAGATTTGTTTTGCATATGTATTTTGGAATGACCCAAACAAAAGCATCATCTCAAGTTAAAATATATCTTAATAAGGATAAACCACCTTTAATATACTACAATTCCACTTAAAATTGTAGCAAAACAATGTTTAATAGAAGTTAGTATGTTGTAAAGTATTTTAACCCATCTTCCAGTTAGCTCATGAGTTACCACCCTTTGACTTACGTGAATTGTTCAAAAATGATGCAAAATCTGTGAACAAATATTTTATGTTGAAGAAAAGATAAAAATGCCAAAACCATTAAATGAGCATTTCTAATTTGTAAATCCATATCTTAGCATTAAGCCAAAACTCAGAACTACCTACAAGTAGATGCTACTTTCTGATCTAAAACAAAGCTTTTTTTTTAGGAAATTCTCTAATTTGGGGATATAGTGATATCAAACAAAAACCTAACACATGACTTAATATAGACACAGTACCTTTCACATATTCAGTATGTTTTAATTTTTTCAAATTTTCTAAATTTTAATCTCATGCCATTTTTAAGAATAATAGGATAAAACTATTTACAAAATCATTGTTTTAAGCAATTAAATATTATAAATATTTACTGGGGGCAATTTGTCACTGCCCTTAAAAATCACTTCTGAAAATCTTTTTGTGCAGTAAATGAGATGAGAGCATGCTCATTCAGCACAGCACAGGAAAGGGGTCTGAAGGCTTCTCACTCGTTATTATAGACACTGGCCACGAAATGTCATTGTATTATTCTTGAAGTCAATAATACCAAGTTATATTTTTGTTAATCAATTTGTCATTTTATTTTCTCAAATGAATGAACTATAATCCTTCTAAATATCAGACTATGCAGCAGTTCCCTTTAAAGGGTGTCTAGCTGTCCCCTTAGGAAACCATCTAAATGCAGAATTTTCTCAACTTAACTGTTAATAAGCATCTTGATCCCCCTCACCTTTCCCTTTAGCTATGGCTCATGTTTCAGGCTAAATTTTATAAGAGAAAAAAAATACAGAGAAAAGCAAGATAGGTACTTTTCAGAGCAGAAGTTAGACTTTATCTTGAAAATGACTCATAATCATATCATCTGAAGGCTAAATACATGTAAATTATGTTCATATAAAATACCCAAATTAACTCATAAACCCAGATGGCATTATTAGGAAATTCTCCTAATTTACTTTTTTGTTGTCCCCAATAGATGAGGAACAGAAACAGTACTTAAACCCACAAGATAAATTATATACTATTTGCACCTTTTTGGGCAAAGTTAGATTAAATAAAGCATCAAAGTTTGGTTTAAAAATATATAAAATATTTGTATACTCATTTAAAATTGTGCACCAAATATTATAATATTAGTTTCTTTTTGCTTTAAGTACAATCACTGAGATATAAATTTTGAAATATAACATAATGAAAATCTTTCAGGCTAAAGGTAATAATTAGAACATTTATAGCTAAAAAGAATAGCTCATTGTTATTGTTTACAAAACAAAAGTAACTTGTGCCAGAAATTTTGGTATACAGGCAATGAACAGGTAATGAAATCATACTGTCATCGTCAATACACAGAGAAAATCCGTTTAATGGAGCTTCCATCTGCCATTTTTTAGTTATATGTAATGTCTCAATGTCCCTTCACAGTGTTATATTCTGCCTGGTAACACCCTTTCAGCTTTCAATGGCACTAACATCTTACTTACTAATAACAACATTGCCCTCAATCTATTCCTTGCAAACAATTTAGAAATGCTAAAATTTCACATTTAACTGGTTTTATAAATTACTGCCTTTATTTACTTGGAAGGTGGTAAGAAAAGCAAAATACATTCAAAAGCTCATTTTCTAAGGAGACTTGGGTCACAATTACTAAACTCTACTGTCAAGTGTCAAGAAAACATCCCTTTTCAAAAACAGATATTAAGCCTGCTGTTGCCTTGACATTAACTGGAACTAAGCTAATAAATCATGACAGTATAAAAGCAGCAAGTTGAATAAACGAAATTCCAATAATTGCTTTAAAGATTGAAATTACAACTCACATATCACAGATATTCTGAAAAATTAATGTTAATGCTTGTGTTGCTTCTACTAGGTTAAATCTAGCCTGTTTCATTTTCCAATTTCAAATATGTACTTGGCCTTTTGCATAATAAGATCCCAGTCAGAAAAATCAATTCATGGTGCAGGCAAAACACTAGTCTAAACCAAAGTAACATTTCTCACTCACATTTTTACGAAATTATAAAAGATTTGCAGTGAACCTTTTTTGAACAAAGGAATTACAATGCTAATGGAGAACACATGAACCAATCAATTCCTTTCCTTTTCTGGGCTATAACCCTATTCTGAGAAGAACTGGAAGGTACTGAGGCCTACATATTAAAAATACATCAATATTTGGGTATTTCAGGGAAATACTCCAAAAAAAACTGAGCTACATTAAATTAAAAAATAGTAAAAATTGTAGAAAACAAAAACACTCATTTTCATACGTAAAATTCATTTAACATGGAAGGTTAAAAAAAAAATTCTAGTAATCTTTATATTTTCATGTGTAATCTTGGTGTATGTGAATGTTTATGTGTGTAAAACTGTATTTACAACAGTACCGAACAATGTCTGCAGTGCAGACAAAAAAAAAATTCTTACCTCTAGAATTTATTTTAACAAATAAATTCAATATATTTTAACAAAAATAGCTTTAAAAGATGCATTCAATAAAAATAAAGCTACAAAAGACAGGCAACGGTGGCTATTATCAGGTTCAAAGGATTATTGTCCAGAGTAAGAAAAATTTACCTTGGATATTTTTAACTGAAAGACTAACATAGTTAGATGTATTTATATACATATACTTTGGAACAGTCAAAAGTACAGATTTATTTTTACCATAATCAGTAACAGACTTTGGAGCACGTTGCTCTGTTTCAGTATTTCTCTTCTTGTTCTTGGATTTCCAAGCATGATACACTTTTAGTCTCCTATGAAATTCTTCTCTGCAAGCTGCCAGGAGCTCAATATCTATTGATTTACATAGAGTCAAAAAAATAAAAAAGTTAACATCCTAATTTATTCACCTAACATAATTATTCTGTGGCATAAAAAGATATACATACATCTATCTATCCATATCCATACACACACACACACACACACACACACACACACACAAGGTTTTTGCTTTTAATAGTATAAAATCAAAAGTAAGTTACTCATAAAGATGAGCAGTTTATAATATTATCTCTTATATTAACAGAGCATCTTCTCAAGCATTATTACTATCTTACATCAATTGTTCTACACAAAAATGCTGGACTAAACAGGTCTTCTATATATGAAAAAACTAAACCAGAAAGGTTAACAATAAAAAGTCATGCTCAAAAATAATCCAGCCGGGCGCGGTGGCGCACGCCTGTAATCCCAGCACTTTGGGAGGCTGAGGCAGGAGGATCGCGAGTTCAAAGCCAGCCTCAGCAGTAGCAAGGCACTAATCAACTCAGTGAGACCCTGTCTCTAAATAAAATACAAAAAAAAAAGGGCTGGGGATGTGACCCAGAGTTCCCCTGAGTTCAATCTCTGGTACCACAAAAAAAAAAAAAAAAAAAAAAAAAAAAAAAAAAATCCAGATTTAGATGTAACACATTTTTTTATGTTCGCAATTATTCAGATCTATTCAGTGAAAAGGAAAAGAACACAGTGAGAAATTCTGTCCAATTATGATGTTTTCATTCCTAGTAAGAGTGTCGTGAATTCAAACACTGTGATTTAAACAAGAACATAACTATATGGGCTCCTCTGAATATTGTTTTTTACACAATTGTTCTTTGGGAGAAAAACAGATTTAAAAAGAAATGGCTGCATTGCTATTTGTTATTCTGTATTCATGGGCTAAAAGATTCAGACATGCGGATATTCAACTATTACAAATAATATTAGAGAGCCAGTCATTAATGTAGCCCAAACCAAAATGTGTACTTGCTCCTCCTCTTTGGTCTGAGTAAGACACAGGCAAAATGCATTTGATTTAACAAGTATGTCTTTCTTTTGGTTTTCTGAACAAACTAGATCTTATTTCAAGGGAACAAAGAGTAACAGATCAGTTTAGGTTAATTTACATGAAAATATATATATACATATGTATATGCCATCCCACTCTGTATATGATGGATATATAAACAGCTAATATTAAAAAATATATTTATATATATGTATGTATGTGTGTATATATATTTCTCAAAATCAAAAAAATAAATCTTCAACAGACTTAGAAGAATATACCCAATATAGGTATTTATTTTATTACCTATCAATATGGACCCTTCCCATTTTTCATCCTCTGCATACACTTACCACAAGAAGTATTGATGGTATCACGTAGTTCTGCATATTTCCATTTACTAAGATCATGTTTCTTGGTACCAGCAGCTGCCTTGGTGGCTTGTACAGCAGGACCTCTGTAATGATTATATATTTTTGCATATTTAAACTGGAAACATTGACTAAAGAGCCAAGAGAGTATTCATAAGTTTGAAAACTGGAAACTACTAGAAAAACATAATAATTTTTGTGTCTTTGACAGATGAGATTAAAATGGTGTAATGGTGGGCTTGGGGTCTATATCAGGTAGAGTGCTTGCCTAGCATGTGTGAGGCCCTGGATTAGACCCCCAATACCTGGGAGGAAAAAAAGGTATACTAAACGATGGCCGGGTAAATTAAAATTCTCCAGCATGTCACTTGATAACCACATTATATTTTATATCAGAACTTTTGATCTCAATATTCCAATTACAGGGACTTCCCCAGACTTCAGTTTTAAAATTCTGATGGATATATAAAGATCTAATGTTAAAAAATACATTTATATCTATTTCTTAAAAACAGATTTAATTCTCAACAGATTTAAAAGATCATTAGCACACATTAATGGCTTTTCTATGAGCCATTAGGCTGCTCAGTATCATCACCTGCAGGGGCTGCTGAAAGTTACAGAGGGCCACACCTAGTGACTCAGAATCTCCCTGGGCATATGGATGTTTACGGGGTCCACAGGTGAGTAGCCAAACTGCAACAAAGTCATTAAAGATAGGCTAAAAGAACTTCTAGAGTCTAGAAACACTTAGAAAAGTTCCATAAGCAGACAAACCATATCCTCATATTTAGTGAGTCATAAGAGGCTTTAGGTCAAGAGGTAGATAACTGATTTCAAAGGACACAAGTGTTGTATCTTGCCCCTTTTCAGATGAACATTTGTATGAGAAAAAGGAAAGAAAACACTCTAAGGTACTCGATAAATTGGGGTAAATTCAACCTTTTCATAATAATGCTACTCAGGGTGAAGACTTGGTTTTTGTGCACATAGTTTCGAGATCATTAATCAGAAAATATGTTAATAATTTCTGTAAAAATGAACATTACTTTCCAGCAAAAGATTACACTTTGCACATGGCAGACACTCAGAATCAAGCTGCTCAATGTAACAAAGAAAGAGGTGAATCAGACTTTAAGACATGAAAAGAAGGTAGCACAAATATCAAAATAACTAAATATGAAAGAACTAAAATGCCACTTCTCAGACTCATGCAAGAAAATTCTCCTATATCATCTACTACTTGGCAAATATTTCCTTAAAGAGGGATAATCAAGGTATACTATGAAAAATAAGCACATATGTTCTCACCATTTTACATTTTCAAAAATAACAATCCTAGCAAAGAGTCAAGATACAGACACTTAACAAATGTTATTGAAAAATGCTATTTGAGAGTATATTACATTCTTCCTGAAGTAAAGGAAATTGTTCTTTCAATATTATGCTTAAAATGAAGTAAATAAGGTATCGTTGACCATTTATGGCCTATGTGTACTTTCAGTTCAGAGAACAAAATATAGCATGTTTCAAACTACATGAGTAAGATCGTTTGACATGATGATTGTCTTATATAAGACTGGATTTTTTAAAATGTGTGGCCATTTAATCCTGCCTGTATTTTTATGGTAAAAGCTGGTTTAGGCTTACTGTAGAATCTATATTTTTCGAAAGCTGTATGACTGGCAATTTCCATGTAGCATTTTATTCTTAATTGCTTTTCTCAAAAAGAGCCAGCTGTGTGTCAGCAAGGTCTCTCTATTACCCTTAACAATAAATTATACTTAAACTTTATTCATCTATTCTTTTCTACATGCCTAAACTACCACTCTATAAACTGACCAAAAAAAAAAACCTTCTTTTTTGGTCTATTCTTCCAAAAGTCTTTTCTAGAAGAGAAAGCTGAAAATTATTATGGGTTTTGTTGTTGCTGCTTTCTTTTGAAAGAGAAAGTTAATTTACATAATATAGTGTTATAGATTGTCAGAATACACATAAAACATCAGAATATACATAATGCATTTTGATGCTTTTAAAAATACACTGAATTCAAATTATTACTGCATAAAATATGATTTTTAAAATACTAACTTTCCATTCATTTTTTAAAATATTTTTATTTATTTGCTTTTAGTTGTACACAATGCATTTTATTCATACGTGGTGCTGAGGATCGAACCCGGGTCGCCCACATACTAGGTGAGCGCTCTACCACTGAGCCACAATCCCAGCCCCCCATTCATTTTATTTCAAACGAAAATACACCTGCTTAAGAAAAATTGGTATTAGAAGAAGTCAATGAATGCAATGCATTTAAGTTCTTCCCCTCCCCTCATCTCTGGAGTTAAATATTAAAATAAAGGTGTAATTTACTGACTATTAGACTTGTTATGAAGACAATCGTGTAAATAATACATTAACATAGTAGCAAAACTGGGTTGATTTTTAAGAGTTAACACTTTTAATTAATTTTATAACTTCAAAATTGACAATTAAAATGTTATTGATTCACATCCACTTATAAAGGTGATGGACCAGATCCTGTCAGGAAGCTCTTTTCTTTGGGGAGTCTATTTACACACCAGTAGCTTTAAAAACCATTGGTGGGGCAGAGTCCCTCAGATGCCACACTCTTCCTCCATTTCCCCCTTCAACTAGACGTAGTGATTCTCAAATTAAGAGCAACATCCCTCAGGAGGAGTTAAAAACTACCTTTCCCCCCCCCCCCTGGATGAGAGGAAGGAGTCCCTTACTGAGACTGATTTGGTGGGTGCCAGTGATAAGCAGAATGCCAATTTATCCTGAGAAACCAAAATTTAAGAGAATACTGCTGTTTATCTTTCTCTGTGTTGGGATGGGATGAGGGAGTAAGCGACATTTCTTGTACAGAAAATTTAGATGGAAAAAGAGTGGGCCATTCATACAACAGGTTCTAGTCCAAATAATCAAAAGTGATTTTAAAATATGATTTGAGGTGAACATATTTCCCCAAACACACTGAACTAACCTACTCAAAAATTCTGACATTTCTTTGGCCATTTGTTCCCTATAAGAAAAATGATAATATGACATAGTTATATATAAGATGTTACATATAAATTGCTTAAAAGATCTAAAAATATCATTAAAAGTTTATACTTTCATTATGATTATTCATTTATTAGCGATTTATAATTATTTTACTTGGTAAAAAGTCTAGGATACACTTTTGACAAATCTAACTATTAAACATGACAAAATTTTTGTTTAAATCCTGTTAAAGATTTTTTTTTTTTGGTAGGAAGTTATTGATAACATATCTTTAAGCCCATGCTTCTGTATTTCTTATATATACAACATAAATAGCATGTTCTAAATGCATATGGAAAATTTGGCAGGATATGGATTCTATATAAAGACTTTTGTACCAGTCTTGCTTAGTAAATATTAATTAGACAAAGCATCACAGTGGTAAACCAAGCTGATATATTTTTACAGTGTCAGAGTTTAAATACAAATCTGATGTAGTCAAAGCTCTAAAACTCCAAATCAAACCATTTTTTTAAAAAAGAAAGTAAATCAATACAAACACTTGCTAAATGAAAGCTCTGAAGCATTCTGACCTTCCAAGGATAAATATTTCCCAAAGCAAAAACTTGTTCTTCTTTATTACCCAGGAGATTAACTTTTCTCAATATTTGCTTAATTCTGTGAAATGGAACAGAAGTTTCATTGTGCTCATCAACACTTTAACTTCATAATTTTATTTTCCTACCCTTGATCTTTTCCCTTCATAATTAATCATATTCCCATTTCATTCTATTAATTGGACTTTGGTAACCTCAAAACCTTACAAATTAGTAAAAAAAATCATAAGAAAAGAAGCTGTATATATTTGCTACAGGGCAGTTTCCTAGATGCCTGCTAAGAGCTGGGATTAAAAGAGCAGAGTCTGTATTTCTCTTTTCTTGAAACAAACATTGGCTACAATTAGGTACTGGTGGAATTCTATCTGAGTAAGCAGAGCCAGAGAAAAAGAAATCGTTCAGAACTGATGAGGAAGAACAAACACAATACATAACACACAAATATAGTCTAACTAAAATTATCTTTTGAGCAATACATTTAATTAACCTAAGTAGTTTCTCAATCTAAGTAGTTTCTCAGAATTTTCTAACCTACAAACTCAGTATGACTTTGATAATTATTAATTCTATCATCCCACATCAAGGTTTCCTTCTTCTTTTTTTTTTTTTTTTTTAACCAACTCTTTGTTCTAAACCTTACTCCATTTGTTTCCCACAGCAGGTTTTAAGGGAGCCAAATAACTTTTCAAAGCTCTTTAACACTTGATCTGTTGATTGTACAGAAATTTCTCTTTATACTTCACCACTTCTGTATACTTCACAATGTAGGCAATCTCTACTGAATTATTATTCTACCTGACCTCACATTCAGATACACCTGACCTATACCAAACTTACTACGCCAAATTCACTAGACAGAAATGGTCCTTGTACACATGTGCTATTTTCACTCTAATTTTGTTAAACTATATACAAATGCTCATAATTTCATCTTAGACATTGGTTGCAAGACTTATTATAACTCAAGCTCACTGGTAATGAAGTGGCTGTCCTAATGCAGGGTGGGCAAACAATGCCTCTCAGAGATAATTTTTGAAATTTCTGGTGGCACTGTGATAACAACAATGTTGTGGGAGTGGATTCCTGGCATGCACCAGGAATGGGATCAGAAATTTTAAATATCCTGCACAGGAAGAACTGTCCCATAACCCATGTAACTTTAACAAGTCTGCCAGACATATAAAGGTGAAATACACACATACAAATACGTATTTCACATGTGAACAAAGCTTCACAAGCAAACAACATGTTTTTTGCATGGTTTTAAAACAGAGTTTTTCTAGGGACACAAATATTGTGCAGTTGAGAGGAAACTGTATATTGTTCTGTTCAGAACTTTAAAAAGGACTGTTCACAATTTCATGGCATTTGAGTTTCTGACACAATATTCCTATATCAACATTCCTATATCTATCATTTGTAGTTATGGCATTCATGGTGATTCTATGTATAAGTAAAAATATCTGATTACTTGATTATGTCTTCTGTTGAAATTATGCACAAGCACTTTCATATTAAAATAAATTAATGTTTTATTATAAATAACTATTTTTTTATTTTTCCTTTACACATATTTTTGGAAATACTTATAGGTTACATAATTTATAAAATATTTGCTATTCATACTGAAGTCTGACAGAGCTGGGAATCATCAAAATAAAGGTTACATTTGGAGTCCTGAAAGCTGTTAAAATTCAGATTTTATTTATATCCCAGGTGTTACTAGTATTCACTCTCTGTGGGGAGATTTACATTACAAAAAAGATATGTTACATATGTAACTTCAGACTATGACCTATTTTAGATATTAATACTTAATTATGATATATTCTTAAACCTGAATATTTTACTTATTTATTCCTCCATACCTGCTGCTATAAAGATGTGAGGTAAGGGAAAGTTAAAAATATGTAAAATAAACCAGTATTAACATTTACACAAAGCCAACACACAAGAAAAGGAAACCAAATCAAAAATTACTGAAATTAATCATCAAACATTTTCCTTAGGAGAGGAAAAAAAATGAAACAATAATATTATCTCATTCTCTTTTAATAAAAGGAAATAAATTACTCCCAGGAGGAAACTATGACTACCCACAAAGTAACCATACTCTATTTTTTAAAAAAGTAAAGGAAAATGACATACGGTGTCATTTTAGGTCTTGTTCCATCATTTCTGTGAAAAGAATATATTTTCGTTAATATCGTAACCAACTCTGAATTGTAAAACTCTACATTGTGTCAATTTGTGTTTCAATTATTTTATTCATGGGATTAAAAAATTCAATCATCTTTCGTCTATAAGAGATCATTCAGAATTTTCAGATATTTTTAAAATCTTCATTAAAGTAATTATAAAAGAATAAATGAAAAGCATTCCGTGAAAATTAAAGAGCAAATTAATCTAGATTGGAAAATTTGTACATTGTGAGATTCATTCTTAACAGAATCTGGATATTACTTCACAATTTCAGATAATTTGAAATTGTCACTTTGCATCAAGGTTCATGTATGTAATTGATTTAGATTATATTTTAAAACATATGTGAAAAATGATTGTTACTTAGAAGTTACTCCACAGGAATCTAAGCTGGAAAAGCAACTTAATATTATTTATTGTAGCAAAATCCATCTACATATATTTTTGTAACACATCACAGAGCCCATGGACATTTTCATGCTGTTTCTTACAAATAAATTTACTTGGAGAATTCTCATTCATAAATTTGATATAGAAAGAATTCAGTGCTAACAAAGGTAAAATAAACATTCACATTAAATTATAGTCCATAGAATAAAACTATCAAATATAGAATATCAATGTAAAAACATCATCCATAATGAAGTATTGATGCTTATAGTATAGAGTATAAAATAATCACAAGAAGGGAAGGAGCTCAGAGGACCTGCAGGTCATAGAAGAAGGCTGCAGAGGAGGAGACATCTAGGGCTATCCAACAGAAGAACCAATTAACTCTTCTGCTTTTAAAGTCATAATGGCTTGCATACCTCATTATTCAATAATGGTCCCACAGTCTAGATAATTATGCTTAATTTCCACTGCAGGTACCTTGTCATTTACATGATTTTACCATGAAAATCCTAAATGTCTACCCTTTCCAGAGTGGACTCACCCTGAAAAAAGTGTGCCTTACTGAAAAGAGGAAAGGAATCTACATATAGGCCAGTGACCTGCACACAGCCTATGGAATGGCAGTGGATATAGCTTACTCTTTCAAATGCACAAACATAAAGCTTGACAATGAATACCAATAATGATTCCATTCATAAGTTACTAAGAAATGAACTTCACCTACAATAAACCCTGCTCTGTCTACTGTTGTGCTGTTGCATAGACATAAGACATAGTAGCTGTCAGAGGAGGGCTTACTCAAAGCCTGGCCTCTGCTGGTCAGTTCTTTAGTCATCCCAAAAGACACAGGTGGAAAGAACAGAAGAGCAACTGAGCCAAGTCTGCATATACAAAAGTCATAGATGAACCAAAATATTTTAATTATAGTAGGAGCCCAACCAAGTATTGGACTCAAACCCAAAAGCTTAATAATAACACCTTTTGTTTATAATAGGCCTAGAAAGTTCATTTACCATAACATAATTTATATATAATTCAGACTGCAGAGCTTCTCAAAATAATCATTTACTAGAAAAAAAGTGTGAAGGCAACTTAACAAACCCTTTTCTTCCCCATCTTTGTTTTTAGCTAATTCAAATTGCAATTTCCTTATGATTTGCCTTGCAATTTGAACCCAGGCCTTTTCATTTCACAAAGAAATAGTTCCATCTAGTGGTTGTAATTTAACTATAGTTTTATTACATTTAACTGTATTTTGTTACATATATTTGCCTTTCACTATATACACATATTACACATATTACATATATTTGCCTCTCACTATATACACATATTGAGGAGTCCTACAAGCTAGTTTTGCTTGTTTTTTTTAACAAATAAATTATCAAAATAACTAAAGTTTCTTTATTATATTTTAAATGAAAAATATATTAAAACCTCCCTGAAACTTCTCGTAAAGGATTAAGAATTTCCATATTCCTCCACACTCCTTTATGATATTTAGAGATATAATTCAGAAATCAGAGGAGCCCAATATGATTAACCTCCCTTACTGGGTAGGAAATCCATTTATTCTGAGACACTGGAGGGTAAATTTCTCCTTCTTTCAGAAATATAGTAAAAAAATATATATTGGGCTTTAGGAAAATAAAGAATCCTAAACTCAAAAAACTGTACTACAATATGGTTAATAATTTCTACCAGTGCTTAATGACAAGGCCTTGGAAATTAGATGTCTACCTAATACATAATACTCTTAAGACAACTTCAGAATAAAAGTTGAGATGTTTTCTTAACAGAGTACTCACTAATTGAAATTTAATTTTATTTTCAACAGTTCAACAATTTAATGGCAAATCAACTGTTTAATTCATTTGGGTATAAAAGTAGATATAATTTAACAATGATTTTACTGCAAACATAACAGGACCTAAGGGACATGATTTTCTCCTTTCTCTTTTACATGTAAATGAAAAGCAGAGGGATAAAAAAGAAACAGAGAAGGTGCAACCCCCAACCCAAGAGCCCCAGTACCTCCGGAGTGCCAGGTCACTCTGGGCCTCATCACTGATGAGCTCAGATTCACTCTGGGCGATCCGCAGGGCCAGCTCTCTGTCCCTGCGCTCTTGCTCCAGAACTGCTTGCTGCTGGGACTCCTCTTCCCTCTGTCGGGCCAGCTGTTCCTCCACCTCAGCCTGCCCAGCAAGACAGCCATTTCACCAAGAGTTCTTCACATTAGTTCTTAATAAGAACTAAGGATTATATTCATAATATATATTATATAAATATATATAAATATTATAATTATACATATAGGGGCCGGGGTTGTGGTTCAGTGGTAGACCACTTGCCTAGCATGTGTGAGGCATTAGGTTCAATTCTCGGAATCCCATATAAATAAATGAATAAAATAAAGGTACATCAATATCTAAAAAAAAATTTTAATTATCATGTATAATTATATATATATACATATATATATATTTACTATGTATACTATATATATTTACGGTTATTAAGGGATATGTATTATTTAACCACAGATCTCTAAAGTCTTACTTTTTTCCTATATTATCATAAATACTTCACTTTCCCAAAGCCAATATAAGGTAGGAGACCCAGAGTTCCACCATTCTAGAACTGCACTATGAATATCCCAAACATCACACGAGTATCCCAGGTGGTAAATTAACACCAACACCTATACAGCAGATTCCAGAATTTAAAGTGCTGGTTATGCTTAATTTTTTTTTTTTTTTTTTTTTTTTTTTGGTACCCGGGATTGAACTCAGGGGTACTCGACCACTGAGCCACATCCCCAGCCCTTTTTTGTATTTTATTAGAGTCAGGGTCTCACTGAGTTGCTAAATGCCTCGCCATTGCTGAGGCTAGCTTTGAACTTGTGATCCTCTTGCCTCAGTCTCCCAAGTGCTGGGATTACAGGCATGCACCACCTCGCCCTGCTATGCTTAATATTATGAAAACCCAGACAAACAGAAATTCAATTACATGATCAATTCTTTTCAGACATGGGACTTTTTAAAAATGGTGGGATAGAGAGACAATCTTAATTCTAACCTATTAATACCCATATCTACAAAGTTTTTCATACATAAAATTATGATTTAAATGAATGTTCACTGACATTCCCTAGGTGTAATAGAAATATAATGTATATTGAGCTAGGCACTGTTCTAAATGATTTAACATGTATAACTTGTTCAATGCTCCCAACTATTATTCATCCACATTCTACAAAGAGACACTGTGGCCCACTGTTACTTTTTGTGAAGTATATGATGACATGATTTCTGTTAGTGATAGAGCCTGGATTTGAACTCATTTCCCCAGCTCCAAAATCCCATCCCATAATCCCTTCAGAAACTGCCTTTGGCCTGTGGGATAAACCAGTGATGGCTTACTACCACATCGAGATCTTGTTTTTACTTCTTTTATAACTTTGTACATTCTACCTTGATAGAAATTCAGTCCAGTAAGTATATACCTGAATACGTTTTTCATCATCTTCCCTTTTCTTTCTCTCTTCTTCTTCTTGTTTTCTCTTTGCTTCCATCTCAAGTTTCCTAATAAGAAATAGAAAACTCTTCAAAAATTTAACAGAAAATAAGGAATTCTTCCAAAGGTAAATTAACAATTAATAAACAAAGATAACAGAATGGGAACTCAACCTGTTGGCCACATACATTCTCAACTTATTTTTAATAAAATTTAACTATACTACCAGCAATTCATAAATAAAACAAATACAATTATATTCTATAACCTGTAAACTCTAGATTGACTTGGTTACAAGGCCTAACTATAAGGTCCTAATTATGCATAATTCCTTCTACTCCCTCTTTAAACTAAACAACTCATATATCTTCTGTTTACCCTGTAATTGCAATTTTCCAAAATGCTATCAATGTTAAAACTGGAAAAAAAAGTGCCTTTTTTTAGTTTATAAAATAAAATACAAGCCATAGCTTTAAGTAGTAGTTAAGAAATCCTTAAGAGTAACAGTCTAACCAAAACTCAAATTACACAGTTCAAGTATCCCTTGTCCAAAATAGTGGGAGGAAAGTGGTTCAGATTTTGATTTTCTATTTCAATTTTGAAATATTTTCTTCCTTCATCCATCCCTCACTCCCTCCCACCTCACCCCTTTCTTTCTTTTCCAGTATAGGGAACTGAACTCGGCAGTGCCCTGTCACTGTGCTATACCTCCACCCCTTTATTTTTTTATTTTGAGACAACAGTCTCACTAAGTTGCTGAGGCTGGCCTTGAACTTGACATTCTCCTGCCTTAGCCTCAAGTAGCTGGGATTATAGGCATGAGCCACTGAGCCCAGTGGGATTTTGGAATATTTTCATAAGCTTTACCAGGTAAGCATCTCTAATCTGAAAATCAGGCTGTATATGACAAGCCCATAGTCAACATCATGAATGGGGTGGGGGTTGGGGGGTGGTACCTGAAAGCATTCCTTCTTAGGTCTGGAACAAGGCAAGGTTGTCTACTCTCATCACTCTTATTCAATATACTACTACTAGAAGCTTCAACTAGAGCAATTAAACAAGAGAATGAAAATAAAAGACATACAAATAGAAAAGGTGAAGTTAGAGTATTCCTCTATGTAGATGATATGACTCAATATATAGAAAAACCTAAAGACTCCATTGAAGACTATTAGAACTGATAAAATCAGTAAAGTAGGAGCATATAAAACATGTAACATAGCTAAAACATGTAATATATACAAAATTAGTAACTTTTCTATACATCAATAATGAATTTGTTTAGAAGGAAGTCATGAAAGCAATCTCATTCACCATGCATGCACACGTTTGAGTGCACACACAAATTATATAATAAATTTAACAAAGAAAGTGAAAGACCTATACCAGGAAAATCACAAAACACTAAAGAAAGAGACTGAAGAAGACATTAAAAGTTGGAACAGGGCTGGGGTTCTGACTCAGCAGTAGAGCACTCGCCTAGCACACGTGAGGCACTGGGTTCGATCCTCAACACCACATAAAAATAAATTTAAAAAATAAAGGTATTGTGTCCAATTACAACTAAAAAATATTTTTTAAAAGTTTGAATGACTTCCCTTATTCATGGACTGAAAAAATTAATATAGTTAAAATGTTCATACTTGGGCTGAGACTGTGGCTCAGTGTTAAGACTGCTCACCTAGAATGCATGAGGCACTGGGTTCAATCCTCAGCACCACATAAAAATAAATAAAATAAAATTATTGTGTCCATCTACAACTAAAAAACAATTTTAAATGTCCATACTATGAAGATTCAGTGCAATCTCCACTAAAACTCCAACGGCATTCTTTACAGAACTGGAAAAAGCAATCCTAAAATTCACATGGAAGAACAAAAGACCCAGAATAGCCAAAGCAATCCTGAGCAGAAATGCTGTAGTACAGTTTAAAAACATACTACAAAGCCATGGTAACAAAAATAGCATGTTACTTACATAAAAACAGAGACCAATGGCATAGAATAGAGAACACAGAAATAAACCCATGCAGCTACAGCCATCTGATTATTGACAAAGGTGCCAAAAATATGTCCAAGAAAAGATAGCCTCTTTAACAAATGGTGGTGAGAAAACTGGGTATCCACATGCGTTAGATAGACACTTGATTCCTCTCTCTCACTCTGAAAAAAGACTAACTCAAAACGAATCAAAGATCTTAACATTAAGACCTGAACCTACTGGGAAAAAATAGGGGAAATACTTCAAAATATATTTACAGGCAATGATTTTCTATGTATGGGGCTCCAAAAGTTCAGGAAACAAAAACAAGAATAGACATGGAATGACATCAAACTAAACAGTTTCTGAACAACAAAGGAAACAATCAACATAGTAAAGAGACGACCAACTGAAGGGGATAATGTATTTATCAGCTCTTCATCCAACAGAGTTGATCTCCAGAAAATACAAAGAACTCAAAATACTTAACAAAGAACAAGTTAATGCAATTAGTAAATGGGCAAATGATCTAAACAGACACTTCTCAAAAGAAGAAATACAAATGGCCAATAAATACATGAAAAAATGTTCAAAGTTATCAGCCATCAGGGAAATGCAAATCAAAACTATAATAAGATATGATCTCACCTGTTAGAATGACTATTATCAAAAAACAATAACAGCCGGGCGCGGTGGCGCATGCCTGTAATCCCAGCACTTGGGAGGCTGAGGCAGGAGGATCGCGAGTTCAAAGCCAGCCTCAGCAATGGCGAGGCACTTAGCAATTCAGTGAGACACTGTCTTTAATAAAATACAAAAAAGGGCTGGGGATGTGGCCCAGTGGTCGAGTGCCCCTGAGTTCAATCCCCAGTACCAGTGGTCGAGTGCCCCTGAGTTCAATCCCCGGTACCAAAAAAAAAATAACAAACGATGGTGAGGATGTGAAGAAAAATAAACCCTTACATATACTATTGGTGAGAATTTAAATTTGTATAGCCTCTAAGGAAAACTGTATGGACATTCCTCAAAAAACTAAAAATAGAACTACCATTTGATTCAGCTGTCCCACTCCTGGGTATATATCAAAGGAAATTAAGTCCACATACAAAAAAAAGATTCCTTCATGCCCATGTTTACTGGGGCACTATTCACAATAAAAAAGATGTGGAATCAGGGCTGGGATTGTGGCTCAGTGGTAGAGTGCTTGCCTAGCACCTGTGCGGCCCGGGTTCGATCCTCAGCACCACGTACAAATAAATGCATTGGTACAACTAAAGCAAATAAATAAATATTAAAAAAAAAAAAGATGTGGAATCAGCCTGGGTGCCTATCAACAGATGAATGAATTTTAAAAATACAGTGTATATATAATGGAGTCTTATTGAGCCACAAAGAATGAAATCCTGTCAATGTAGCCAAATGGATAGAACTAGAGAAACATCATATTAAGTAAAATAGACCAGACACAGAAAGAAAAGTATCACATGTTCTCTCTCATATGTGAAAACTAAAAAACAACAAATAAGTCAACCTGAAAATAAAATAGTGATTACTAGAAACTGAGAAGGATACCTGGAGAGTGGGAAAGGGTCAACAGAAGGATGAATGAATCTGATAAATGCACACAGTATGCACATAGGGAAATATCAGCGAATCCCACTAATATGTATAATTAATGTTTTAATTTAAAAAATAAAATTTTGCAAATTGAGCACCAACATACCACTCAAAAAGCATCAGACTTTATGAAATTCCAAATTCAGATTTGGAACTTCTGAATTAAGGTTCTACATGTAGTTAAAATAATTTTATGCAGTTATTATAAAAGCTTATTTTTTCAAATAACAAATTCATTCTAAAACTAGTTCATTAAAATAAGAATATGATTTTAGAAATAGTCATTAACCATTGTCTAAAACGCTAAGAATTCACTCTTCACTTCAGTTTCTAATGCAAAACAATATAAATGCCCTACATTCTCCTTTCCTCCTCTTCCTTCCTTCGACGCTGTTCATCTTCTTCACGTCTTTTTCTTTCTTTTTCCATTTCTTCTTGTATACGCCTCAGCCTTTCTGCTTCCTCCTCCTGCTGTTTTTTTTTCTGTAATGCACTGAGGAGTTCCTCTGAACTTTTAACTAGGGCATCATACTCTTTCTGTATTTGTGCCCTGGTCATCATAGTGGACTTAAAAAACAAAATAATAAACATGTATTTAGAAAAGTGATCTCTTCTATTGCACAATGATATGAATATGCTTAACACTACTGACCTCAACACTTATATATGGCTAAGATAATAAATTTAAAGTTATGTTTTTTACAATTAAAGAAAAACTATTCTAATATGTACACAAACAGGGGGAAAAAAGAACAAGCAAACAACAACAAACAGGAAAGCTGATAAACCCATTATCTTTGCTGTACTGTTTGTACATTAAATAATATTGAAACACTTCCCTTAAAAAGTCATTTCTGTCCACAAACATTTGATTCTATTTTCCACCAACCAAGTCAGCAACAGTGGGTACTCTGGATAAAGCAATATAATTGTAGTCAAAAATTATTTTTATGGAAGGAATGAGTAACTCATTTAGCCAAAGTATACTCTCTGTAACAATATTGCTCAAACAGTACCTAAGGAATATTTAAGAAATTATTCTACACATCTAAAATTGTTGGGGAATTTTCCTACGTTAGCCTTCAAAAAATGTGGCTGGGTTAATTTTAATTGATACTGATACCCCATAAACAGAGATGGCCCTTAACAAATTTGTAAATCAGCCAAGTCCATCCACAGAATTTTCATTCTTCTCTTGATCATTTTCATCCTTTTTACCTCAAAGATTTGTCATTGCAAAATATACATATCTTACACATAAAATATGATAAAAGGCTTCCTTTAAGGTATTTATTATATGCACATATATACTGATCTATGAAACTAGCTAGGAAAACAGCAAAACCTTACAATGATTAAGGAAAAGATATACTAGATACAAAAATATTTTAAATCTCAGTAGTAATCAAATAAGTGAAAAAAGCAAACAAAAGCTACCCCATCTTTTCCTACAAAATTTCAAGAGGAAATGGCTCCATTATGTCATAGTCTCTATGAAGATATTAATAATGAAAAAGTATATGACATAATGGCAGATATTTAAAAAACTGAATGTATATAAAGAACAAAGTAAAAATGTATAAATAATAAAATAAGACTTTTGAGGGAAATATACAACAGTGTACTAGTGATTGTGTTAGCAATGGGCTATAAAGGTATTTTTGACTGCTTTTTTTAAATTTTCAATAATATTATATTACTTTAATAATTTAGAAATTAGTTTCTAGGGGGCCTTGGGATATAGCTCAGTGGTAGAGCACCCACTGAGCAGATATAAGGCCCTCCCTTCTATCCCCAGCAGTGTCATTACACTAAATGGCATTAGTCCTTTATGAATCATGACTATACAAAAGCTTAGCATCAAAGTATTGTATTTTAGTTACCCTTCTGGGAGGAAAATATTTTTTCCTAACAACAGATGAAATTGCATAAAAACTGTATTCCTTTTTATCTTTCTGCTATGAAACTTTTCAAACACAGAAGAAGAATGAACAACATAATGAGCATTCATTTTTCAACATTTTGAACACTGAAAAAATAAGCATATTTTTCTATATGATTTCAATACCAATAGCAAAGGGCATTAAGCTATATAAAAGCCAAAGTCATTTGGGCTAAAATTACATACCTTAATTTTGGCCATCAAAGAATCAATGGAAATTTCAAGATTTTTGATCTGTTTATTCACCTCTGGTTTTCCATCTTTCAATGCACTTACTACTTCATTAAACTTATCAAGTCGTTTTTTCAGAGTGCCCACCTTAACCAAACCATCAATGCTGTAGGGATAATATTTCATCAGAGATTAACATCACCATTTAATGCTGTAGAAAGATTTTTCATTAATAAAAGGCTAAAAATATATTGCCAAACTGGAGATTTCACTTGTGTTTTCAATTTTGCTTAGTATTCTCTTTTTCAGATCTCTTGTTGAGGGAAAAATAAAATATGGCTGTGAATGACAATGATGCCTGTCAATTACGATTGAGGTTTTCTATCAACTGAGAGAAAATTCAAATTATAGAACTTGAAGAAGTCATCTAAGAATCACTTTAAAAAGGTATGATGAATCAATAGTTATCCAGAACTCCAAGGTTAAAAAGTCTAAATTAGTAATGAAAAGTTTAAATAAGAAATAAAAACCAAATTTATAGTGAAACAATATAATTCTTATGAATAATCTTGAAGATTATGGTCAAAATAGCAAAGAGTTTTTTAAATCAATGCCAATTTGACATTATCAAGAAACTCAAATCACTTAAATAGTCAAAACAGTTTCTTTCAACTACTTATTTCAATCTTTTACAGTGATTACATTTTTTTAAGCCGTTTCAAATCCTTTTGTAGGATGAGGCAAGTAATGAATAAATTAGCTAATTTCAAATAAATATTATAAATAATAGATTAAAACATCATTTTACAAAAAGCATGAAATCCAAACTGTTTTTCATTAGGCATTTATTGCTGTCTTACATTAGGATAGTTAGATTTTGTAGGGTTCCTTAGGCACCATTCATCTTACCGAGGTTTGTGTCGCCTTTTGCAAAGCCACATCCGAACAGTTTTCTGCATTTTAATGCAAGCTTCAGCTCGATATTTTATTTTGTTTTTCACTGTGTGCAAGAATAAAGTAAAATGATATCATTTCATTTAAATTAGACATATTTTTAAAATTAACACTCATTTTCAAAAAGCAATTGTCAAGAAATATGAAATCTTGATGAATATATTATACTATACAGCAAAATCAGAATGCTTAACATTTCTTTAATTTTTTTATACTTCTTAAAAATAAAAAGTGTATAATGTATGTGGCTGGATTTGCACTTGAAATAAATTATTTCCTTATTATACTATACAACTGTTTCCCAAACTATCCTAGGCAATACTTATTCTAAGAAATATGAACAGGTATATCCTTAGAAAAGAATTTACCTGTGAATGAGTTTAGAAGAGACATACATTATTATACCACTTCGGAAATTCACAATCAACATACTGGATTAGGCCTTTGAGAAATCTTTTTAACTTTGGGTACCCATAATTTCCTAACATGATGTCAACTTGAAACATTTTCTTTCAGAGCTTCCCTGTTCAAATTCTGCAAAGATCCCTATCTGCTTATTGGCCTCAGTAAATCTGCACAAATCAATCCACAACTACATAGAATAGCAAGGTCATTGTAATATAACATGCTCTCCATCATAATGCAACATATAAAGATAAAAGCACTGAACTACCATAACAAATATGCTTATATTTTACTTGGAAATGATGAGGAAAAGAGGTTCTATTTTTTTTCTTTATTATAGTTGTCTTTTTATCTATATTCACAATTGTCTAACAAAAGATCTTGATAATAATCTTTGTTTGAATGGTCCCTTTCCATTATGTCAAAGGAATTTTATTTTTCTATTGATAAGTAATGATTTAAGGAATCTTTTTCATGTACCTAGCAGTATTTCAAGTACTCTGGTGGGGGGGATTATAAATTTAATCAAATAATAGATACTCAACTCGCCCAAATTAAAGATTTTTGCCAATGACCCTCAACTAAGTAAAAAATACTCTGCTCTCACCCTTGCTTTGGGTCAGAGATAAGTATGGCCTAGCAGAAACACACACACACACACAAAAAAAAACCAGCTTAGTCCAGTGTGTCAAAGAACAGAGTCTGAAAGGAGAATGGTAGAAAAGGATGCAAGGATGAGCCAATAACCTGTTTTACAGGGTCCTGAAAGATATTCTAAGAATTCAGACTTTGCCCTCTACTGAAGAAGGGCAAGGATTTGGGTACAGAGCAAGGATTCTGGGAAGCCAGGAACACCAGCTTGGGAGTTGCTCAAGTTATTATACAAGTGGGATAAAGAGGCTCCACTAAGGTGCTGGAATACAAAGTAAAGAATTACAGTATTTGAAGAATAAATCAGTATGATTTGATGATTGACAAGATTTCAGGGATAAGAAAGGAGAGACAATTGGAATCCTGAAATTTTTGGAGTGTGAATTATAGATGCGACACAGGCAGAAAAAAGTTCTGGTTTGAATCTGAGACAGGAATGGTGTTGTGGGATGAGGGGAGAAAGAGAAAAAATAATCAAGTTAGTAAGTTCTGTTCTGTTTAGAACATGATGAAATTAATATTACTTAGCAAATTCAGATAGGAAAAATAAGAATCATGCATCCAAAAAAAAAATAAAATATAGGAAGTCTACAAATGCTAACACACATTACAAGGTAGGTGCTGCCTGAGAAATCAGGAACACACTGTGAACAAACTTCACAATCCTCTTGCCTAGCATCCATCTCTGAGACAGCCTTATAACATGCCACAAACCACCTCACTTCCAAAGTAACAAAACATCCTGAAATGAAAGAAAACACTCACGTTTGATGACTGACAGTGAACACCATTGAACTTTCTTCCAGCGACTGCAGACTAGCCAATGATTGACTTTTTTAACCAACTCTGCTAAGTGGTCAGGGTCAGACTTCATAATCTGATCAAATTCTGCAAACTAGGAGGTAAAATAATATAACAGCAGTATTAAAAGATAAATGTATTTAAACACACAGAGAAAACAAATATAATTCAAATCTAAAATCTAACTTTCTGAAAATGACTGCATGCCAATTTCACAGACATATTTTAGGGTAGATAGCAAAACCAAACACACTTCGCCCTACACTGCAGTCTTTCTCCACCTTCCTTTCTTCCTTCCTTCCGGATCATTTTTTGAGGGAATAGCAGATACAATAATTAAAGAAGAAAATGGCCAGGCTTGGTGGCACACTCCTGTAATCCCAGCAGCTCGGGAGGCTGAGACTGGAGGATCATGAGTTCAAAGCCAGCCTCAGCAAAATCAAGGCGCTAAGCAACTCAGTGAGACCCTGTCTCTAAATAAAATAAAAAATAGGGCTGGGGATGTGGCTCAGCGGTCAAGTGCCCCTGAGTTCAATCCTTGGTACCAAAAAAAACCAAAAAAAAAAAAAAAAAAAAAGAAGACAATCTTAAATAACTATAGAGGGTTAGCAAAAAAGATTGTTTTAAAGAATTTTTTTTCACATTACCTTTATTCTATTTATTTATTTTTATGTGATGCTGAGGATTGAACCCATGGCTTCACATGTGCTAGGCAAATGCTCTGTCACTGAGCTACAGCCCCAACCCAGCAAAAAAGGTTTTACTGAGAAAAAAAAAAAAATGAAAAAGGACTAATATATCTCACCCACTGAATAACCCACATTCTTAGATATCCACATACAACACTTGATAAGTAAAATTCAGCTATGTATATCAGCTTCTAGCAAAACTATCAGTCAGTCATTCCCAATCCCCAGGCCCATTTTGAACAAAGATAAGATACTGCTACTAACAGAGACAACACAAATAAAGCATGTATTTCATTATTAAGAAATAAAATAAGCCAGGCGCAGTGGCGCACGCCTATAATCCCAGCACTTGGGAGGCTGAGGCAGGAGGATCACGAGTTCAAAGCTAGCCTCAGCAATGGTGAGGCACTTAGCAACTCAGTGAGACCCCGTCTCTAATAAAATACAAAAAAGGGCTAGGGATGTGGCCCAGTGGTCAAGTACCCCTGAGTTCAATCCCCAGTGCCAAAAAAAAAAAAAAAAAAAAAAAAGAAAAGAAAAAGAAAATATATTATTTTCACTATTTACCACCAAATTCCAAAATTATTTTTCTCCTTTATCAAATGTCCCACTATAGTATTAAGATGTCACAATATCATCAACCATCAATATCATCATTTGCTATAATAAAAATTAAAGATAACATAATAAAATTGAAGATCTTTAAATCTTTGCCATAAGCTATCAACAAATCCTTCTCATTTTTCAAGAGGTAAATAAGATGAAATACTTTCTTTATCAAGCTCTTAATTCTTAGATAATTATCTATATAATATGTATATATATATATATATATATACTATAGCTCTGAAAAAAGAGAAATGTTGAATTATGAGAAATATATATGATTAAAGCTAAGCCAATCATAAACATTTATAGATTCTTTTTATCTTTTTTTCTTTCATAGGAAATAAAAATTTTTAAAAATAAAAATATTCACAGGGTGTATACGTATACATACACTTCATCTCATACTCAAAAAATGTAAAATCAGATTTATTATGATGAATTTACTCCCAAGATATTTGAAATATTTATTTATTAATGATTCTGATAAGATGAACTAGTATTATTGGCTATTTAAAATATAATAACATTTATGAAGACGCAATTTACTAAATCAACAGTAAAAAGATAGGAATGGTAAAAATGTTATTTGGATTGTGAACATCATTTAGAAATTTCTGTATGAAATACATTTAGTTATAAAGCATTCTACAACTGATGAATATTAAAACTATAGGATTATGTTAGCCTAAAAATATTATGTTACATACAATAGTACTTATACATTCTAGAGTTTGACAGAGAGCCATACAAACTCCAAGGCAACTCTCTATAGTTTATGTATCTACCATATTCTAATGAAACTTGTTCCCACAACGAAGACTCCAAAGTGCTACAAAATCTCAAATCAATAAAGACTAAATGAATATGCTTTAGAAAAGTTTTCAATTTATGTAAGATCTTCATATTTTCTGGTTAACCTTATTTTAAGTTAAAAAAGACAAACAATGTTCTGAATAAAATTGTAAAATTTATATAGAGTACTACAGTCTCTAAATTACAAATTTCTCACAAATAGGAAAAATGTATGTGTGCACAAACACACATTATATATTTTTTCATGCCATTAGTAACCATATAATTCAAGAATAACACAAATCACTAATATTTAAAAATGCTTACTAACTCCAACTATCTGCATTTATGATGCTAAAATATTAAAGAAAAAAATATACTTACCTTGCCAGGTCTAAAAAATACTTTTGTTAACCCAAACTTGTAGTCAATTTCATTTAAGCCCAAAGCTTTAAAAAGAGCCTGAAAAATAAAAGTTGAAAAGTTAAATTGCAACTAACACTTAATAAAAAAGAGTTTATTGCTAAGAAATTTTCAAGTTAAGTAGTATTTGTACCTTACAAAATAGTCTTGGATCCAATCTTGCAAGTTTATCTGGCATATATTTTTTATACATGTTGTAGAGTTCATGAAACGAAGCTCGAGATGGGAAACCACCTTGCATCAAGTCCAAAACAGATACCATACCTAGATTCATAAACACAAATCACCACCAGTCAACTGTGTAGAAGTCCAAAACAACTCGTGAATGACCAATTTTTTAAATTAATGTTTAAGAAAGGACAATTTACAGAAATCATTAGCAATGAAAGATTACATAGAAAATACAGTTTTTAAAAATATTTTTAGTTGTATATGAACAAATTACCTTTATTTATTTATTTATTTATTTATTTATGTGGTGCTGACGATTGAACCCAGTGTGCAAGGCAAGTGGTCTACCACTGAGCCACAACCCCAGCCCTAGCAAATCACTTCTAATCATTATGTCTCAACTTATCTACCACATAAAATTACTATAGTCAAATTCCATGTAAAACCAGTAGGACTAGAGGCAAATTATTATTCTCTACACAGCTCCAGTCTAATTTTTTCTTTTTTTTATGCTAGGCATCTCTACATTACATCCCTATACCAAGTAGAGCCCTGTACAAGTCCACTTTCAAAGACCTGAGGTTAAATTTAGAACAACATTTCTTTCTTTTTTTTTCAAATTTATTTTTTATTCTAAGTTGTTAGAAATGACAGCAGAATGTATTACATTTCATATTATATTTGTAGAGCACATTTTTACATATCTCTGGTTGTATATAAAGTATACTCACACCATTCATGACTTCATCCATGCACTTAGGGTAATGATATCCATCTCATTCTCCCATCTTTTTTTTTTTCTTCACCGTTTTACCCCTCCCTTATCCTCCCTCCCCACTAACAAGAGTCTCCAAAAATTGGTCACATATATTCCCAAATTCTCCCTGGTACTTAAACAAAGCAAAAAAAAAAAAAAAAAAAAAAAAAAAAAGAGGGGGAAGCTCACTACTCAATATAAAGACCCTCTAAGAGAAACTAATCTATTGGAATGATAAGTCTATAAGATCAATATCTGTTACCAGTGTAACACTAGTAAGTGGTTAATCTGAACCTTGAGTCAATATGAGCTTTTTGGGGTTAGGAAAAATGTAAAATATGTTGGGCGAGTTCAACCACTGTTGCAATCCATCCATGGGCTGTGTGTGGAAGCTTATGCACATTTGAGCATATGAGGGGATTGGTCCGGCATTGCACACTGACTGGGCTGTGCGACTTGCAAGTGTGCCTTTCCTCTCACTCAGCCTGTGATACCACACAGCACCTGAGATGGGTGTGACTTGCCAACATGTCAATCAATCTGCTGACCACAAGACATCAAAAAGCAAGACTTCACCTTCGAAACCCTATTCCCTGCCTTATTTGGTGAAGAACAGTCCATCGAATCTCCCTTGTGTGTGTCGCCCCCACCATAAAATAAAAAAGAATTCGGGGGCACGCTCTCTCTTTCCAGCACTGCCCGGCGTGGAGCTGACCCTTGGGATCACAGAGCAGTCCTGCTCTCTATCTTAGAAACTCATGTTTGTTTGCTGCATGGTTTCTTTGCTATTTTCTTAGTTATTGATACAGCCAGCTCCTTTGAACCCAGCTCATCTCACCAGCTGGGCCAGCTGCAACAAACCACTAACGATAATGCCAAGAATTTTGTTCACAATGAGACCTGGATTTTAGTTTCTGGGACTACCAAAATCAATGAAAAAAATAAGATTATTTAATAAATAGTGTTATGATAAATGGCTTGCCATTTGGAAAATGAAAATAACATTAGACCCTTACGTCCTTCTTTATACCAAAATAAATTTCTGCTGGTCAAAAATTTTAGTTAAAAAATGAAACTATAAAAATTTTTAATTGAATTTTTATTTTAAAACAATCTTATAAAAAAAAGATGGTAATTCTAAGCAATCAGATTGAATTTTAAGACTATTGACTGGCAAAGGTTCAAAACATCAACAGTATTCAGAGTTGATGACAATGTAGAATAACACATGCATACACTCTTAGAGTAAACCAGGACAACAATCTTGGATAGCAATTAAGAAATACCTATCCCTTTGGTTCAGTATTTTATACTTCTATGAGCCTACCCTACCATCCTTCATACTTGTGAATGAAGATATGTGTGGAGAATATCCAGATATCCACAAGATCACTGTTTGCAGTATTTCCTGATTAAATTATACTACAACTATATGATGGAATATAATACATTAATCAAAAAAGAATAGAGCAAAATTTACTCATATCAGTATAAGAAATATATCTAAATAAAAAAGTATAAAGTATATGGTGCTTAATGAAACACAAGACCATCTCTCTTATAAGAAAAAAAATTCCAGAACTAGATTTAGTTCTAGGCTTTGCTTGGAGAAATAAAAATAAGGTTTGGTTGGTATTGCCACGGATTTTAGGCACCACCTCTTAAGTTTCTAGGCTTGCTTTATAACTGCAAATTATGAACTGGTTCACAGAAGTTCATTAAGAATCTCATGGAGCTTAACAAATTACTAAGTCTACAATGGATTTCTTAGTACTTGAAGCTAATTTTTTACCTGAAAATGCTAAAAATCACTAAGTCAAAAACTCTTCTAGAAACTCCCAAAACCTGACTCTTAATCTGGGAGTCTGATAAACAGCTGCTCCCTACACTGCTGGTTGGTGTAGTCAGAACTCCCCTTTATACTATGGACAGCACATCCCCAGGGTCACAGAGAAAGACAACCTACTTTCTCTCACCTTTTTGTACTTTGTCCTACTGTTCACTGCTAAGAAGTTGGTAATTTTAGTAGGTGTCTTAATTATTCTCAAAATAGAAAAAAATAAAACCCAGTAAAAATGGAAAGGTAAAATAAAATCCAAATCTTAAATATCTTTATTTTAGAAAGCTTTATAAATATTTTTATTCCTACCACTCATTGTTACTTTTTACTTTTTCTTATTACAAAGTTATATCATTATACTATTATCAGTACTTTAAAAAACAAAGTATGATGAATGAGTTTCATCTGTTAAACTACCAACTCATCTTAACATATGAAATATGCTGCTTACTGAAAAGGGGAATCCTTGCTGACCCATCAGTAAATCCATACTCTGCTAATCTAATAGCACATACTGCTAAATCTAAATATACTTGACTTTCCAGGACACTAGATGCTCACTTAGACAATAAAAGAATTATACTATGTAAAGCAAATCCTACAAAGGAATTTCAATGGGGAAAAAAAAGTTAAACTCTAAATAACAATACCCTAAAGACAAAACACAAAAATACATCTGTATTATATGCAAGAATTCAGTAGACATGAGTTATTTAATTTTCTAGTATTAGAATTTTCCTAGACCCTGCATTTCATTCAACAAAGAATATGTTGCAGGGAAGCAGGGATTTTGTATCAGCCAAAACAAAGTTTCTGCCCACATGGATTTATTGACTGGAGGAGGGAAAAATAATTATACAAGTATACATAAAATTTGTAACTATGACTATGAAATAAAGGCACCAGAATGCAGCACCAAGAACTAAGCCTCCCTTCTAGGATAGGAATATCAAGAAAGGCTTTCACAGAAAAGTAGCAATCAAGCTGAGACATAAAAGATGAAAAGATGCGGCATGTGGCAAGAGTGTTCCAAACACTGGAAGAGCATGTGCACAGATCCTACAGGAGAGAACTGATGGGACGGAAAGGAAAGTCAGTGTGACTAACACACATAGAGAAGAGGCAGAGTACAAAGTGAAGCTAGGGAGCTAAGGACACACAGGCTACATGGTATGAAGCCTCATAAGCTACCAGGATTTTTGCTCCTTACCCTAATTTACCCTAATGCTAAAAGGAGCCATTAGAACTTTTTTTTTTTTTTTTTAATGGCAGTATAAGGAATTGAATCCAGGGCCTCACCCAGGCTAGCACTCTACCACAGAACTATGCTCCCAATCCTTTTTACTTTTTATTTTGAAACAGGATCTAAGTTGCCTAGGCAGGCCTCAAACTTGTAATTCTTCTGCCTTAGTCTCCAGAGTAGCTGGGGTATACGGGTTTACCACCACACCCAGTTGCCATTAGAGTATTTTAAGTAGTAAAAATAATGATCAAAGCTGAGTTGTGAAGTAATAATTCAGGTTGAATATGAAGAAGAGACTGAGTAGGTACTAAGAGAATACTTACAAAACTAAAGCAAAAAGCCAGGAACAAGATGGTGACAGCTTGGACTAGAGAATAATAGGGCTCATTATTTAGGAAGTAATGTCAATGGTGCTAGGGGAGACTTAGAAAATATATAACCTGTGCTTTCCAACATGGCAGTCACTAGCCACATGCTCTATAGGTACACTAAACACATGTGACAATTTAAATTTTGAAATATTAAAATTAAGTTTATTTAAACTTTAAATAAGTCCTACTAGCCACGTTTCTAGTGCTGAACGGCCAGTGTCTAGTGGCTACCATATTAAATAACACAGATAGAGAATATTTCTATCATCTGGAAAATCCTACTAGACAGAGTTGATATAAAGTGAGTAGAAAAATAGGATAAACCCAAATACTTAAAAGCTATTAAAAAATACCATCCATGTAGAAAAAATTAAGCCTGTAGAGGAGTTGGGAAAGGCCAGAGAATTCCAAAGAAAAACAGGGGCATACACTGTTTCAGAAGCCAAGGAAAAGAAATGTAGAAGAGACTAGTCAGAGTCAAATTCTGTGACGTCCACTAAGGACTGCAAAATGAACATCTGATTCAAGAAGGCAACCATCGGTGACCTTACCAAGATAGAAGTTGAACCCTCTTGAGGTTCAAGAGTGAGTAGAGCGCACGCCTGTAATCCCAGCACTTCGGAGGCTGTGGCAGGAGGATCGCGAATTCAAAGCCAGCCTCAGCAATGGCAAGGCACTTAGCAACTCAGTGAGACCCTGTCTCTAATAAAATACAAAAAAAAATGGGGATGTGGCCCAGTGGTTGCCCCCTGAGTTCAATCCCCAGTACCAAACAAAAGAAAAAAAGAGTGAGTAGAGGGCATAAATTGAGAATAGACTATTTGTGGGAGAGAAAAGGGAACAACTATACACAGTAAGAAAAAAGATGGGGAGTAGCTGGAAGGGAATGTGAATCATAGATGCGATTTTTAGCACATTTAAGCACACTTAAGTGAAATGAGAGAGACCCCACCTCCAAAGGAAATGGTTCAATACGTATAATATATATGTATATGTATTCACTGCTGAGTATATGTACTGCAAGGTGACTACTTGCAAAAGTAAGTAGAGATGGATTTAAAAGCACTATAAGCCTCAAGTAGGAAGAAAGGCAATTTCTGCTTTCTTAATAGGAAGAAGGTTATTCAGATAGGTACAAGTTCTTGGTAGCAGACATATGAAGCTTTAAAGTATTTTAGCAAAGAGGTGAGGCCATCTGCTGGCAGAGGCTCAGAGATATAAGAACAGGGAGGGTCTGAGCGGTTTGTTCTGTAGAGAAACAGAACAAGCTAACCAGGGAAACTTGACAGGACAGGTTTGAGAGCCCTAAAAGGTCACTGACCATGAATTTTAAGTGGTGTCAACCTGGTTTGTCTCCTAATCCCAGGCAATAAGGAGAAAAAGCAGAACAAACTTAGACAGCTAAGGTTTTGTAAGAGGCGGTGAGAGGTAGATCCAGATATGGGAAGCCTGGAGTTTATGTAATTGGGGAAGGGTTCTTTCAGAAAAAAATACAGAATTACAAATTACTAAAGAATACAAAATTCAGACCAGGCTTTGAAAAGTGTTTATTTAAATGAAGGACCCTGAGACATTAACTGACCTTGTTTCATGGTTAAAGCTATCTCCAAGAAGAGTAAAATAAGGAGGCAAGAGAGTTTGAAAAAGTTTCAGGGGACTGAGCTGGATCAAAACTTAAGAAAAGAAGAAAGCTGATGCCTTAAAAAAAAGGCCAGTATGGGATGGAGGGTAAGCATGGGGTAAAGGAAAAAATGAGCCCAGAGCCTGAGGCTTCTGTGTTTTAGCAAGGTCGGACATGCAGGGATAGGGTTAAGAAGTGATAGAATTAATCAAATGCATAAAAGGGCCACAGAAGCCAAGGGCTTTGTTCTGTTTTTATTTTTTCACAAGTGGTAGTGGGAAAGCAAGGCCAACGAAACAAACCTCCTACTCTAGCTGTGTAGGGGATGAGAAATGAAGTGCTGCTAGACTGAGAAGATAACAGGAAAGCAGCCTACAAAAAGGGAGATTCAGGTTTGCTATTGAAGTGATTCTATAAAATTTTACTACAATTATGTAAAATGCTTTTATTTCACAATAAACCATAAACCAATATTGCTCAAATAATTTGCCATCCATGCTTTTCTTAGAATCAAAGAAAACAAGATAAAAATCTTATTACCCTTAAAAATAACCAAGATAATGGTGAATTACTTGAAATCACTGGTCCTATTAAATTGCACTTGAGCTATGACTACTGACACACAATGACACAGATTATGAACATATGGAAATACCTGAACATTGAAGTTGAGACAGAATTTGAGCACCTTCAAAGTCGTGGCTTGTCATCTTTAAATTAGGTTTGATGCAACGAATAAAGCTTGCGCCCTAGGAGAACAAAGGCACTTTTTGAGATAATACATATAGCATTCTTTTTTTTTTATTTTTATGAATACCAGAAACTTTCAAAGCATGTTAACACGTGAAACTTTAAAATAACCACTAAAGAACTTAAAAATATATTAGCATATTATTAACATTTAAAGCTTGAAATAAAAAGCTTAAAGTCATTCATTTGGTTATCAGATTATGCTGAATGAGAAAGAAAGAATACTGATTAGGAATACAAAGAAATTTTCACGTGCTGAAGCTAATATGCTAGACATTCAAATAGCAGCTTCTCTTCAAAGTAGACACCTTGCAAAACAAGAATTACATCAATGGTGATGCTCACTGCAAATACTTTTAGAATATGTTTCTATCACAGAAGTAATATTTTAGAGTAGCATTCTATATGGGAAATAAAACACCCTCTCTTCATCAGACTCGGTTTATAAAAATGCTTGATCCTTAAGAGATAAATACTGGCAGCCAATGAGGATACTGAAAAGATTCTCTGAATGCCTCCAAAACCAAGTCTAACAGTAAGCTAAGCAACAGTAGCACTGACAAAATAAATGCCTGGCTTTTCAAAATCATTTACTATTTGAAAAGGAAGAACAGCCAGTTATGTAGATTTGTTTGGAATCATGTTTCATTTATATAATCTGCATACTAAATATCTTCCTATGTCAAGTTTTTATTTTTCATTTAAAAAATCGGGGAGAATCCCTAAAATATATAGTTAAAAAACAGGCTCCTGCCAGGCATGTTGGTGCACACCTGTAATTCCAGCTACTTGGAGGCTGAAGCAGGAGGACTGCAAGCTGGAGGCCAGCCTGGGCAAAATAGTGAGACCCTGTGCCAAAATCAAAAATAAAAAGGGCTAGGGATGTAGCTCAGTTGTAAAGCACTTGCCTCCTATCTCCCATGCACAAAGACCTGCGTTCAATCCCAAGTAACGCCAAAAAAAAAAAAAAAAAAAAAAAAAAAAACTCCTTGTAGATTTGCCTTTATAAAAGGACATAAAAACGTCATGTACACATTTTTCCACATCAGCACTGCCATGTCTGGAGAAAATTACTATAAGAGTAATAAAATGAGGGTACATTATAATGCCTTATTTTCAATCCTCAAAATAAAAACATCATTTCAATACACTCCTCCATAATTACAAAATATTCTCACCTTCATGAAAGTACAGGATAATCTTAATTTAATAAAACTCAAGGAGTTCTACATATTTAAAAAATAATTTGTCTTCATATACATATTTAACCATGCTTCATAAAAAAAAAACCTAACCAGAATAATAACCATCTTAAAAACTGATTTTTTTGACAAAGGGAATTTGGTGTAAAATAAATTTTTTAAAAAATATCTTTTAGTTGTAGATGAACTCAACAACTTTATTTTATTTATTTGCCTGGTGCTGAGGATCAAACCCAGTGCCCCATGTATGTGAGAGAAGCGCTCTACCACTAAGCCACAACCCCAGCCCTAAAATATATTTTTAATTATTCCAGGGTTACTATTCTTTACTTGGGTAATTACTACATAATAGTTTAGGGGACCATTCAAAGAAACCTGTTTTCTTTTTAAATGTACTCACAGTACTTCGAAGTTTATCCAGAAGCAAATTTAATTGTGTCTGTAAAAGAAAGGAAATCAGTTTATTTCAAAAACCAAAAAACACAGTGACATGAGTTAATATTAATTCTCCAATATTAGAATAAAATAACATGCAATAACATCCACATATAACACATTACAATTTAACAACCTGCTGGCTAACAAACTCTTTAACAGCATCATGCAAAATGGGTAATGAAATGTCAAGGACAATAACTTTACTTATTTACACAGACCTTGTATAATTAAAAGACTGAAAATTAGTAACACTTTTTTAAAAAATACACAAATTTGCAGGTAGGATAAAATGAGGAAAAATTATATAGGCAATGAAGGAAGTTAATGAAAATATGGGGATGCATTCAACATGAGATCAATAATTCAGTGTTTTAACATGTGGCAAACTAGGTGTAGTTCATATCACAAGCTCTTATGAATGAGAATGTTTAAAATATTCATTATTGGTATGTATTAGGAATATTTCATGAAACACTTAGCATAAACAAAATTATCTAGCTACAGAAATTATCTTTAATCTTTTAAAACATTTCATATTTCAAATATTTTTTAAACCTAGGACAACTATCTCAAAAAAATTGACAATGAATACACATTACTATGCTTTCCTGTTTTTATAATATTAATTATATTTTACTGTGGTTCAGTACCTTAAAATCATTTATTTGCTTTACTACTCTGCAAAGTAAATTAATTATGTAAAATTCTTTATCTGGTTTTTTATACTGAGATGCTTATTATATTACTTAGAAAAGTTAAATTATAATGTTAATTCTCAATATACTATATTGATCATATCTAGAATTAAAAATAATAGGTACACTTTACTGGATGCTTCCTATGGATAAGGAACTGTTCAACTACTCAAAGCTTTTCATGAGCATTATCATGTTTAAGCCAATTAAGGATAAAACACAACAATCCTAATTAAGGATGTATTATTAGCCTCAATTTGCAGGTACAGCATTGAGGTTAGGAAGATAAATATCTTGCCCAAGATCATGGAGCTAGTAATGACAAAGGCACGATTCCAATACAGGCCTGACACCAAATTTCATTCTACTATCTGTGATGCTATAGTATATACATATACCATAGGCTTATGTTATTAAAATGAAATAAATTTGTCATCAAAGATATATACCACTTATCTGGTTGACTGAATTGTGACAATCTTAATCAATCAGAACCCTCACATGACTGAAAATCAAGTATGAGAGCCACTATTTTGGAAAGAAAACAACCCTCACAAAGTCCACACTCCTTCATCCACAAGCTAAACATGGTGTTCTCCCCAAAAAAAGGAGGTAGGCTAAAGAGCAGAAACAAGAAAAATAAACTAACAGCAGCTGAGAAAAGAGAAAAGAAAGTCAATTATGAAAGAACAGTAGTCAAGGACCATAGGCATATGGGTAAACAGCCTTAGGCAATTCATAGTTCATTTTTATTTTATTTTTATTTTAAAACATACAAATATTCATATTTATGATAGAAGAATGCTTCCATCAAAACTCTGAGCAAATATAAAAAGTAGGGATACTACCCTGCATTCTATCAGACACAATGGAATGAAATTAGAAATCAATGATAAAATAAGAAATAAAAGCTACTCCAACACCTGGAGACTAAATAATATGCTACTGAATGAACAATGGGTTGCAGATGACATCAAAGAAGAGATAAAAAAAATTCTTAGAGGTGAATGAGAACACAGACACAACATATCGAAATCTCTGGGACACTATGAAGGCAGTTCTAAAAGGAAGTTAATTGCATTGAGTTCATTCCTCAAAAGAAGAAAAAGTCAACAAATAAATGACTAAAAATTACATCTCAAAGCTCTAGAAAAAGAAGAGCAATCCAACACCAAAAGTGGTAGATGACAGGAAATAATTAAAATCAGAGCTGAAATTAATGAAATTGAAACAAAAGAAACAATTGAAAAAATTTACAAAACAAAACGTTGGTTCTTTGAAAAAATAAATAAAATTGACAGACCCTTATCCAGGCTAATAAAGAGAAGGAGAGAGATAACTCAAATTACTAACATATGCGATGAAAAAGGAAATATCACAACAAACACTACGGAAATACAGGAAATAATTCGAAATTATTTTGAAAACTGGTACTCCAACAAAATACAAAACACCGAAGGCATCGACAAATTTCTAGATTTGTATGATCTGCCCAAACTTAAGCAGAATGATATACATAATTTAAACAGACCAATTTCAAGCGACAAAATAGAAGATGCCATCAGAAGCCTACCAACCAAGAAAAGCCCAGGACCAGATGGATACATAGCCAATTTCTACAAGACCTTCAAAGAAGAACTGATACCAATACTCTTAAATTTATTTCAGGAAATAGAAAAAGAAGGAGCACTTCCAAACTCATTCTATGAGGCCAATATCACCCTGATCCCCAAACCAGGAAAAGACACATCAAAAAAAGAAAACTTCAGACCCATATCTTTAATGAAGATAGATGCAAAAATTCTCAATAAAATTCTGGCAAAACGGATACAAAAACATATCAAAAATATAATACACCACAATCAAGTGGGGTTCATTCCAGGGATGCAAGGATAGTTCAACATACAGAAATGAATAAATGTAATTCATCACATCAACAGACTCAAAGATAAGAACCATATGATTATCCCAATAAATGAAGAAAAAGCATTTGACAAAATACAGCACCCCTTCATGTTCAAAACACTAGAAAAACTAGAGATAACAGAAAGATATCTCAACATCGTAAAAGCTATATATGCTAATCCCCAGGCCAACATTATTCTAAATGGAGAAAAATTGAAAGCATTCCCTCGAAAAATTGGAACAAGACAGGGATGCCCTCTTTTACCACTTCTATTCAACATAGTAATTGAAATGCTGGCCAGAGCAATAAGACAGATGAAAGAAATTAAAGGGATACAGATAGGTAAAGTAGAATTCAAATTATCATTATTTGCTGATGATATGATTTTATACCTAGAAGACCCAAAAAATTCTACCAGAAAACTTCTAGAACTCATAAATGAATTCAGCAAAGTAGAAGGATACAAAATCAACACCCATAAATCTAAGGCATTTCTATATATCATTGACAAATCCTCTGAAAGAGAAATGAGGAAAACTACCCCATTTACAATAGCATCAAAAAAAATAAAATACTTGGGAACCAACTTAACCAAAGACGTGAAAGACCTCTATAATGAAAACTACAGAACACATGCAGAAGCCAGGAATCTTGCTCGCGGACCTGGCCCGAAATCTCGCTCGCAGGACTTGGCCTGGAATCTCGCGGGACTTGGCGCGGGATCTAGAGAGACTTACGCCTGAAAGTGAAGCCGGCCGGCGCCATTCTGTTTTGGGCACATGAGACTGTGTCCAAGAGACAGCGTGCGAGATAAACGCTATTTGTGTGTATATATTGTAGCTTCTTGAAAGAGTGCGTGCCGTGGTTTTTTGTGGGAGTGTGTGTGTGTTGTTAGAGGTTGCAGGAGCCAGAGAGAGAAGAATAAAAGAACTTTTTTGTTTCCATCCTGCCTCCAAGTTTCCTCCCGTGGCGACACTGTTCCAAGCGGCAGATTGCTACAGGCACGTACAGGTGGTGGCCCGCACAGGGAATTCGGCAGGTAAGAACTGAAAATGGGAGCGAAAATAACCAAAGATCAAATAATAAAAGCCATGGAATGGTTTTTCAATATCGCAGACTCAGTGGATGGTAAGAAAAGCAATCAAGAAAACATAGCCTCTTGAGTCAGTTAATAGCAGTGAGAAGAGTAGTGGTGTAAATTCAAAAGCAAGAACTGCAAAAGCCATCAGAAACTTATTGAAATTAGCCGAAGAATATGTACTCTCCTTAGAGCTGAAATTCAGGATACCAGTAAAGGTGATAATAGTGAAGGGGAATCTAGTGATTCTGGGAGCACAGTCTCCAATAAAAACAACAAAAAAAATTAAAATAGAGAAAGGACCATCAAGGAGAGGAACCACCTGTGTCCTCTACTCCCCCATGGGTGGAATCCATTACAGAAAATATGAAGGGAATTACTAGGCGTTTGCAAACCCTAGAAACAGAAATAAAAGGTCTTTCTGAGGGCTTATGTGCTCTCAAGGGTAACTCACAAATAAATTGGGAACTGCCAGTATTTGAAAATAATGGACAGAGGGTCCACCACTTAATAGATTTCAAAACAATAAAAAAATCTCAAAGAGGCAGTAATGACATATGGACCACCATCTGCTTTCACGCTGAGTATGCTAGAGGCCCTTAACACCTTTAATTTAACCCCCTCAGACTGGAAAGTCTATGTAAAGCTGTATTAAGTGGGGAACAATACTTGGTTTGGCGATCACAATTTCAAGAACTGTGTATAGAAACAGCTAAAAGAAACGCAGCTGCAGTTTTGGAGATCATAATGTAGAAATGCTCACAGGAGAAGGGCAATTCGCAGACTCACAGGCTCAAAAATATTATGTGCCAGGCATATATGCCCAGATCTATGCAGCTGCATTACAGGCATGGAAAATTTACAAGGACCTGGGGATCTGCAAGGTAGCTTGTCAAAGGTGATTCAGGGACCTAATGAACCCTATGCTGACTTTGCTGATCGACTTTTGAGAACTGCAGGTAGATTGTTTGGAGAAGTCAAGCAAGCTATGCCATTAGTTGTTCAATTAGCATACGAAAATGCTAATAAATACTGCCAGGAAGCCATCAGGCCATGGAGTAATAAAAAGGATCTTTCCATATATATACAACTATGTAAAGATATAAATGATGCCTTTGTTACAGGAAATATGATTGCAGCAGCTATGAGAGATGCTGCCCCTCAAAATTTCACAAGGGCTCTACCTAGACATTATAATCAATCAGGATATTCCAGACAAAATTATCATAATCAATCAGGCTATTCTAGGCAAAAATCCTCAAAGAGAAATAAGACCAAGCTCATACCGTGCCCCAGGCCGCTGCCCCAGGTGTAAAAAGGGAAAACATTGGGCCAATAAATGCTATTCAAAATTTGACATCCATGGAAATCATTTGTCCAGGAATTCAAAAAACAGGGCACGGGGCCCAATGCCCCGGGGCCCACAAATGTACGAGAATTTGGAGGAGGAGTATCCTCAAGCATCCACTCAGATGCTTCCTCGACACAATCCCTACTACCCATCCACTCCCTCGCCAGAGGAACAGAAGGAAATGCAGGATTAGACCTCTGTTCTACCACCCGAATAGTGTTAACACCTGAAATGGGGGTTCAACTGATTCCCACAGGAGTCAGGGGACCTCTTCACTCAGGGACTGTAGGACTTATTCTCGGGCGAAGTCCTGAAAGCTTCTTAGGTTTGCAAGTGACCCCAGGGTGTAATAAACTCTGACCACAAAGGGGAAATAAAAATAATGCTTAGCTCACCCCAATTTATAAGTTCTGTTAATCAAGGAGATAGAATTGCTCAGCTGCTTCTCCTTCCAAATTTACACAATTCATTTAAAATGAGTATGCCTCAAAAAAGGAACAATAGAGGATTTTGTTCCACTGACTTGAGACCCATGGCTTGCTGGGTTCGAGACTGTTCTAGGAGGCCTATGTGTAAAATAAAATCCAAGGAATAGAAATGGAGGGACTAATAGATACTGGAGCTGAGTCTTCCATCATTAATTTACGTCAATGGCCCAAGCACTGGCCTCTGCAAAAAGCTTCAACCAGTTTAAGAGGCTTGGGATATAATAACATCCCAAAAAACAGTGCTGTAATTTTAAAATGGGAGGATGATGAAGGACATAAAGGAACATTTCAGCCTTATGTTTTACCTAACCTACCGGTTACTTTATGGGGAAGAGATATTTTACAACAAATGGGAGTATACCTAGCAACCAAGCCTGCAGGTGTTAAATGTGAAAATCTACAGGGTAATCTTAACCCTAAAAGAAATCATTATCAAAAAAGTACAGGGTAAGCTTAACTCTAAAAGAAATCATTATCATAAAGGAAAAAGATATTTTTCTTCGGGGCCACTGAGAAAATAATTTTGAAAATACCATGGCTTTCTGATAAGCCAGTGTGGGTCCCTCAGTGGCCCCTATCTAAAGAGAAATTACAAGCGGCCCACCTACTAGTTCAGGAACAATTAGAAGCAGGACATATAGAACCTTCCACCTCTCCCTGGAATTCCCCCATATTTGTGATCAGGAAAATGGCAATTATTACATGATCTTAGACAAATTAATAAAACCATGCAAATCATGGGCCCTCCTCAACCTGGACTTCCTAATCCTGTAACTATTCCAAAAAATTTCCATCTTATTACTCTTGATATAAAGGATTGCTTCTTTTCTATTCCCCTACATCCTCTGGATGCCCCCAGGTTTGCTTTTTCAGTTCCTTCTATTAACAATAATGGCCTGATCAGAGATATCAATGGAAGGTTTTGCCACAGGGAATGGCTAATAGCCCCACTATATGCCAAATATATGTGAACAAGGCTATCCAACCCATTAAAAATAAATATCCAAACCTCATGTGTCTACATTACATGGATGATGTTTTACTGGCCCACCCTAATCAAAAAATCTTATTTAATATATTCAGTGACGTGGTAGAAAATTTTAAAAAATATGGATTATATATAGTAGAAGAAAAAGTTCAAACCAGATCTCCCATATTATATTTAGAATTTAAAATCATGGATACCTTTGTTAGACCCCAAAAATTTTTAATAAATAAAGAACATTTGACCACCCTCAATGATTTCCAAAAACTACTGGGAGACATTAATTGGCTTCGCCCTACACTAAACCTCACTACTGGCCAACTAAAACCTTTATTTGACATCCTTCACGGGGACCCTGATCCATCCTCACTGCGAACATTGACTCCTGATGCTAGGAAAGCTTTAAAGTTAGTAGAAAAAGCCATCGAAGGAGCTCATTGTGACAGATTTGATTTAACTCAACCGCTGATATTGATTATTATTTCTTCACAATATACACCCACAGGAGTATTTTGGCAACAAGGGACTTTATTATGGATACATTTGCCCATCTCTCCTAAAAGTATAATTGAGTCTTATACCTCCATGGTGGCTAAACTTATTCTTCAAGGACTTAAGACTTCTACTAAAATATTTGGCATTCATCCTGCTACTATTATTACTCCCTATTCATCGTCACAGATTGAAAATTTATGCTTCAATGATAATGATTGGGCTATAGCTAGATGCTCTACTTCTGCAAATTTTGATAATCATCTTCCTAAGTCTCCTATATTATCTTTTTGTATTAATCATCCTATTATATTTCCACAGGTAATAAAAAAAATCAACCTATTCCTAAGGCATTTAATGTATTTACAGTTGGGTCCTCAAATGATACTGCTACAGTAGTCACTAAAAAGGAAAATATGACTTACATAACTTCACACAAATCAGCTCAACTAGTGGAATTGGAAGCTGTGGTAAGAGCTCTGGAAAATTTTAGAGACCATCCTGTAAACATTTTTTCAGATAGCCACTATATTGTACATGCCGTCCCAAAATTAGAGCTAGCAGGACCAATAGCACCTCATACTCCAGCCTTTAAATTGTTTTATCAAATACAAAAACTTTTGTGGGCAAGAAAAGAACCTCTATTCGTAGGCCATATTAGAGCACATACTAACTTGCTTGGTCCCCTCCATGAAGGTAATCAAAAGGCCGATGACCTTACCAAAACAATATTTATACTTTCAGCGCTCCAGCAAGCTACTTTATTTCACTCCCAGTTTCACGTCAACAGCACCACCTTGCAGCGTAGGTTTAAAATCACAAAGGAGCAAGCCAGAACAATTGTAAAAGATTGTAAATCTTGTATGACACATTTGCCCAATCCTCATTTTGGTGTTAACCCTAGAGGATTAATGCCCAATCATTTGTGGCAGATGGATGTCACTCATGAGCCAAGTTTTGGAAAATTGTGATTTATTCATGTGACCATAGATACATGCTCAGGCATGATTTTTGCTTCCTTACATTCTGGAGAAAAAGTTAAAGATATTACATCTCATTGTTTGCAAGCTTTTGCTGCATTAGACATCCCCAAAATGCTTAAAACAGATAATGGCCCTGCATATACATCCTCATCTTTCAAACAGTTTTGCGCAAAATTCAATATATCCCATAAAACAGGCATCCCATACAATCCTCAGGGTCAGGGCATTATTGAAAGAGCAAACTGCACACTGAAAGTTATGTTATTAAAACAAAAAGAAGGAAATTGGAAAAATCCTAGGGACAGATTGGCAGTTGCCCTATTTAAATTTTTTAACTTTCGACTCTAATGGTTATTCTGCTGGAGACAGACATTGGAATCCACACCAACAACATAAACCCTTGGTTTACTGGAAAGATGTTCTTTCAGGTACATGGAAGGGTCCAGATCCAGTATTAATTTGGGGGAGAGGATCTGTTTGTGTTTTTCCAAAACACGAATTTTCTCCAGTATGGATACCATCTAGATTAATAAAACAGGTACCAAATCAAAAGGATAATAATGAAGTTGCTGAACAATCAAGATTAATAAAAAAGACACAAAATCAAGAGGACCAAGATGAAGATATGGAATGATTCCCTTAAAAGAGTCCTTCAAAATATTTCACAACTTAAGTGTCATTCCTCCCGGCCGAAACGAAGAGATCTCTCTTTAGTGTGCACACAATTGTATTTTCTCTCTTTTTATATATGTCTTTATGTCTGTCCATTTGTCTAAATTTCATGTAATTGCAATGTCACAAAAATATGTTTGTAGGTTTGTACGTCTGTCCAGTGTGACGTCACAGATAACTAAGCGCTTATAAATATATATATCTATGGATCCAAATAACTTTAATTCATTTAAGTTTAATAATATTCAATTTAGGTAAATAATTTAATAAGTAAAGGTACCTTCAATTTTGATTTATAGGTGTCCCAAAGATTTCTTTTTAGTGAAAAATATGACTAGTGCTGTGTAGCCTGATGTTTTGGTGTTTTGACATACAGATGTTTATTTGTAACTAACTTTATTTGTTTTATAGGTGATTAATTTAAGTTATTTCAACAGATAATCTCATACAAGGTCACAGAGACTCAAGGGTTCCAGCTAACAAATTATTTTTCCAAAGTGCCTTTAACTTTTCTTTACTCTATCTTTAATGCAGTAAATACCCTCAGTCTTTCTTTGTTTTGTTCTAAATATGATATTTTGCCAGCTTATGCCTGCGAGAGCTCAAGCAACAATGTGTGTGAACACAAATCAACTTTAATTTTCTAATTTAATAGTTCTGTTTTTTAGCTTGACAACTCGCCTCTTGACTCAGTGCCGGAATAACACTGCCTTTCCTTCAATAATAAATGCTTCAGTTTCTAAGTAGCGGGCCCTGAAGATTTGCCGGCGGTATTGTCTAGACATGAAAAACACGGCTGCTGCTACACCTACAGAGATCACAGTCGCTCGCTGCTCAGGCATCGGGCAACTTCACCAACAGTGTGGCCTCTGCTCTACATGCATGGGGCCTCCTAGATCAACGTGTTGTGACAGATGGACATTTTGGTCTTTCATTTGTTTGTGACTTTGCAGGACAATGCCTTGCTGATATTTGTCTACAAGACTCATTTTGTTGCTTGATGGAATTCAGGACAGCTGATTTGTTTAAAAAAAAATTTTTGATATACTATGCAATTTGGCTTGTCAACAAAAGGCTTGCCGCCTTAAAGCCACAACATCCCCTCTTTTAAAACAAAAAGGGGGAAATGCATAAGCCCATAATCTTGCATGTGGGACCTGGCCCGAAGTCTCGCTCGCGGGACTTGGCCCGAAATCTCGCTCGCAGGACTTGGTCCGAAATCTCGCTCGCAGGACTTGGCACGGGATCTAGAGGGACTTAACACCAGAAAGTGAAGCCGGCCAGCACCATTCTGTTTTGGGCGCGTGAGACTGTGTCCAAGAGAGAGCCTGCGAGATCAACGCTATTTGTGTGTATATGTTGTAGCTTCTTGAAAGAGTGCATGCCGTGGTTTCTTGTGGGAGTGTGTGTGTGTTGTTTAGAGGTTGCAGAAGCCAGAGAGAGAAGAATAAAAGAATTTTTTTGTTTCCATCCTGCCTCCAAGTTTCCTCCCGCAGAGCCACTATTCCAAGCGGCAGATTGCTACAGGCGCTTACAAACACTAAAGAAGGAAATTATGGAAGACCTTAGAAAATGGAAAGATCTACCCTGTTCTATGATAGGCAGAACTAATATTGTCAAAATGACCACACTACCAAAAGCATTATACATATTTAATGTAATGCCAATCAAAATCCCAATGACATTCCTCATAGAAATAGAAACAGCAGTCATGAAATTCATCTGGAAAAATAAGAGACCCAGAATAGCCAAAGCAATCCTGAGCAAGAAAAGTGAAGCAGGTGGCATCACTATACTACAGAGCAATAGTAACAAAAACAGCATGGTAGTGGCACCAAAATAGGCTGGTAGACCAATGGTACAGAATAGAGGACACAGAGACTAACACATATAATTTCAGTTATCTTATATTAGAGAAAGGTGCCAAAAACATACAATGGAGAAAAGATAGCATCTTCAACAAATGGTGCTGGGAAAACTGAAAATCCAAATGCAAGAAAATGAAATTAAACCTCCATCTCTCACCATGCACAAAATTCAATTCAAAGTGGATCAATGATCTAGGAATTAGACCAGAGACACTACACCTAATAGAAGAAAAAGTAAGCTCTAATCTCCAACATGTTGGATTAGGCCCCAAGTACCTTAATAAGAATCCTGTAGCACAAGAATTAATATCAAGAATTAATAAATGGGATAGATTTAAATTGCAAAGCTTCTTCTCAGCAAAAGAAACAATCAGTGAGGTGAATAGAGAGCCTACTAATTGGGAACAAATTTTTACCACATGCACGTCATATAGAGCACTAATCTCTAGAATATATAAAGAACTCAAAAATCTTAACACCAAAAAAACAAATAACTCAATCAATAAATGGGCCAAGGAACTGAACAAACACTTCTCAGAAGAAGATATACAATCAACAAATACATGAAAATATGTTCAACATCTCTGGCAATTAGAGAAATGCAAATCAAAACCACTCTAAGATTTCACCTCACACCCACCAGAATGGCAACTATTAAGAACACAAACAACAATAAATGTTGGAGAAGATGTGGAGAAAAAGGCACACTCATACATTGTTGGTTGGACTGCAAAATGGTGCAGCCAATATGGAAAGCAGTATGGAGATACCTTGGAACACTTGGAATGGATCTTTACCCAAAGGTCTTTAAAACAGCATACTACAGGGACACAGCCACATCAATGTTTATAGCAGCACAATTCACAATAGCTAAACTGTGGAACCAACCCAGATGCCCTTCAGTAGATGAATGGATAAAGAAAATGTGGTATACACACACAATGGAGTATTACTCAGCAATAAGAGAGAATAATAAAATCATGGCATTCGCAGGTAAATGGATGGAGTTAGAGAATATAATGCTAAGTGAAGTTAGCCAATCCCAAAAAACCAAATGCCAAATGTTTTCTCTGATATAAGGAGGCTGATTCACAGTCAGGTTGGGATGGGGAGCATAGGAGGATTAGAGGAACACTAGAATGGCCAATAGGGAGGGAGGGGAAGGGAGGGGGCAAAAGGGTCAAGAAAAAAAAAGATGGTAGAATGAGATGTATATCATTACCCTAAGTGCATGTATGAAGTCACGAATGGTATGAATATACTTTGTATACAACCAGAGATATGTAAAAATGTGCTCTACAAGTATAATATGAAATGTAATATATTCTGCAGTCATTTCTAAACAACTTAGAATTAAAAAATAAATTTGACAAAAATACAAATATTTATATTTATAATAGAAGAATGCTTCCATCAAAAAGAAATGCTTTTTTGTAAAATACTAACAGTAAAAGGGTTATGTTTCAATCATTTGAAAATATCACTTTTCAATGAAAAACTTTTGGTTCCTGTAATGTTGGAAAACTGAAATACTACATTAAATGATAGCCCATTTTGTATTTATTGCCTTACATGCCTTAAATTTAATAAGCTATCCAACCATATTTAAAATTAAGAAACATTATTAAAATTTCACGTCAAAGTATCTCAGAAAAATGTGAAATCTTTTATTATAATATCACTCGGTTATAGCTTTTAGCAGTGAACACAAAAATACAAATTACTACATATAAACTTTTTTTTTTTTTTCCTGGTACCAGGGATTGATCCTAGGGGTGCTTAACCATTGAGCCACATCACCACCTATTTTTTATTTTATTTTGAGACAGGATCTCACTAAATTGCTTAGGGTCTCACTAAGTTGCTGAGGTTGGCTTTGAACTTGATCCTCCTGTCTCAGCCTCTCAAGTCATTGGGATTACAGGCATGAGTCATCACACCTGGCTTATATAAACAATTTTAAGGCACTTCAAAGGCTCAACAGAAAAGATTATTTAAAGCAAAGAAGAATTTTAAGAATGCTTTTGGTTATATTTATGTTATCTAAATTTCATGTATTTTCTTACCAGCAAAACTACTACAGTACCACAGTAGGAAAAAATTTAATGAATAATATCCACTTCATAGGAGCAAATGTTCTCTTTTTAAAAATTTTTTTTGAAATAGGGGCTGCTATGTTGTCCAGTTTGGCCCCTGAACTTCTGGGCTCAAGCAATTCTCTTGCCTTAGCCTTCTGACTAGCTAAAACTATGGGCACACTCTACTAACATACTATTTTTAAACCAATCTGTTGTCAAATGTCCAATCAGGACTAAAAGAATATTCAAATAGAGAAAACATATTGCCTACTGAGTAAAACAGAAACTTACAATTAATGAAAATACATAACAAAATTCAAATATTTTTATTTGGTTATCTAAAAATGTATTGTGATTTTTTTCCTATATTTCTGTTTAAGCTATTTTTTTAAAAACCTAGTTTTTACACATATGATTTTCTCAAATCATTATTTGGAGCCCATTTAAATCCAAAAAGTATTTGAGGTTTATACCTCAAAGTTAGTACTATGGTATTCTGTTAATTAAATGTTGTTTTTAATTACATCATTTTTAATATTTAAAATACATATTTCAAAAGGGAAATATGGGATTTTGTTTCAAATATAATTACTGTACGGAGATGTGTAAAAGAGAAATTAATTCTATTTCTTTGTTCGTTTCTTTTTTTTTTTTTTTAATATTTATTTATTTACTTTAGTTGTACACAATGCAATGCATTTATGTTTACGTGGTGCTGAGGCTCGAACCCGGGCCGCGCACGTGCAAGGCGAGCGCTCTGCCGCTGAGCCACAACCCCAGCCCCTCTTTGTTCGTTTCTTGATCATTAAACTTGTACTATAAACATTTTAAAATTATTTTTATACTACTAATTTTATAACTAATTAGTAGTATTCCATTTCTAAGACAAACCTTGTGACAATTCTTTGTCAGATTTCAAAGAATAAATTTGATTCAAAATTAATAAATGAAATATTCTGTAATGTTAAATAAGCAACTTAAAGAGTTTGCCACACCTGAGCAATTATCTTTTGCAGAAGTTATCAAAAACTTGAATTAAATTTTAGTATAAGATGCATGCCCACAATGCCACTGTGAGAGAAAACATGTTGAAATGAATTATAAACTGCATCATTAACTTGACACCGGCTCTTTTTAACATAGCAGCCACTCTATAAATAAGAGTCCATGAAGGTGATCATTTACCTGAAGCCCCTGGCTGTGCCTGCTTTTCCTCTCTCAACTCAACTAGTCCTCTCTAGCCATCCCGAGCTGAACTACTCCAGCTAAACAAAACTGCTGAATGAGGAAGGAAACAGAAAACACATGGGAAAGAGAAGGATTGAAGGTCAACTAGACAGTATGCAGAAGCAAGAATATTAGGAGCAGCAATCAGATATGTTATGCACCAAGAAAGAACACATTTAGAAAATTATAAGCATTTCTGTATATTCAATGACTAGAACTATGTTTTGATATTTTGCATACAAGTATCAACAAAGCAGGGTTTTCTCTTAAAACTCATTTGTGGGATTTATGACAGTGATCTACATTATCCACTTTAGAATATAAAATATTTTAAATACAGCAAAAAAATTCAAATTATTTAACACAAATACCTTAAACTTGTTTCCCACACTGATGAAGCTAAGTTTTCCTGCTTTTTGTTTTGTATCTTTGTTGTTATTTGTGGATGATTCAAATAATTCCCGTACAAACTTATCCCTGGATTCACATATTAAGGATTCAAGAGACATATGTAAAGCATCATTATTTTTCTCCACAAACTGAGTCTGAAAAACAAATCAAATAGAATGTTTTAGTCCATCTTATGATAAATATCCCTTAATTCAGCACTGTCTAAAAGAACCCTCTTTGATAACAGAAATGTTCTTTATCTGTACTGTCCAAAAACAGTCACTAGTCAATATGGATATTTAGAAGTGTGACTAATGTACTAAGGAACCGAATTTTTTATTTTATTTAAACTTAACTAGCCAGCTAGAGGCTATCATATTGTACACTTGAGTGTTATACTCACTGTCTCATAGCACACTGCGCCTGCAAAGTGCCTGATAATGAAGCCTTCATCATCTCTCAGATTCCTATGTACTGCCAGCTTAGACTTCCTAGGAATCTGAAAAACATACATAAGTTATTAAATTATGAAAAATACATTACCTAGGTGTCCTTTACACAATGTTTGAGTATAAAGTACTTAAAATTATAAAGGGAATTTTCACATTATGGTGCTTTCTAAGCATCTAGATATACCTTAGAGTACCAATGAATTCTAGCAAATATTTGGTGATAATCTCTAGATAAAAAAATAGGTGTAAGATAAAAATACAAACAAATGAAAAAACAGACAAAACAAAATCCCATTATTCAGAAGTCCACTGAAGACACAGGTGACATTTTTTAAATTTAACTGCCTATTTATATGTTTCAAAAGCATCAGTTCTTGACTTTGGTACTTCTTAGAATCACCCAGAGAACTTTTAAAATCACCAAAGCCCACAGCATTTAAATCAGGTGATTTCCAGATACAGCCAGGTAAGTAAAACCTGAGATCGGTACAGGGACTCTCCCACCATACATCCTAACATGTTTACATAAAAAGTATGGATTTATTTCCAAAAAAATTAAATATTTTAAGATTGTACCATTATATTATGGTATCTCATATTTGAATCATTTCAAGTTTTCAAAATATCATCACATACATGATCACATCTGACCCATAAAATAACCTAAAGTAAAGGGAGAAAATCTCATTTAAAAATAAAAATAAGACTGGGACCTTTATAGGCTTAATCAAAGTCTGAGAGCTCACAGAACACAGGCTTTTCTCCATACAAAGCAACAAACCAGAACAAGTCAGGGTGAAGGCCCTGCAGCCAATTGCCTCCTGATCTGCCTCTCAAACTTACCACTTCCTTACATGCTTGTGAGCTTATCACTTAACTTCTCCCTGTTTGTCTGCTCGTCTGTAACACAAATAGACTAATAGGACGAAGTGAAATAATTCAAGCAGAAACAAACAGGGCACAGTGGTGCACTCCTGTAATCCCAGCAACTCGGGAGGCTGAGGCAGGAGGATCACAAGTTCGAGGCCAGCCTCAGCAACTTAGAAAGACTCTGTCTCAAAACAAAAAGCAAAAAAAAAAAAAAAAAACCTGGGGATGTAGCTCAGTGGTAAAAGGTTCCTGGGTTTAATCTCTAGTACCCACCCACCCTCCCAAAAAAAGTACTCAAACATCCCCTGCACATGCTAAATGTTACATAATGTTGATTACATTTATTTCCAAAGAAACAGAACAAAAATAATGGCAGATATAAAGTAGGACTTACTGCCTTGCTCTTCTCTTTTGAGAAAAGCAGCCTAACCTCATCCCTGCTGCTTTAGCTTGCTCTTCTGTAAGTTATATGCCTCTGAGAGCCTAGTGACAATATTGTTGACCAGTGATCAGTACTCTTGGTAAAGGTATTCATGCATCCATTACAAAGACCAGTGAGTTGTGAATAAATAGGACTAAATACATATATCTTCAATTTTAGCAAAATTTTTTGTTGAGGATACATTTATATTGTTTCTGTCTCCATTGAATAGAAACAGGTGCCATGTTACAAAAAACATTTAGGATACAGAAGCACTCCAAAGTAAATGAAGCAGATAATTCTGGAAATCCAGATCCTAAAGAATGTTAACAAAACTATATCAGTTTCTTAAGTAAATTCATTTAATGTATTTGCCACTGATCTTTGTCAATATTTTAAATTGTTTTTAAATTTTTTTCTTTTTACATATTAATGATAGAGTACCATGAAATGTTTTACACATGTATACATTGTGATTTTATTAATGATTAAAAAAAAAAAAACAAACACTTGTTACCATTTACTTAAGCTCCTGAACCTATCAAAGCAATGACTTACACTATGTTACAATCTCAAACAATATATAATATGGGAGGCATTTACCTTTTAGTACCCTAATTCCACTAAGCAACACTGAGCTGCTTCCTTTCACTTTCCTGTGCTTTTTTTTTTTTTTTTTTTTTTTTTTTTTTTTGGTGGGGGCTGGGTGTTGTTAACTATAAAATGAGGTCGCAACTCATCTTTGTGGTTGAAACTAATATCTATATTTCTCTGTGCTAGCCAGGCATTCTGGACTCAAGGATGGAGTTGTGCTTGTATTATCTCAGATGATGGTGGGTGAGTGAAAAAGACAAATACAGAATTAGATGAACACAGGAAAAACTTCTATAGCCACACAGCCATGCCTCATAGAGAACTGCTCTACTTTTCACTGCCACAAGGATTCAAGCACAACTCTTTGACCCAACAGCAACTCAGGAACTGGGTGTTTGGAAGTACAGTCTCATTTATTTATACTGCTATCTGGATCTGTTTTTCCCTTTTTGCTACCTAATCCTTCTACCGCTTCAGCTTCCATTTCCCTCGCTGAGTGTTTTTTTCTTTTTAAAATTCCCCAGGAAAGAGAGAGAAATGAATTGGCTGATCACTATTGTGAATTGCTTTTACCAGTCAGAGTTCTAAGCCTCAGCCTTCACTGATGGTCTAACAAATGTTCAGATAGATGCTGTTTGTGACTCCAAGTATCCTCCCCTGGAATGTGATCAAGGTCACATGGTCCAAAACAAATCAAATGATTACTACTTGGTTCAGAAAGAAAAACAGGAAATCTCTTCGTATATATGAGATAGGTAGAATATACTTTCTAGCCAGAGAAAAGATTGTTGATCCGTATAAAGCAATATTATCTATCTATCTATCTATCTATATATATATATATATAAATTAAATGTCCATCTATAGAAGATGCTATGCTGGATATGAGAGAGTTACTTCAAGCCTTACATAATTTATGATTCTAATGATCTATTAATATCTGCTATCTGGTGTGCCTTTGTAAAGATTTCTCTCCCATCAGAGTCTCAACTTCAGAATGGCAAACTCACAGTGAGTCGGAAATGGTCCTTGTGCTTCTGGTGAACTGCAGATGTGAAGTGTTGGTCACTTGGCTGGGGAAGGCGATTCTCTTCATCTAAAATATCCAGTATTCCCACTAATTTTGCTTCAATTAAATCTATTTCAAAATATGAAAACACTCAGGGTAAAAACAACACTTTAAAGATAACATGAAATATTTACTGATCACAAATTTCAAGGACTGGTTGGAAACAATGGAACAGATGATTCTGAAAGCATTCTATCAAAGACTATTGAGAGCAGATGGATTTCTATTTCAAATCTGGCCATTTGTTAGAAGGTCACATCATACTTTTAGTATAGGTTTTAGAAAATAATAAAGAAAATGAAAACTGTAATAACCATTCCATTGTAAACAAGGATAAGAGGGGAAGGAACCAGAAATTCTCCCTTTTCCAAATGACACCTATATTCAAAATTAAGTAAAACTACAGAAGCCTTTGCATTCAGAGCTTTAAATACTGATTTTAATGCTTTCAAGCAAAACTTTTCAGTAACAGCACATTTTTATGCTCCTTTCTTTCATGCTGTTTGAATTTTCTGTCTGTCCAAAATAACTATAAAATGTAATCTGCTTGAGTAGAGTAAATAAAAACTGTTGAATGGGACAGAGCTCCAAGACACAAGAAGAGAAATTAAGATTCTAACTAGCTGGGTGTGGTGGCGCACGCCTGTAATCCTAGCACTTGGGAGGCTGAGGCAGGAGGATCGCAAGTTCAAAGCCAGCCTCAGCAATGGCAAGGCACTTAGCAACTCAGTGAGACCCTGTCTCTAATAAAATACAAAAAAGGGTTGGGGATGTGGCCCAGTGGTCGAGTGCCCCTGAGTTCAACCCCCAGTACCAAAAAAAAAAAAAAAAAAAAAAAAAAGATTCTAATTGCCCTGATCAGAACATAATGCTTCTTGGATAATTAGCAGTTATAAAGGAAGGACATGCTGTAAAGAGAGTATTCCGATAGATGTCAAAGGAGGCAGAAGTGGGCTGAAAGATTTGGAAGGGGATGAATTCCAGGCAGACAGCAAACCACACTGTCAAAGGCACAGAAATGAGAAAGGAGAGCATGTTAAGGGAATTCTGAGTGGACCAGGTAGATGTGCAAGTTCTTAATATAAATGACTTTTTAACATAATTTAATATAAATATAAAGCAGTATCATCATCATTACTATTCTATGTTGTCCAAGCCTAGCCCATGAGTTACTGACCAAACTGTCAAAAGGGGTTTTCAAAACAAGGCTTGCACACACAACAGCTGATCTTAGAGATGGGGTAGAGGAAAAGGAGAACGGGAAGCTAGCTGGGGGATTAGAGGAGAAGGTTTCTTTATTGCTAAAAAATAGACAAGGAAAACAGAGACCCTTCTGCTACACAGTATTCTGTGGATGTGACACATGGAATTTCTAAAGCCAACTTGCAACCTCTGAGAGGGTGCACAGAGGAGAATAGAACCAAAGGAATCTCTGACAAATTTCACCTGGAGCCTAGCCTAATTGTGGATTTTGTTATGTGAGACAATAAATCTATTTGCTGCCTGAGCAACTGAGTCTCCTCCAAACTGGTTCACACTTTTAGACTTTTTAAGTAAAATCACAATAAATAGAAGAGATTTTAGAAAAAGTTTCAACAAGGCTGAATCTGATGTCTTGGTAGAAAAAACAAACTGCAAGCAGTATTAAAGAAGTAAACTTCCGGGATGGGGTTGTAGTTCAATGGTAGATCACTTGCCTAGCATGTGTGAGGCACTGGGTCCGATCTCAGCACCTCATATAAATAAATAATATAAAGATTCATCAAGGGGCTGGGGCTATAGCTCAGTGGTACAGCACTTGCCTAGAGTATGTGAGGTGCTGGGTTCGATCCTTAATACCACATAAAAATAAAGAAATAAAATAAAGGCATGCTATCCATCTACAACTACAAAAAAATAAAATTTTATAAAGGTCCATTGACAAGTTAAAAAATATATGTATTTTTTAAAAAGTAAACTTCCCTCAAATACTAGTTTCAAGTTCCATGGCTACTAATGTAAATCACAGAGCACAGAAAAGTGACTAATAAATGCACTCGCTATATTGTCACACATTTCCCAAAAATAGAATAAAAAATACATACCTATACAGTCCTGATTATCCACATAATGTACTTCATTAACACCTAAACCTTCTTTTTGATAGAGTTCTTGCTCCTAGAAATGAAATAATCATAAACACATAAACAAAGTGCAATATGAAATGTAGTTAATTTTTGTGTCATTTCCAATCATAACAGTTACTAATTAAAATGCAAAAGTTTAAACCAACTATTATAACCTTAAATGATTTTTAGAAAGACAGAACAATTTGTGGGGGGAGAAGAGTACTGAGGATTCAACTAAGGGGTGTACTCTACTACTGAGCTATATTACAAACCCTTTTAATTTATTTTAAGACCGGATCTCACTAAGCTGGAAGGCTGGCTTTGAACTTGCGATTCTCCTGCCTCAGTCTCCTGAGCAACTGTGATCACAGGCATGCACCATAACACCCAGCTAAGACAAAATAAATTTCGAATATTTATAGACAGGCATTAAAGGAAATAACAATTAACTGGAAATAAATTATAAGTATCTATACAGGAATACAATATATACAAGGTAGAAAAGAAACAAAATTTGGAAGAATAATATCCAAATAAAAATTGAGTTTCTAAGCCGGGCGCGGTGGCGCACGCCTGTAATCCCAGCACTTTGGGAGGCTGAGGCAGGAGGATCGCGAGTTCAAAGCCAGCCTCAGCAATGGCGAGGCACTTAGTAACTCAGTGAGACCCTGTCTCTAATAAAATACAAAAAAGGGCTGGGGATGTGGCCCAGTGGTCGAGTGCCCCTGAGTTCAATCCTCAGTACCAAAAAAAAAAAAAAAAAAAAAAAAAAATTGAGTTTCTAGATATGAATTTAGTAACTTTTTGGAAAAAAAAAATTTTAAAGGATTTTATTAGATGGGTATGCTATTCAATAAGTTTATATGTTCTAACATTTTCTCCTCAATGTTTAAATATTTCCATTCATGAGTTATACTAGAAATGCTTTCTGACATTCTAGAAGGCACTCTACACTTGAACCCAATCTGAATTTGAAATTCACATTTATATTAGAGGATTATTATAAAAGTAAACATTAATCAAGACAGTGTCTCCTCTATATACAGTTCCTATTTCTAGATAAAGCTTCTTGCTGGGTGGTGTGGAAGAAAGGATTAGTGTATATTAAATGAGAGTCACATATGTAAAATTTCACATGGTAACAGAAAAACTAATGCAGTTGGGTAAAATGTTTTCAGGCTATCTTACAATTACCTGTTTCATCTGTCTGTTTATGGTCAAAATTGGTTTAACTACAACATATAAGTAACCCATACAAAAGCTGGAATGTGTGGAATGAAATCCCACAGAGACAAAAACACAATAAAATTGTGGGAAAGGGATAGGAACAGGAAAGGAAATATAGCACACTTCAGCCCAAATACAGTAGAGGACAGAACTCAGAAAATACAAGTGTTAACATAAAGAAAGTAGAGGGTTGTGGGCCAGCAGCCAGGAAAGGAGGCCCAGGTCTGCAGAACTTACAAACATGCTCTGGGAATTGGTTTCTTCATCTGTAAAATAAAGGACTGGACTAGATGACTTCTCAGTCCCTTTATGTATTTTTGGAAAGACATATCTCAAATAGTACAAAGGAAAGAATGTCAAGGGTTTTGGTAGAAAATATTATAGAATTCAGATTTAAAGGAAAAAGTAGTGAACCTAATCACAACTCAACTATTCCAAAGCTAACTTTATTTTTACTGTAAGCTAAAGAATTATAAAGAAACTTTCCTAGCTATGTGTGGTATTCTGAGTGTCTGCTATGCCCACAGTTATTTACTATAAGCAATGGTAAGAAGTTCCTTACTGGACCAGAGATGGTGCAAAGGCAGGCTATTCACAGGCAACTGGCGATCCACAAGTTAGCATGGCAAGAAAAGTACTATCCAGAGGTAAATGGATGTATGGAATCTACTGACCTGGTGCCTTTGCCACTACCTACAGAGAGAAAGCAAGAGGGCAATAGAACAAGCAGAAACTTGGGGAAAAGGACAAGAAAGGCCATGGTCAGAGATGAGAGAATAAAGTTGTGTAGCAGTGAAAGAATTAAAGATAATCATAATCAGAAAAGAGAAAAAAAAGCAAAACAAAACAAGCAGAACTTCTGAGGAAATACCTATTCATTTTTATCAGTCCCTAAACTTTGGCTAAACCTTAACATCTGCTGGGCTTCCCTGATTCCTGGGTCACCCTTTTATTATACCCAGCAATTGGGAAACTATAGCATGTCTCTCTTCCTTGAAATTTAAAATAGCTCAATGAGGATCTTAAATTGTAATGATAATTACCTCCTTCAGAATCCTTTCGTTAAAAAATTGTTGAAGTTTTTCATTACAGTAGTTGATGCAAAATTGTTCAAAACTGTTATGTTCAAAGTACTCTGAAAATTAAGAGCCAGTACCAAGAATCATCATCAGTTCAACTTCATATAAATTTATCCCATAAAATAAAACATTATTGTATCCACAGATCAATTTAAAATTAGGCTTTAAAAATATATTCAATAGTTTTGTACTCCCCAATTCTTCTTATTTCAAGACAAATTGTATTAGGCATGATAATTGAGAATTAAAAATACCTTGCTCTAATCGACAAAAAATTGTTTGGCAGGTGAAATAAATTATATAGTAAAATAACAAAATGTAAGCCATTTGTAACATAATTTTTAAGGCACGGGTATTTAAGCAATTTAAAGCCCAAAAATGACATAAAATACAGTGCTTTCTAAAAATTTTTTCTGTTTTATCTATAAAATTACAGTTATCAAAAATGCTATAGTTACTGATTCACTTCTAAAATTAAGAAATTATATTATATAATACCTATGATCTACAGGGTTCTAAAATTTTATGATTCTGTGTATGTGTGTATTATGCTAAAACTAGTATAGACCAATGTACAAATAAGTGTATGAAGATTGTGAAATATTAAGAAGTCAGTGGATGGGAGGTTATCTATCTTTGAACAAAAGGTAGTGATTTGTTATAAATTTTTAAAATACCTATCACATCACATAAAAAAAAAACAACAAAAGCAAAACTCTGAGCCTCTCAAAATGTAAATGCTTATCTTCTGTTGGCAAAGACAAACAAATCACAAAGAGAAATATACCACTCCCTCAAGCCAGAAGAAACACCTGGTATCAATACAGCCCAGTACAAAACCCATCAGATTTACTTCAAGATTTTAATAACATAGTCATTCAGAACACAGCAGTATTCAGATTGTATTCAGTGACCCATTTAATTTCTGGTTGAACCACTCCACAGTGATTCACAATAACTTATCTTGTTATCTTATTCATTTGATGGAAAATGAACTGGAAATAGCTATTTGTTGACAATTAACACTAGCAATGAATTCGTATAGTCATGAGGTTAACCTATATCTTAGGTCAACATTTACTCAGCTCTACATGTTCAACCATGGTTTTAGTGACTTTGTTATCTACATTAGTCACATTATCTGAATTAGTAGCACTGAAGAGTTTTTACCCTTATTTCAGCTGTATTCATTTAAGCTGAGACATTTAAACTACAGTGGTTTCAATCAACATGTTTTAATTTTGTCATTAAGACTTGAAAAATATTTCCCTTTTTTTTAAACTATCAACTTTTTATACAAATCATATTATGAAATGCAAGTTTGAACATACAACTGAAAATGTATCAGATGAAAGGTATTACAGGAGAGAAAGGTTTTTTTAAAAACTATATATTTTTATATGTGCAATGAAGTATCACACAAAAATAAACTCACAAAAGAATTGTACTTACCAAAACCAGCAATGTCTAGAACTCCAATAAAATAGGATGAAGTTTCAAAAGGAAAACACTGATTTACTCTGTTTACCACATGATCAAAAAGATGGCTATAGACAGTCTTTGCCAGGGCATCACGAGCATTGTTTGCTTGCTCCACTTTCAAGGGGACCCTGCAAAAAAAGATAATACTGATAAGTTCCTTATGGCAACATATTGTGAAGAAAAAAAAAATACCCAAAGTTAAATGTACCTGAACATATTACTGTGAAGAACAAATAGTTACACCAAGGGTCATATGTGAATAGGCACAGATAAACAAGGCTACAGAGAGAGCTACAAAAGAAGAACTAAAAGAATCATCTAAAATTAGATTTTAAAATCTCCTACTGATTAAAAAAAAACTTTAGGCTTGAAAAATCATTTTAACTTTAATTTACATTTCACTTTACATGATGAGTATATAAAAATTATTCAGAGGAATAATCTTCCTTTTGACTTTCTTAAATGTGAAAGAAATTGTGTCTAATTCACAATAACTTTAAAGTTTGGTAACTGATTTAACCTTATTCAAGAAAAATACTTAGTTACTCCTTAAAATCTGAACTGTCCAACTCTATAAGTAACTACATGATACAACAGTATTAGCTGTTGCACATACAGATGCACAGCCTATGTTCTTAAGAAAATTACATTTTGATGAAGAGAGACTGGTATAAAGGAGAACTTCCTAACACCACACTAAATGCTAACATAATGATAAGCATGTGTCACTATGAGAACACAAAAAAAGAGAAAAAAAAAGGTCAAATCTGGAAGTTACTTTAAAAGTCATCTGAGTAAACCTGATATTTGAATTCCCTCTAAATAGTGCTTTTTCATAATTAACATCCTACAAGAATCCCATTCCCCCCTCCTCCCTACGCGCGTGAACACAGACACACAGACACACACACACACACACCATTAGTGCTAGGTATTGAACCTAGGGTCTCACAGATGTTAGGCAAGTAGGCAAGTACTCTACCACTGAACTACATCCCCAGGCTTTTTTTATTTTATTTTGAGACAGTGTCAGGCAAAACTGCAAGTCTGCCCTCAAACTTGAAATCCTCCTATCTGAGCCTCCTGAATAGCTAGGATTACAGGTACATGTCACCAAGCCCAGCTTTTTCTGAAATAAGTCACTTGAGTTCACTGTCTGGCATGGGACATTTCTTGAACTGATGTTTATGTGAATACCCCATACAGAAAATATGTAAAAGATCTGCTTTGGAATAAAATGGAAATGGGGAAACGAAGGAAGCAATACCTTAAAACCACCCAATCTATAACCTTTATGGGTTTTCCCTTGGAATTTGGTTTCTTCTCTAAAGAACCAAGGAATCAAGGAACTTTAGGACAATGCTGTACAAACTTCCTACAAAGCTTTTCTTTGTAGTACAAAAAATTTAGAATTAGCTTAGCAAAAAAAAAAAATCAGGCTAAGCATATCTTGCTTTTAGTTTCAATAATGTAATAGGTAGTGAATTTTTAAGCAGATAAAATATTTTTTTTGTAGGTTCTTTTAGCCAAGCAGAGTAACACATGCCCATAGTCCCCACTACTTAGGAGTAAATAAAGATCATATAGTAACACACAATGCTAAGCCTAAATATAAATATTATTGTATAGTACCAAGATCAAAAATGCATACAATGTAGAATATTGAGCCAAACTACATACATATCTAGATACAATCTACAAGTTCTTGATTACTGATTTGAAAAATCTTGGCTAGGCCCTCGTTATCCTGTAATTTCCAACTTCCTCTAAATGAAGAATCCTCAGTAAGGAGAGGTTGCATTTGCTGCATATTTTGTTAAAGTAAATTCAACTTAGTGGAAGTTTTAGTACACAATATTTGCATGAGTAATCACTTGTAAAGTAAAATGATCTATTACCCCCTAACAGTCAGATATTGATTTACATGATCAATTAACATTTTTGTAGTTGTACAAGAGTAAATCCCTCTCTTACCTTATAAATTTCAAATATGTGCCACGCAGAATATCTAAAAGGGACAACTTTTAACAGTTACGCAAATCCACATTTATTTATATGATGGATTATTACAGTAAGATGCACAGATTTTTGATCTACCAAGTATATCTTTGAGAACAATAAAATGAAAAGAATGAATGATACATAAAGATCAATCTTAAATCTTTGTTTTCAAAACGTACACACATCTCCTTGAGAAACTGCAAAACAGGAATTTTGCAGAGCAATTAAGGGACTTACTTTATAACTGTTCCTTTGGTGCCCCCTGCTGTCGTTAACATAACTCTTGTGGTTAAACTTACACGAAGATCATCTTGGTCCAAACCCAGTAGTTCAGCACAATATTCCAATGACTGAGTAGATTTATTCTTCAGATTACAACCACCTAATGAAATTTTAAATTAACAAACATCATCTAATTCAGATTTTCAAAACCCATTTCTCAGAATTATACTTCACTATGTTCTCTCTGATATGCAGATGCTAACACATAATGGGGGGGGGGGCAAGACAGAAGTTCACAGGATTAGACAAAGGGAAATGAAGGGCAAGGAGAGGGGATGGGAATAGGAAAGACAGTAGAATGAATCTGACATAACTTTCCTATAGTAATATATGAATACACCACATGAAACTTCACATCATGTTAAACCATAAAAATTGGATCCTTGAGCTCCATGCTTGGATATTGCATAATCATTAAAAAGTTCCTTATTTATGTTTATTTTGGTTGTGTACAAATGCACTTTGCCCTGAAATTATGGTGTTGCATAGGTCTGTGTTTTTATCTTTATGATAACACAGTGGTTCTATGAAGGTAAATAGTCATATTTGTATCTATGAAGTATTATGGTAGTTGAAAACAAAAATAAAAATTGGGTCATTTCTTGAAAAAAAAAAAGGGATCCTAATTAGAATAAGTTATACTCCATGTATGTATGTCAAAATATATTCTACTGTCATATATATCTAAGAAGAATAAAAAACAAAACAAAAATATGTCAAAATACAAAAAAAAAGAATTACACTTCTCTTATAAAAAAAACTATAGAATAGACAAGGCTTATTGTAACTCTTTTTTTTTAATATTTATTTGTTTACTTTAGTTGTACACAATGCAATGCATTTATGTTTACGTGGTGCTGAGGATCGAACCGGGCCGCACACGTGTGAAGCGAGCGCTCTGCCGCTGAGCAACAACCCCAGCCCCTTATTTGTAACTCTTAAATGCACCTCACTTTTTCACATCTTTGTCAGATATTCCTACCACCAATGTCAACAAGAGATCCTGAGTCAGGAAAAGCCTATGGCATAACAAATCCCCTTATCTGTAGTTTTGCTTTCCATAGTTTGTTACCTGCCATAAACCACAATCCAAATATATTAAGTGGAAAATTCCAGAAATAAATAATTCATAAGTTTTAAATTGTGCACCATTTGGAACAGCATGATAGAACTGTGTGTCATCTTTCCAGGGACATGAATTATCCCTTTGTCCAGTACATCTACACTAAAATGACATAATTCTCAAAAGAGTAACCAATAAATCATTTAAATATTTCTTTTCTTTTATTATACTGCTAAGTTTTTTACATACACCTATATAAATTATGTAAAGTTAAGAAGCAACTTTTTAAAAAATCTTAAAAACAAAAAAAGACTTTTTCAAAAAGTAAAAAGACTATAAAATAAAGTAAGGTTTTCACATCACTCCCTTTCCAAAAAAGTTCTTCAAACATTTTTTTTTTTTTTTTTTTTTTTTTTTTTTGGTACCGGGGATTGAACTCAGGGGCACTCGACCACTGGGCCACATCCCCAGCCCTTTTTTGTATTTTATTTAGAGACAGGGTCTCACTGAGTTGCTAAGTGCCTCGCCATTGCTGAGGCTGGCTTTGAACTCGCGATCCTCCTGCCTCAGCCTCCCAAAGTGCTGGGATTACAGGCGTGCGCCACCGCGCCCGGCTTTCAAACATTTTTAAGTTTAACATACTTTTTTGTTATATAGAATCTAAAAAAACATAGGCAGTCCCAGCAGGTATTTTAAGTATTTTCATCATGTAAAAACCATATTTATGACAGTCAAGAGTCTTACAAGTACTGGGAAATCATATTAGCCAAATTATATTGCTATATCATTTGTATGTATGGACACATAACAATGAATCCCATCATTATGTATAACTATAATGCACCAACAAAAAATATAGAAAAAAAAATGCCTTACACATATTTACTGGAAAATAAATTTTCCAATAAAGTAATCTCAAAATATTGGGTTTTTTTTTTTCTCTAAGTTGCTAAGACATGCCAAAAATGAGCTATCAAGGGGGGAAAAAAACACTTAGAAATCATTTGGATCATAGATCTAATGGAGAGTCATAGGAAAGATGATGATAAATGCAATAAAATCTTAGCTATTAATATTATACTAGTCTAGTTTTTTTCTCTTCAGCCTTTGCCTCATTACCATCTTTACTATATCCTGCTCATTTTCCCTGCAACAGAAGGAACTTTAAGAAAAAAAATAAAGTGATAATGCAAAATGTACTTACTCCCTTTTGACTAATTAGTGCTCTTCAACTAACTGGATCATGCAACATCCATGATACTCTATATACATCTAAAAGTTCTACCACAGAACAATAATTAGAGGTATGAAATTACAACCTATTACTTCTAACATTTCCAAAGTGTATGCTAATTATCCTAACACGTAAAATCTTTTTTTGTTACTAGAATTTCCCATATGTTCCTTTAACAATGCTAAAAAGCAAATGAAACATGACAACATTCATTATATTTTCACAATAAAATTTTCTAATTCCTCTAAAAAAAACTAATAAGAAACTGAATGTACCCTAAAAAATACCTACATTGCTACAATTTCATTTTAAGTAGGCAGTAATCTGTATTTTTATTTTACGTATTCACTAACAGTGATTACTAGGTACCAACCACAAGTACTCAAATCATTTTATAAATATTTAATTCATTTATTCCTCTTTACAACATAAGGAGTATTATTGCCTTTTAACAGTGAGGAAACTGAGATATGGAAAGGTTAAGTTCCTCTCCCAAGGTCATGCATAGCAGATAGTACAAGGTAAAGCTGTCTCATTCAAGAGCATGTGAACTTATCCAAGCTATGTTGCATCTCACATTATTGATTTCACAGCATCACAGGACATTAAATCTGAAAGTCATTATGGTTGTCTATTTTAGTCTACTCATTCACAGATCAAAAGGTTTAGTGGCCTGCAGGCAAGGAATGACAATTATCACAGGCTTCTGAGCTAGTCAGACATGGATAGAACAGGTTCTCCCAGCTAAAACTTCTTAATAATCATGTGTATTATTTCACTTTTGCATGGGTTCCTCATCTATAAAATGGAGATAATATCTCTCACCTCATTATTTTTTATGTTTTAACTATGATTATGATGAAATATGGAATGTGAAACAAAGTGTCTTACACAGAGCTTTTTTTTTTTTTTTTTTTTTTTTTTTTTTGGAAGGGGGGGAACCAAACCTAGGACCTTGAGAATGCTAGGCAAGCACTCTACCACTGAGGTATACCCCAGCTCTGACACAAAATTTTTATTTTTTAAATCTTCTTTTTCCTTCCTCTTGTGCCCCTTTCCTGTATGCATACAGATACTACACTTTAAAAGGACTTCTTATGGATTATTTCATTTTGTAAATGAAGAAACCAAGGTTCAGAGAACCTCAGATAGCTGACACAAAAGCCCATGTTATTGACCACTATATTAAATAGTGCTTTGAGTTCTTCTTAACTAATTTCTGTGTGAGATTCTAAAACAGTGTATTAGTGCAAAGATCAACAATCTCTCTAATATTTTTTCTAAGCCACACAGTAAATATCTTAGGTTTTCCAGGACATCAGTCTCTGCCTGAACTACTCAGCTCTGCCACTGCAACATGAAAACTGCCATAGACAATGCACAGATGCATGGTGTGATTATGTTCCAATAATGTTTTATTTATAAAAAAAAATAAGTGGTGGGCCATATTTGGCCCATAGGTAACATTTTGCCAATCCTGTATTCAGGGATCACATTTAGAATTATGCAGTTTCACTATTTATACTATGTAGAGACTGCAACACTAGAGTTAAATGTTACTTTTTTTTTTTTTTTTAACTGAGAATTGAACCCAGGGGCACACAACCACTAAGCCACATCCCCAACCATTTTTTTTTTATTTTCTTTAGAGACAGGGTCTCTCTGAGTTGTTTAGGGCCTCCTTAAATTGCTGAGTCTGGCTTTGAACTCACAATCCTCCTACATCAGCTTCCCTAATCTCTGGGATTACAGACGTATACCACGGAGACAAGCTAAATGTTAACTATTTAAATATACTTCAATTTTCAAAAAAATGAAAACTTTAGTTTATATTTATTTCTCATTAATAAGGTATGTAGTGTTTATGTATTGAACTTCTCTGATTAACTGATGCAAGATTAGATCAATCAATGAACCAGAAAAATTTCAAAAAATATCTTAACAGAGGATAGAGAATTAATCTATTGTTAAAAATGTACCTTTGGGCTGGAGTTGCAGCTCAGTGGTAAAGCATTTGCCTCTTATGTGTGAGGCATGGGGTTTGATACTCAGCACAACATAAAAATAAAAAAATAATAAAATAAAGGCATTTTTTTAAATGTACCATTAACCAGGCATGGTGGTGCATGCCTGTAATCCCAGCAGCTGGGGAGGCTGAGGCAGGAGGATCAAAGCCAGCCATGGCAAAAGCAAGGCACTAAGTAACTCAGTGAGACCCTGTCTCTAAATAAAACTACAAAATAGGGCTGGGGATGTGGCTCAGGGGAATGCCCCTGAGTTCAATCCCAGGTACATGGAAAAAAAGTACCATTAGTTGAAAATTTTAACTATGACCCTAGTACTCAGTTGTTAATTTGTTCAAAACAAAGCTCATAATGAAGCATCCCTCATTTGTCAGATTCACCACATAACAGTACATTCTAGAAATTTCAACAAACATACACTTAAACATTTAGAATGATTTTTCATATGACCAAGAAGTAAGAGTAATTCAATCTAATTTTTGCCCTTGGGGGTGGAAAAAAAAAAAAAAAAAAAAAAAACCTGAAGTGCTGCCAGTTTCCTCAAAGTCGATATTTCCAAGATGCAGGACACCCGCTACTACTCGGAACAGATCGAGCTTTTCCTCATCATCCAAACCAATTTTTTTCATGGCAGTGCACATTCTAATAAAATCTCCATGGTCATCTAAGAGAGGATCTTTCAAGGAACCTGCCTTAAGATACTACAAAACAAGAAAATAACAATTAACTAATATTCACATTTTTTAAGTAAAACAAAACTATAAAACCAAGTCTATTAATGCAACATATATCATGCAAAAATAAAATTAGTCAATGGAAAAACTTAAGCATTCTAATACTTTTAAAAATTGAATAACTAGGTAAAGTGTATATAAAGATCTCTTTACTATTTCTTCCAACTATATGTAAATATACAATTATTTCAATAATAACTTCAATTTTTAAAAGGAATGTTTTACAATACAATTTTAATTCTAAAGCATTATAATTCTAGGATATTAGATAAAGTTAAATTCAGTAAAGGAGGAGAAAATATATGTGGTTGAAATTAATCAAAATCTTTAGATCAAAAAGAATTTAAGTAGTAATGGATATGTTAGTTTGATCTAATTACTCTGCAATGTATACAACATCCAAACATTACATTGCACCTCAATGTGTTTTACAAATATACACAGCTTTTTTTCAATTAAAAATAAATAAGCAAAAAAAAGGTAAAAAATTGCAATATATAACTCTGACAATTAGCATGACACTACTTTAGGTTAACTACCATCAACTCACCAATGTTAAACAGAAGCAAATATCAGACAGGGTGATACAATTTTCACAGCCTGAGAAGTATTTTTTTAACCTTTCTGTATATACACAATGTACAGTGTATTAAAGCATTATGCTTACTCTAGAAATTTATGCAATGACTAAAAACATTTCAGAAAAAAAAAATGAAGAGAAAATTTGTTTTCTCTCCTAAAGGAATTTGTATCCAAAGTATTCAATTTGTTAGAACCTACAACAAGCTCAGAAAAAGGGATGAAGAAAGTTAGGCCTGCAGAAGCTAGGAAAAACATAAAAGTTACTGGACACAGAAAAACTGGTCTAGGAATTTTCCAGAACTTAAGAATGAAGAAGTTAAAATAAGGAAGCACAGTATTAGAATTAATGGCATTAAAAGATGCCTCTAGGAGGTGTATTTTTCTCCCAGTAAACAACTGCTTCTCAGCTAATGTTGTAATTCTCTTTCCACAGAAGTTTTTTAAACGTTCAATTATGTTTGAAATTTCTGGAAAATGTCTAGAAAATGAAATTCCATTTTATTCTTAAAAAGAAGCAAAGGCAACAATCACATGCACCAAAACTTAACAGAAAACACATCATGCAGAATTTTTAGTCTTGCAATTCAATGCTTGCTTCATTTAAAAACTGTTTCTAATCAAATGTTAATAAACATATTTGTTGTATGGCAGACTAAAAATACTGTATTTTCCTAAAAATTACACACAGCTGAAAGACATTCAAATGGAATTAGGCAAAGGGTTTAGTCAAAATGATCACCTCATCCTCCTGATAAAGAAGACATAAAAAGCAATTTAAACATATTAATCCATTGTTCACCTGTATATATTATACACATACATATGGTCTTGCCCTCCCCTCCCTTTCAATAATGTAAATAAGACTCTTGACAAACTATATTCATCTAAGAGTGAGTACATTTTCATCTTTGTAGAATACAGACTACTATTTGGAGTGTAAACCCCAGTTTTCTTTCAGTTTATTCTGTGACAAACATCATATCTTTTTAAATAAATAAATATTTTCCCCCTTTAAGACAGCTGAAGCATCCTACGACTCTGATATTTTGGTGAGATTTTATAAAAATATAGTCTTATCAAGACAAAGATACCATTATAAATATAATCTTGCAGGCTGGGGTTGTAGCTCAGCGGTAGAGCGCTCACCTAGCATGTATGCGGCCCAGGTTCGATTCTCAGTGCCATGTAAAAATAAAGGCACTGTGTACAACTGAAATAATAAATATTTTTTTAAAATGTATATATATATATATATAATCTTGCTTCTTTAAAGTCCAATCATGGCTATAAAAATGTTCACAACTTATAATTCAGATATCTATCTAAAATGATATATAAAATGTCAAATTAATAAAAAATTAACTGTAGACTCATCTATTGAATTTGAAATAAGGGTAATTGTTTTCTGATATTTTATATGAATATATAGTAAGATATAATTCATCTAACCCATTTTGAGAGAAGTCAAAATATCTAGCTTATACAAGAATTAGAAATGATGATAATAAAAAACTGTTTAAATACTCAATATATAATTCTTTTAATAAAATCAGTATAGGCAATATAAACCAGAACTTATAACTAATCCTGACTTAACTTTCCTAATATAAGCCCTTTGTATAGATACGACTTAATACCATTTATTAAACACTGTCTATTAAAATTTATGAAGGGTATAGGCCTTCAGATTAAAGGTTAAATGTTTTTAAACAATACTTAATGGTATAATTATAGCTAATTACTCTTAGAAATATTCTAATAATTTAGAGAGGCCAATATACAAAACTTTATTTGTTTGTTTATTTTTTTATTTAGGTACCAGGGATTGAACTCAGGGGCGCTTAACCACTGAGCTACATCCCCAGCCCTTTTTTTATTTTTTATTTTGAGACAGGATCTCACTAAGTTACTTAGAGCCTCACTAAGTTGCTGACACTGGCCTCAACCTTGTGATCCTCTTGCCTCAACCTCCCAAACTGCTAGGATTACAGGTGTGTGCCAGAGTCTGGTTTGAAACTTAATATATTTTAAAAATAAGCTATTTTAAAGAGAAGTGCTGTTAATATGTAAACATCCTTTCACATGAATGCTTAGTCTGTTGTCTACTTCAAACCTTAATTCAGCCTTGAAGTAGATAATAAATTAAAAATATACACTTTGTACTTAATCCTAAAAAGGTAATATAAGAATAAGTTTCAAAAGTGCTAAAAGACAATGATTCTTAGCAATTTAAAACTGTCACACTTGGGAAAAGAGGAGGAGGAAAGCAGTGTTCTGAGGCCCACGAACTAGAAGCTGTTGCTTCTGTAGATACCAACAGAGGTATAAAGTACTACACACCAAAATAATGAGTACTTAAGTAAACATAAGTCTAAAAGTAAGAAATCTTATTTGGGCTCTTCATTTTAAAATATATTTTTCAGCATGATTTTGCATTAAAATTTTAATTAAAAAAATAGTTTACTATACCTCAGGACTTCTGCGGTTCTGTAAAATCTGTTTGTCAGTTTCTTTGTTAGCAAAGTATCTAGTGCAGCCTCGGTTCAAATACTATAACAAAGACATTTAAAACATAATTAATATATACGACCTAAACACAAATTGAGTATTGTATAATTCCTCAATTAAATCAATACTTCTATATTTTATATTTTTTACTACTAATCTAACAAAGAATATTAAAAATCCTAATCCCTGAAAGTAGATTAAATTATTAAAGTACAAAACCAATACCATAATTTTTTTAATTTTATTTATTCTAATTTGGTATATATGACAGCAGAATGCAATTCAATTCATATTACAGAAGTAGAGCGCAACTTTTCATGCCTCTGGTTGTACACAAAGTAGAGTCACATCATTCGTATTTTCTTTTTTTTTTTTTTAATATTTTTATTTATTTGCTTTTAGTTGTACACAATGCGTTTTATTCAATGTGTTTTATTTGTACGTGGTGCTGAGGATCGAACCCGGGTCGCCCACGAGCTAGGCGAGCGCTCTACCGCTGAGCCACAATCCCAGCCCACATCATTCGTATTTTCATACATGCACTTAGAGTAATGATGTCTGTCTCATTCCACCCTCTTTCCTACCCCCATTTCCCTTCCCTCCCCTTTGCCCTATCTAAAGTTCGTCTATTCCTCCCACGCTGCCCCCTCATCCCCATTAGGAATCAACATCCTTATATCAGAGAAAACATTCAGCATTTGGTGTTTTGGGGATTGGCTTACTTCACTTAGCAAATATTTGGTTTTTTGGGGATTGGCTTACTTCACTTAGTATATACACACACACACAATGGAATATTACTCAGCATTAAAAGAGAATAAAATCATGGCATTTGCAGGTAAATGGGTGGAGTTGGAGAGGTTTTTTTATTTTTAAAGGGCAAAAATTTTATACATTCTCAGTGTCAAAGAATATCCTTTCCCTCCCCAGTTGTGGTGCTGGGGATTGAACTCAATACCTCACACATGCTAGGCAAGTGCTCTACTACTGAGCTACTCCCCCAGTCAATTATCTTTTTAAAATATAATCTACAACATTAGTATTACAAATAATAATAAAAATCAGTCACCTGCTGAACACATGAGGTCTCAAATAACATATTTTGGCTTAATATTTTAAGTGCCATTCTTAATTATGAATAATTATGAAATACTACCCTTATTTTCTTAATTTCTGATTTTTAGACTCAGTTCTTTAAAACATGACTTTCACATTTACTGAAAGTTAACAGTGACTATATGTAAAATTACAATATTTGCTTTATGGATCAAATAATTTCAGCTTTTCTTATCTCAATGATTTATACTACCTCCCAGAAATCCTATAAAGCTAAGAGTTTTCAAAACAGAATAAGGGATGCAATAGCACAAAAACAGAGGTTGAGCATCCCTAATCCCAAACCCCAAATCTAAAAGTTCCAGGTTTGAAGCATTTTAGATTTTGGATTTTGGATTTTCAAACTTGTGGTGTTTACCTGATAAAGCCTATGCAAATATTTCAAAATCTAAGAAATTCTGAGATCTGAAATACTTCTGGTACCAAAGCATTTAAGATAAGAGATACTTAATTTATAACATAGTCACCTCAAAGAAAATCTCTTACATTTACAAGTAGGTCCATAAGAAACATAATACGATGAAAAATAGTTTAAAACTTTTCAGCTTTTCTTAAATTAGGTCACTATAATTCCATTGTACCGTATCATGAATTACAAGATAAATATACCACATATATACACCAAGAAAAATTTACAGTAAATTTGAATGTTTGGGGGGTATAAAATGATATTTTAGATGATCAATGTATCTATTATTCCCACAATTATAAGTAAACATTAACATACTCCAAAATCGGGCAATGATTGCAGTTTATTCTACTACCCTTGAAGGGAAAAGGGATAATGCTGAAACATTTGCAATTGACTGTTTCAAAAAGAGTTCTTTTACTTAATAGATTGGCAGTGTAAACACACACACAGCCAAAACAAATGTTCTCATTGCTATACATTGCTTTATCTCCCCACTTCAATTTTTTGGTCAAGTATTTGGCTTACAGACAGTTGGACATAAGACTAAAGGGGCTGGGTGTGTAGGTCAGTGTCCAACACTTGCCTAGCATGATCAATGCCCTAGGTTTGATTCCCAGGAATGCAAAAAAATTAAAAACACAACGATACTTGTTTCTTCTACCTTTTCTATAATTAGAAAGGTGTAATTATCCTGCCATCCATTCTCATTCTGCTTAAGCTTTCTTCATATTCAAGCATCTTTGCATGACTATAGCAAAAAATATTTTAAAAATTTTAATAAAGAGAGCTTTTTAAACCTTTTATTTTCTAAAATACATGTATAGTTAGTACAAATGTTTTCAAATAGGTTTATCTCTATAATTCCTTACGTACCCAAATTGGATAAAATAATGACAAAAATTTCAACAATTTTGGATGTGTTTGGTTTATCAGTTATAGCTAGAGGGCTTAACTAGAAAAACCTGATGAAATTACTGAGACACTTTCAAGTCACTTCAAAGCAAAATTATTTGGGGAAGGAGACAGAGAAGTATTTGTGTGCATATATATGAGAGGAAGCACAAACTGATGTCTAATTTTCCACTAAAGCCCTTCACCAGCTCTCCAGCCTCCCTCCCACCATTTTCTGCCTTATCCTTTATGATATTTCTTGCTTTTGCTTACCTTTTTCTATCTTTCTTCATTTAGTAAATACATGAAAATCCTTTCATTGAGTCTTGCAAAATCCCTAGGTCGCTAAAGCATTCGATGTCTAGCTTTCTTATTATTTAACTTATCAGTCAGATTATGTGTTTCCCACCACATTCTGAGTTGCTCAGTAACAGGTTCTGTTTCTCATTTAATCTTTTTAATCCTGGCACAATACCCAGCATCCAATGGGCAATCAATAAAATTTGTTGTTGAATTAAAGAATATAATCATACGTTCTTTATTACTATTAATTCAATGGTCAAACTGTTTTACAGATAAGTCATAGGTAACTTGAAAACTAGTGTTACAGAACTATCACAAATTTCTAATTGAGCTTAAATTAATATGGGGTTTAACTTCTATTCTTTTTCCTATTGCATTATATACCTTCTCTATATATAGTATTGCAGGATGAGTATCCCTTACCTGAAATACTTGGGCCATTGTTGAATTTTGGAGTTGTGTTGTTTTGTTTTAATTTTGGAGTATTTGCATAGACTTTCCACCTGAACATCCCTAATCCAAAAATCTAAAATCCTAGATTTGGGATTTTCAGATTAGGGAAGTTCAACCTATATTATAAACTCAGATATAACCCTCAGTAAAGATCTCCTCAGGGGCTGGGGCTGTGGCTCAGGGGTAGAGTGCTCGTCTGGCATGTGTGAGGCACTGGGTTCGACTCTCAGCACCACATAAAAATAAAATAAAGGTACTGTGTCCATCTACAACTAAAAAAAATACATATATTTAAAAAAAAGACCTCCTTAGTACAGAAATCATTCAACACATTATACAGTTGTTCTTTAGTATCTGTGGGAGATTGGTTCCTTGACCCCAACAGATACAGAATAGCAAAATCCTCAGGTATTCAAGTCCCTTACACAAAATGGAATAGTATTTATATAAAACCTATACATATAGTCTCACATATTTTAAATCATCTACAGATTACTTATAATACTTAAAGCAATGTAAATGCTATGTTACACTTTAATGTTTAGGGAATAATGACAAGGAAAAGACACAATTTTTTTTCACTCTGACTAGTTTAAATTCACAGCTGGTTGATGACACAAATGTAGAAGGCCAACTGTACTTTATTTAATGTAAGTTACACACATGCAGAACTAGATGCATAATTCACTAAAATAAGTATAATGGAAGACAATGCAATTTGCAAAGATGGTATAAAATTTATTTTCTTCCAACCTACCCGAAAATTATCTGGGGAGCTCAAATGAAGTTTTTCCCTAATGTTTTCAGAGGCACCAGCACACAATCTATAAAAGATATGATAATTCCTTTCCTCTTTGCCTTGAACACAGATCCTAGATTTCTCTAGAAGATAATGTGAAACAAATCCTCCAACAACTGAACTCTAAAAAACAAAAGACAGAAAATACATCAAAGTCTTAAAGTATAATTTAACAAGGTTAAATTAATCTTTTCTAATAAATATTTGCTTATCAAAGAGAAAAATATGCATCAAATACAAGGGGGAAACAAATAACTAAATGTAAGCTTAGAATACTTGTGGAGATCATTGTTCATTTTAAACATCTCCATTAAGTCTTTTCCCAGACCCTTCTAAATTTTGAGCCTCTATAGAATCAGAATTGACTGTGCCCTGTACCTCAATGCAGGCATCCATAATAACCTATTACATAGTTATAGAAGAAACAGATTCCAAATATGAAAAATTCTTAAGGAGATGAAAATAGTAAAATTAAGGAGATGAAAATACTAAATTCTTAAGGAGATGAAAATCAGTACACACTGTACAGATGTTGAAATATCACTATACCTCATAGATAGGTACAATTAGTACATGTTAAAACAACAACAAAAGAATAATTATGGGAGGAAACAATAAATATGAAGTTATGTTCGATGCTGCAGTCAAATCCAATGTTTACAAGCCGGGCGCGGTGGCACACGCCTGTAATCCCAGCACTTTGGGAGGCTGAGGCAGGAGGATCGCAAGTTCAAAGCCAGCCTCAGCAATGGCAAGGCACTTAGTAACTCAGTGAGACCCTGTCTCTAATAAAATACAAAAAAGGGCTGGGGATGTGGCCCAGTGGTCGAGTGCCCCTGAGTTCAATCCCCGGTACCAAAAAAAAAAAAAATCCAATGTTTACATTATAAATGTGAAAAGAGCTTTTGGATAGTCACAGGGAATCTATGTATTCTCCTAGCTAAAGTAACAAAGAAACTTACAGGGATTTACCATAGTGCAAGTACAGCACTAATTCTTAAAAAAAAAATCCTGTATTTTTCACAACTATTCCCCCAAACATATTATCCCAAAAGTCACTTTCACTTACCTTGTCATTGAAATGTATTTCTACAAATTTTCCAAATCGACTGCTATTATTATTTCGAACAGTCTTTGCATTTCCAAAGGCTTCTAAAAGAGGATTAGCTATTGAGAAATAAAATGACATATCTCATCAAAACATGAACATGAAGAAAAGCTACAAAACAATATGCACAGTGTGGCTCTTCAGAAAAAATACTAGAGTAAATCCTCTCAAAAATATTAAAATGGAGGAATTACCATGTAATGCCAAATTCCACAAATATTTAATAATCACTCAACGTACTATGTTCAGATATTACTCAAATGCATAAGATAGAAAAATTTCTCGAAGTACATAGAAAGAAAAATATAACTGCTATGGGAAAGACTAAATCTCAAAGTCACTAAGATATAAAATGTACAAGTCAACTTTAAAAATTACCCCCTAAGATGTTCAAGGTTTAACAAGTTCTTCAACTCCACACAAGATTTTATTACAACAGATAAACAGCAAAGCTCTTGTGACAAAATAATAGGCAAGAAAGTTATTACTTGGCTTACACTTCTCAAATATTTTATATATTAATATAACTTGTAAATTAAAAATTTTACATGAAGAGCTGGGACTAGAGCTCAGTGGCAGAGCACTTGCCTAACATGTGTAAGGCACTGGGTTCAGTCCTCAGCGCAGGATTAAAAAAATAAACAAATGAAATAAAGGTATGCTGTCCATCTACAACTACAAAAAAAAAAATTTACATGCACATCCAATGGAATTTAACAAATTAAAAAGAGACTTTAGGGCTGGGGTTGTAGCTCAGTGGTAGAGCACTTGCTTGCATGTGTGAGGCACTGGGTTTGATTCTCAGCACCGAATATAAATGAATAAAATAAAGGTCTATCAACAACTAAATTATGTGTGTGTGTGTATGTGTGTGCGCGCGCGTGTGTGTGTATAGAGACAAAGAGAGACAGAGAGAGAGACTTTACCGTGAACAAAAGACTTTACAGAATTACATAAGAAAGGCTTTCAGAATAATAGTTTTTAAAATCCTTATAAACACGTGGAACATTTTACGGTTATTTATAATCATATATACACATATCATGAGTAATACTAGAATCTATTCTTGCACTCATCAGTATCTCAATTATAAACACCAGATTAGTATGAATCTTACATATTCTTTATCAACAACCTCAAATTGTTTCATGTTTGTTAGAATATTTCTTATGAAGTCTTTTGAAATTTGATTTCTTATTTTGACCAGTAGAAAATAAAACTAGCCTCCAAACCCTTTTAAAGATCATTCCCTAGCCATTTCACTTCCAAAAATAAACAGGAAACCATTAAAACTAAAAGAAATATTAATATATATCCTCACTTTTCAGATAGGCAAGAGAACTGAGGCCAACAAGGAAAACCAACTCTCAAAAGGTCAGATAATTGGCTATTGACAAAGGGGGATTCAATTATAGGTCTCCCCCACTCCTTTACTAATGATCTACTAAAAATTTTAAGTAAATTTTAACATAAGTAAAATATTCCCAAACAGGGTAAAAACCTTTCCAACAGAAAATCACATTTATGCTATTAATAATATACTCATTCCCAAACCAACAACCAAATTTCCACTAAAGAGGGCATCAAAGCTTTCTATGGCCACCCAGTTACAACATGATCTTCCATGTAGAAGATCTTTTGTAATAGCAGTTCCCAATTTTTCTCAACAACACACTACATACTACACAGTATATTACCATGAGAAAAACCTGGGCTTGCATCCAATTTTCAAGTGGGTCTGCACCTCAAGTGAATAAATCAGAATTCTAATTAGTTTTTTATTAAGTTAATACATGATTTGTTCTTATTTATTCAACTTTTAAAGGTATACTTACCTAGGAAGGAGAAATGAGAAAGGGGAAAGGAGAAAGTATTCAGAAAGCCCTAAAACACCTCAAAGACCTACAAGAAGACCACATGACTAAGGCAAAAGGAGTCAAGACTCAACATGAGCCCAGAGGAGTGGGAGTCAGACAACATAGCATAGTAGGTGATATTACATCTTTAGAGTGTCATCATGAGAACAATATGAAGCTGTTACAAGATTTAAAGAAAAAAGGTCACTCCTACTTCTATACAGGGACTGGATTAAGAAGAAGGAGGAATGGAAAGTGAGGAAACCAAATAGGGATCCACAGGGCAGGCACTGGGTACAGATTGAACAGGATGGTGGCCTAGACCAAGTCTCAAAACTGAGGCACAAGAGGCCTTCTAAGGAGTATGCAAGCATGGATAGCTTCAGGAAATCAGTCCACACGCTCTTGTCTTCTAAGATAATGCTTTCATTATAATAATTTTCCTCAAAAAATGCCCTAATAACAAATAAATCTTCCTCCTCTTTACTTCTTTACAGAAAAATAAGGTCCAGAAAACAAACAGGAAGCCAGAGTTCCCTCTATTTCTTACATTCATTTGCCAATATTTATACTATGTGTCAAGTACTAGTATAGGAGCTTGTAAAGTAAAACAACTCTCTGCCTTCTTAGTGCTTAATGTGGGGTAGGGGCGTGGGAAGAGACAACAGACATTAAGTCAATGAGAATATGACATATGAGTGAAGATTTGTAGGAGACAGGAGTAAATTTTGCATCTCTGGGAAAAGAACATTTCAAACCACTGAAAAGATTCTAATAAGTTAATTTCAGTAAATGTTTAACAACCAAAAAATTAACAATACCTTCAACAATCCTGTCATCAATATCTTGACCTGATCCATAGGATTCAGTCAGGTATCTATTTAAAATATAGGATTAAAAAAAATTTAGATGACAATAATACTGCATATGATATATTTGTAAATTTAGTATTATTTATACATGTAAAACTGAAACCTGGATCATCATTACAACTTTTAAAAATTACAAATTTATGCTCAAATGCAACCATTTTCTTTCTTTCTTTCTTTCTTTTTTTTTTGGTACTAGGGATTGGACTCAGGGCCACTCGACCACTGAGCCACATCCCCAGACCTATTTTGTATTTTATTTAGAGACAGTGTCTTGCTAAGTTGCTTAGCACCTTGCTTTTGCTGAGGCTGGCTTTGAATTCTCAATCCTCCTGTCTCAGCCTTCTGAGCCACTGGGATTACAGGCATGTGCCACAGTACCCATCACAACCATTTTCTTATAGCTTCAAATTTATTTAAAATTTGGTTTGGATCACCTTGAATGTCTAAACCAGCATTATTTTTTTAAGCTGCTTTTAGAAATATTCTGATTTTAACTAACCATTTGATTTAAATATATAACATATTTCACATGACAATATTCATCAACTACATGAGATTCACAGCCTTTTGTTACTGCCTATTAATTCAACATTATGGCTACAGAAAATAAGGCAATCTGCAGTTAAAACAAGGGGAAGTTCTCAATCTTTGAACTGTTACTTGAAAAAAAAAGACACAATGAAATAAGTGTTTACTTAGCACCATTTCCAAACAAAGAGCAATCCTTATTTACAGTGTAAGTGTACATTATAAGTTTACTGTTCCTTAACTTTTTATTCATTTTCCTACATAAACCACAGACTCACCATATGACTATCATATACAGGAGAGAAAGAATAAGAAATTGAACCACTTCCAAGAGTATGGAGAAGCATTTATTTAACCAAAAATGGCATATCTATAACAGGCATTAACAAATTCTTCAACTGGTTTTGCATAAACAATTCTGAGTAGCATACACATTTACATAGAACTGTAATACAGCAGGAACAACACTAGTGAATGTGCTGGTCCTAGCAGTAGGTTCACGATTAGATTTAACTTCCGGGTATATAAATTTAAAGAACTAAACTAAAATAAATGCTAGGGTTCCTTCCATTTTTAAAATGCTACGATTCTAAACAAATTGTTCAGAGTTAAATTTGATGACAGCAAAGGGAATACACTGAAGGAAAAAAATGTGGGAGTGTGAAAATAAAAAGGTCAACATCACAAGCTTAAGGGAAAAAATGGTTTGAAACACACTACTAAAGAAACACTGAGAAGAGAATGTCCATCTAGATTTTGAGTTTTGAAGGAACATTCCTAAATTTCCTTTTGCCTAACTAGCACTGGTTCTTCCAAGATACTCATACAAATAACATCAGAGCTGGCTTTCAATAATCTACAGACTAACTTCCATAAAAGGTAATCATTTCTTAAAAATAATAGAGCCCACATTCCAAACTATGCCACAAAATATGCAAAGGTTGTTAAAAGTCAACCTGTTCAAATTCTCAAAGAAATATTTGTATACGCATGCTCATAACTGTACTGTTCACAACAGCCAAGGATGGAAGCAATTCAAGACCTCATAAACAAATGCATGGATAAATAAAATAGAATATTATTCAGCCTTTAAAAGGAAGAAGATTCTAATACATAATACAACATGGGTTTTTTGATCTTTTTAAAGAGACAGGGTGTTGAGCTGGGGATTTCACTTGGTGGTAAGGCACCTGCTCAGCATGTGCAAAGGCCTGGGTTCCATCCAAAACACCACCAAAAAAATAAACAAATAAATAAATAAAAAGGAAACACAAGGTCTTGCTAAGTTTCCCAGGCTTGTCCCAAACTCCTAGGTTCAGTATCCCATGTGTCTTGAACTATAGGAACACCAGCCCAAACACAGGTAAATCTTAAGTTGAGCAAAATGAAATAAGTCAGTAAGAGAAAGATAAATACTATATTGATTCCACTTATATGTGGCATCTAAAGTAAGGTAAATTTATAGAATCCAAATGTAAAATGGTGGCTGCCAGAGGGTGAGGATAGTGGGAAACACAGGGTTTTTTAATGGGTATTAGTTTCAGTTTTGCAAAATGAAAACTTCTGGAGATTGTATGCTCAACAATGTGAATATGCTAAACATTACTAAACTGTACACTGAGAAATGGTTAAGTTGGCAGATTCTATATTATGTGTTTTTTTACCATCAAAATAGTGTCAACTTGGTTAGAAATAATTCAGGTTATCTAACTACTCACCTAAGAACAAATTTTGTATTTTCTGTTTTGCCAGCTCCTGATTCTCCAGATACAATGATAGACTGGCTCATCTTCAGCACCTTCATGTCTCGAAAAGCCTTATCAGCTAGGGTCAAAATAACATATCAATGGTGAACAATACACTAAATATAGTTATTAAATGATAGAAAGTTCACTTTAGAAGCACTTACTTCTAAAGAAATCATAAATTTATGGTAACAGTTATGAAATTTTAAAATAAAGTCATTCAAAAGTGTTAAAATAACATCTCCTAAAGTATTTACTTTCAACACTCTTATTACCCTAATAGCTAAATGACATGAAATCCAAATAAACAACTCTTAAGTCCATGCTTTAATATCTACATATTACAAACTGTGACTCTGCTCTCCCTAATCCACAGCAGATCTGCAGAGGGATTAAAAAAAAAGAAAAGAAAAGCTTACTATGCATAACTAATGAAGTCCCCAGGGAAAAGCAGAAGTAAGAAGCTTCTAATTAAGAAATATGGCAACTAAAATTTCTACTGGAGATAAAAAAAAAAACCACGTAATTACAAAAGAAATCTATGATTCCCTATAATACTCCTATGAATTTAAACATCTTATAGAATTTACAGGCATTTCAAAGATAAGCAAGCTGCTTTAAACTATTTAGACTTGCAATTGTTTACATATAATTTGTAACTGTCTTCCTTACATTCCAACAATTTAAGCTATAAAATGTCTTAAATTTTAAAAGACTACACAGACACATTAAGCAGAATTTAATTATGTTAAATTGGTTTAAAATTAAAACAAGTTAAGATAGTTCCTGACAACAATTTCTCACCTCAAACATGTGCTACCCATATCGATAAAGAAATCTTTATAAATGGCTTAGACTCTTAAGAACAGAACGCAAACCATATGCTATAGTTGGAATAGGTTTAGGTATCCCCCAAGGGTCCATTGTATTGAAGACCTGGACTGCAGGATGGCATGGTAGGAGATAGTAGAACCTTTTGGAGGTGGGGCCTAGTGGGAGGTTCCTTGGCTCACTAGGGCTATGCTCTCAGAAGGTAGTTCTCTAAAACCCCTTGAGTTCTTGGAAGAGAGTTGTTATAAAAAAAAAGTAAGCCAGGGGGCTGGGGTTGTGGCTCAGCGGTAGAGCGCGCTCACCTAGCTCGTGTGCGGCCCAGGTTCGATCCTCAGCACCACGTAAGAATAAATGCATTGTGTACAACTAAAGCAAATAAATAAATATTTAAAGAAAAAAAAAGCAAGCCAGGGGCCTCCCATCTCTCCACTCCTAGTTCCAGATGTAATCACTTGCTTCTTCTTGCCATATCTATTTGCCATGATGTAATGCAGCCAAGGGGCAGTAACACCACAGAGACTGCACTAACTATGCTATTTGTGAACCTTCAAAACTGTGAGCTAAATAAACTTCTTCTTCATAAGTAGCCTGTACAAGGCACTTTGTTATAGTGATGCAAAGCTGACTAATAAACAATATGCAAGAGTATACCCATTCCTTTGTTTAATTTATCAACAACCTGTTCCACCCACTTTTATAAAATCATTTTTAACACTTTCTGTTTTAGCAATAAAAGACTAAAAATAAACTAGTTTGTTTACACTTTGTAACTTCTCTCCAGTGATGAGCTCATATTCAGGTTCTAAGGGTTGTGCACCATTTTGCATAAGAGAATGTGCCAATGCTCATCAAATTGTTTTAGACTGAAAGTAAATCTGCTGTTGCACTGGACTTGGCTGATGCATTTATTCTACCTAGTAATACAGGGCACACACATCAACCACACATCAATCTCAAAGTAAAGCCTGGTTAGGCTGAAACACAAGCACAACAGGAAAGAAAGTCCAAAGAGAAACTGCACTAAGAACCAGCACCAAAACATAGCATTCAGCTGCTGGTTATGTCTGGAAGCAAAGCAGTGAGCTAGCATCTCTGACTTGTCAGGGGAAAGGGTAGAAAGTAATTTCTAACTCTGACCAAATAACTCCATTTCTCCATGCCTCAGACCTAGAAAGCCTCAAGGAGAGAGGCTGAGAAAGGTCAAGACAGATTGTACTATCTTTGTACAAAGATTCCCCAGCATGTACCACTTTCAATTATTTAATTTTATAAAGCCCTGATGCAAAATACTGCATGAAAGAAGTCGGCTCTTCCATCTCAAACCTGGCCCAAGTAACACACTCACAGGCAATGACCTGGGTAAGAGAGGAAGGCCTGGGCCTCAAGGCTGCAAAGGAAGATACTTTTAAGATAAAGCTGATCATACTGAGGAATCAAAACGTATAATTAGGTCAGCTTTTATTATGGCAGAAACACCTAAGAGGACGCAGGCATCTAACAAAGTTGATGATGTATGACTGCCCCATGAGTTGGCTGCAAAAGTATTCTTCCCCACCCTGTGTACAGGATACCTGCTCCTAACCAGGCTGACACACCCAAAACACAGGGAGCTTTTCCAAAATATATATTCAATTCACAGTATCTTCTATTAATCCAAGAGAAAAACTAAGTAAATTTGCATGCTATAAGACAGGAATTAAAATACAAGCAAATCACTTACCAATTGCAAAGACATGGGGTGGCATTGTCCCAAGAGATTTTCCTTGATATGACTTTATTGTATCTGAAGAATATATTTTAGGGATATCAAAGTATGGGTTCACTGCGATCAGAATGTTGGCGACATATGTCTAAATAAGAAAATCATAAAATGAAATTTTCCAGTTACTATTTTCATTCAAAGCTGAACAAGGCTAATAAGAGAAATAAATATACAGCAAACAGATAACTTCAATTCTCTATTTAATCAGGACTTTGATATCTGCATTTCTAACCCTAAATATCCTGATTTCTAGAGAATTCATCACTTACACAACTTTTATAAGATGAAGATAATAATTTTATCTTTTCAACCCACAAGCACCTGTCAAACTCAGCCATCCAAAGTCATTATTACTTCTTCCCACCTCCCTCAGAAAAAATATTCTCCTCCCATATCCTCTCCCAGTACATGGATGGCATGACCACCAAGTTACCCCACACAGAAATCAGAGTCTCTAAGCCTCCTTCTCTATCAGGATGCTTCTGTTGACTCTGTTTAAGAAGTCTACTCCCCTCATTCCTACAGCTGAATTTTGGTTATTTACCATCTCACATAGCCTACTTTATTTACCCTGCTACTGAAGATTTTAATATGCTCTAGGTCCATCCCCATCAGTGAATGCAAAATAGTGATTTAGCTCTGAGGTGACCTCTTGGTCCAGAGCTCTGCAAAACAATATATGTTAACCACTGCCTAGAACACTAATGAGATAAACATTTAGTGAGCAATTTAAGCTTGTTTATAATTCTAAATTTAACTGGCTTTAAAAGATCAGAAAAATGCACCGGTAGGATTTATTAAATTCCTAGTTGGTTAGATAGTTGTGTTTTAGTAATACTGAGAAAACCAGGGCACACATGGCCATATTTCTTTTTCTCTCTCTCTCTCTCTTTGTAATACTGAGTGTTGAACTCAGGGGCACTCTACCATTGAGCTATATCCCCAGCTTTTTTCTTATGAGACAGGGTCATGCTACATTGTCCAGGATGGCCTAGAACTTGTGATCCCCTTGCCTCAGTTTCCTGCATAGCTAGGATTACAAACGTGCCATTTTTCTCTTTTCTGCTTCTAATTGTGGAAAAGAAGTGCTATGGAAACACTGGACTCTCAAAGTACTCATCTAGAATGCTCAAAACGTTCTCAAAGATGTTTCCTGGAATAGCATAAAAAAGAAAAGAAATTTCAGATATTAATCTTTCTAAGGGAGAAAAGAGGAAAGGATCAGAGATTTTAGTAACCATGAAAATGTTAAATGTGGGTTAGCTGTTATTTTACTCAAAATAAGAGAGGATAGTAATTAACTTTTGTCATTATGAAACGTGTATCAAATTTAAAACTACTCCAAATTGCTTCCTTCACTTATATATATTATTGTAATTGCCTCCTTCATTTACATATATCATAGTAATAACAGCTATTTTCTACTGTACAGATATTTAATGGTTTTACAGCTAAAAGACATAATCAGCTGGGAAAAAACATAGCAATCATGGCTTCAGTTAACCTTGAAAATACTGGTTCTACAATTCTACTTGAAAGATGATGATACCTTGTTATATCCAAATTAACTTTCACTGATGTTATTACAAGTTAAATTTGCTTTAACAAATTTCAAAATACCATATTATCTAAAACAGCATTTAGATTCTGCTCAGCTTGAGGCTACTGATGAGTGAATTTTGCCTCTAAATACATTTCCACTCAAGAATACCCATATTTAGGGATGGGGTTGTGGCTCAGTGATAAGAGTGCTTTCCTAGCATGCATGAAGCACTGGGTTTGGTCCCCAGCACCACATTAAAAAAAAAAAAAAAAACTAAATAAACAAAATAAAGGTATCCATATGCAACTAAAAAATATTTTTAAAAAGAATACACATATTTAAGTATAAATATACTCTTTACTTAATCAATTTTGAAAAAAAAATCAAGAAAGTAAAGCCTTATATTACATACAACTGAAAGGTGGCAAATAAACTCTTTTGGAATAGACTGGATTAATTCTATTTCCCAGCTGTCACTACTTGGACAGATGGCAAAGACTATATGTAATTTAGTCAGAATTAAGTAAGTACAATTAGACAAATTGATAGTGATATAAAAGATTAAGACTGTCATTTGATCTAGTAAGTGTCAAGGAAGCCATGTGTTTTCTTCGTTCAAAAATAATGAAGAGCCTCATCCTTATAACAGGAGAACTACAATGGGGTAATTTATCTCTAGCCAACAAAGGAATCTATGAATAGGTTATATTAGAGTAAAATCCCATACATGCTCAAAGAATAATTATAATTAAAACATAGCAGTTAAGCATCCAACTGAATGATTTGGTGGAAACTCTATTATCATTTAAAACATTACTTTTTTTTTTTTTTTCTTTGTGGTACTGGGGATTGAACCCAGGGCCTCACACAAGCTAGGCAAGTGCTCTGTCATGCTTCCAACCCTATTTGTTACTTTTTGATACCATCTTTACTAATAAGAAATCCAACAAAATATGATTCATGTTTTTTAAATGCTCAAATTAGGTGCTTTTAAGTCTAAAAGATATTAAATGGTGCTCTGTATTCATGATTTCCCTCCACAAATATTTAGCAAGTGTCCGCTGTGTACCAGGCCTTTTCTAAGCCCTGGAAGAAGAGCAGTAAGTTAGGAAGCATCTCGTCTTCATGGAGCTCATGCTGTATTCAACTGGCTCAGATCAAGCATGCTTTCATGTTAGAAAATTTCAAGCCTAGCAAAATCAAATAGTAACATGTAAAATAATTATCTCCACAACAACTTAAAACATAGGTAAAATACTTACATAAATTCTGTCTTTACTATATCGAACTTTGATATTATGGAGAAGTGTGGCTTCATTTAAATACATTAGTGAACCTAGGAAATAAAATTTGTAGATTATTAGACAGTTGAAGAAAAACAAGTAAAAATAAAATAATATTATCTTAATCAGAATCACTGATCCAAGTTAAAATTTACTTACTAAGTTAGATTTAATTCCATCTTGTGCGTGTGTGTGTGTGTGTGTGTGTGTGGTGCTGATGATTGAACCCAGGGCCTTGTGCATGCGAGGCAAGCACTCTACCAACTGAGCTATAACCCCAGCCCTAATTCCATCTTTTTAAAACTCAGGGGCTGATTTAAAATAAATTTATTTTACATATGTATTACATAGTAATTTGTTTGTTTGTTTGTTTGTTTATGGTACCGAGGATTAAACCCAGGGGTGCTTAACCCCTGACCCACATCCCCACCCCTTTATTTATATTTTATTAGAGACAGGGTCTCACTGAGTTGCTAAGTGCCTCACTAAGTTGCTGAAGCTGGCTTTGAACTCATGATCCTCCTGCCTCAGCCTCCCAAGCCATTGGAATTACAGGTATGCACCACCATTCCCACCTACATGATATTTTTAAATAATGAATTTCAAACTAGGGGAGTACATCTACTGAGTAGCAGTGAGTGTACATAGTATGAAGGCTGATTAAAAAGTCAAGTATAATTCAAGAGGAAATAATCACTCTCTAAAGAGCCCTAATTTTAATGCATTTTTTGATACAACAACATGAGACACTAATCCAGTCTGATGCTCAGAATCTCACAGATAAAATATAAAAGATGAACTTTTAGACTGGCATGGGATCATCAGATCATTTTGTCAGTCCTTGTAACTGGCATGATGAAGTACGAGTCCTGGAGAAATTATGTAAGCCTTAACTCAGAATATGAAGCTAATTCAGGACACAATCAGGAATTTTTTTTTTTTTTTCCTGAGGAGCCTCCTAAGGGTGGAATAGCAGCTTTCCTTAGAATTGAAGAAGGATTTGGAGAGGGTTAGACTGCAAAGGTATATATTGTAAGCTGCCTGTCGTGGCCAGCCACAAACGCCGCGGGAGGAAAACTCTCGGAGGCAGAGTAAAGCTATTACTACTTTTACTTCTACTTTCTTAGAGAGAGCTTAGAGAGAGAAAGAAAGATTTTTCTTCTTCTTAGAAAGAACTTAGAGAGAAAGATTAGAGATAGCTTTTTCTTCTTAGAGCTTTTTTAGCTTTTAGAGCTGCTTCTTTCTTCCTCGGGAGCCTCGGCTTGACTCTGACCAGGAATTACTTCTTCTATCTGGTTTCTCTTCTGTTACCGCTCTGCCTACGTTCTGGCCGCTCTGATTCTTTTCTTCTTCTCCGACCCGAACTCTTCTTCCGACCGAGCGACTGCATGACTGACTGAATAAATTCATTCTTCTCCTCACTCTGACCGCTTTCACCCGGTTATATACCTTTAGCTTTGCGGGTGCCTCACGTGCATTTACAGGTGCGTCACATACATACTTATTATCAGGTGGAACTTATGGCTTCCAGCTGACCGCAATAGCCATCTCCCTAATTGGGGCTCCTTCATATTCCTCCCTTTTAGTTTAAAAGGTGCTTTTTAATTCTATTTTCTATATTTTATTTTCTCTATTTTCTCTATTTTCTTTTATTTTCTTGTCCCTACTTGGCTTTTCACCTTTTGTTTTAAAAGGGTGGATATTTGAGCCCTTTTTGAGGAGGTACTGCGGCTTTAAGGAAGCCTACTGCTGAGGAGCAGCTAACGCACTTAGTTAAGCACAATTGCATAAGCGGCTTTGACTTTTTTTTTTTTTTTTTTCAATGGCTTGTCTCTTCTTTATTTTTATGGCTTTTTTGCCAAAAGCTCAATGGCTTTTTCTCTGCATGGTTTTCACCGTGCTTTTTAATTCTCTATTTTCTTTTAAGCTCATGGCTTTTTTCTTTATGGCTTTTTGCTAAAGCTCAAGGCTTTTTCTCTGCATGGCTTTTACCATGCTATTACTTTCTGGCTTCTTTATTTTTTATGGCTTTTGGCTGGCTACTCGCTTCATGGCTTCGGCTTCTCGCCGGCTCTCGCCAGCTACTTGCTTCGGCTTTTCGCTAATTCTTAACTGGCCTCAACTGAGTACTACTCTTTTTGCTGGCCTCAACTGAGTACTACTCTTTTTGCTGGTCTCAACTGGTCTCTCTTTTTGCTGGTCTCAACTGAGTCAGAGGCTATGCTTTCTTCTCCTCTCTCCTCACTATCTTAGCTTCTTGTTCTTATATCTTATTTTTTTCTTCTCTGCCTGCCGAGCCCCGGACGGGCCACCATTTGTACCTGGTACCAAAACCCGGGAGGAAAACTCGGAGGCAGAGTAAAGCTATTACTACTTTTACTTCTACTTTCTTAGAGAGAGCTTAGCGAGAGAAAGAAAGATTTTTCTTCTTCTTAGAAAGAGCTTAGAGAGAAAGATTAGAGATAGCTTTTTCTTCTTCTTCTTCTTAGAGCTTAGAGAGAAAGATAGAGCTTTTTCTTCTTCATCTTCTTAGAGCTTAGAGAGAAAGATAGAGAGAAAGAGAGAGAGCTTGAAAGAGAGAGATTTCTTCTTTAGAGAGAGAGAGAGAGCTTAGCTTTTCTTCTTCTTCTTAGAGCTTAGAGAGAGAGAGAGAGAGCTTGAAAGAGAGAGATTTCTTCTTTAGAGAGAGAGAGAGCTTAGCTTTTACAGCTTCTTTCTTCTTTCTTCTTTCTTCCTCGGGAGCCTCGGCTTGACTCTGACCAGGAATTACTTCTTCTATCTGGTTTCTCTTCTGTTACCGCTCTGCCTACGTTCTGGCCGCTCTGATTCTTTTCTTCTTCTCCGACCCGAACTCTTCTTCCGACCGAGCGACTGCATGACTGACTGAATGAATTCATTCTTCTCCTGACTCCGACCGCTTTCACCCGGTTATATACCTTTAGCTTTGCGGGTGCCTCACGTGCATTTACAGGTGCGTCACATACACACTTATTATCAGGTGGAACTTATGGCTTCCAGCTGACCGCAAATAGCCATCTCCCTAATTGGGGCTCCTTCAATATATATCTGGTTTGGGTATTTGGTCATCTTTCTTTCTATATCCCAACTCCTCTTCCACTTTCATCCTCCAGAAGTCTGGCTTACATGTTTTGTGTTTCTTCATTCAAAGTTCTCCACTGAACAACCTTCTCTCACTTTTCTCTGAAATAAACTGGTCATATGATATCATCTGTTTACTCTAAGTAAAAATTTCTAATCCCCTAGTGTGCTTCCCCTGGAAAGTAAAGTCCTATAAACATGTACTGACATGTGAAGGAATGATTGCTAGCTCTCCTCTCTATCACCTTCCATACTCACCATCTTCCTTCTCAGGTATATATGTTCATTATACCAAATAAATCCCCAATAGGTACCAATAACAGTGAGAATTTGGACAGGAGAGCCTTCTTAAATCACACTAGTCAGGAAAAAGATAGAGGAAAATATTTGCAACCCTCAGTTTGACAGAGTGAGAAATTCAAAGTCCCTACCACTTTTTACACCTAGAGATTTCTTAAGGGTCTCAGAAATATCTTCCTGAACCACCTGATTCCTTCCTACTTTCTTCTAGAAGCCAACATTTGAGTTACTTGGTTTGGTTATTTATATGCAATCTTGTATATGAACTGTTCACCTTTATGCCTAATTATCATAGATTTAACCATATTAAAAAAGAATATTAAATTTTTAACCCATATTAAAAATAAGATATAATAAAAGTATGAACAATGTCTTTCTTCATCAACATTTACATATGGGTGGGGGAGTCTTACTGACTCAACTTCCAAACTGTATAATACCAAAACTTTCTAATAAAGAATAGTTATGGCTTCATTATTAAATTTAGAGATATGACTAGAGAATTATCTGAGCATTAGAAATCCTGCTTATTCAATACAGCTCTAGTTCACTGAAGAAAAAAAAAAAAGGAAGTCACAAACAATTTCAACACAATTAAAGTCCATCCAATTCTAAATTTATATTATTGTAGAAGTCATTCCATTACTGAAAAAGAGACTGAGTAAGGTAATTTTTAGGATTATTTCCAAATGTATATTCTATACTTAATTATTCTCAACATCTGACAGATCATATTCATGAAGAATATTATAAGTAACAGAAGCTTAAAATCAGCATGAAAATATGCTATTATTTTCTTTATGATTACTGACTTCACATCCCTGAATTATTTTCCTATTCTGGTATTACTGCCCAAGAGTCAAATAAAAAATGCAAAACAGACATACTAATCCCTACATATAAAATTCTTCACATAGAAAACTTGGGGCTAAAAGTAGATAATGAATTTTTGCTAAATTTTGGCGGTGCTATCAAAAGACAATATATACCTCTGGGGTTTTTTTATATATTTATTTATTTGCTTTAGTTGTACACATTGCGTTTATTTGTATGTGTGCTGAGGATTGAACCCGGGCCGTGCACATGTGAGGCAAGCGCTCTACCGCTGAGTCACAATCCCAGCCCTATACCTCTGTTTTAATCAAGTGTTTATCACATAGTTCAGAATAGACATCAACTTTATCATTACATTATCACTATGATATAGTAAAAAGAAAGGATTTTTGATATATGCATTTGAGACCCTAGGAAAATATCAGTGTCGTCTGGAAAGGACAGTAGCATGGTAGCAAGACACAACAAAAGAACTAAGTGAAGGAAGCACTTCAGTTGGAAAACCTATACTCTTAAACTCAACAACCAAAGCTGCATTAATGACAGTCCTTCACAAAAAGGACTTCAAATAGGAAAAGACTACTGTACCAAGAGAACAATTAACATCCACATCTTGTAGGGACAAGAGGCAGCAAATCCATACTAAGTTCAGGGAAATTTAAAGGCAGGTCAAGCATATCAAGGTGAAGTAAACAATGGAAGAATATTTTAAATATTAAGAAATGGATCTTAAACACTGGGCACAGTGGTGCACAGCTATAATCACAGCTACTCAGAAGGGTGTGGCAGGAGGATCACAAATTTCAGGCTAGTCTCAGCAACTTAACAAGACTCTGTCTCACCACTGTCTGACAATGTGTGCTTCCTCTCATATTTGCATATTTAATAAAATATGACTGTTTTGCGTGTGGCATAAAAAAGACTGTCTCAATAAAAATTTAAAAAGGACTGGGGTATATCATGTATAACCAGAAGAATGAGAAATTATATTCCATTATATCATGTATGTATATCTTTGTATGATGTATCAAAGTGCATTCTACTGTCATATATAACTAATTGAAACAAATTTTTTAAATTATTTTAAAAAGGACTAGGAATGTAGCTCAATGGTAGAGTGTTACTGGGCTCATTCCCTAGTATTAAAAAAAGAATGAAAAAGTATTAAAATATTCAAATTCATATGATTACATGACCTGTGTAACTCTAAATCATGTAGAATCAGATAAATGAGAAGTTATACTGCATTTATGTATTATGTGTCAAAATACATACTACTGTCATGTATAACTAGTTAGAACAAATCTAAAAAATAAAATATTTGAATTCATTGATTTAAATGAAAAAATATTAAAATATTCAAATTCATATGATTACATGACCTGTGTAACTCTAAATCATGTAGAATCAGATAAATGAGAAGTTATACTGCATTTATGTATTATGTGTCAAAATACATACTACTGTCATGTATAACTAGTTAGAACAAATCTAAAAAATAAAATATTTGAATTCATTGATTTAAATGAAAAAATTTTAATATATGAAAAGGATTAATTCCTAGTTCTACATAACCTAGCAAATTTTAACAGACACAAATTTGCTCTTATCTTAGATATGATATTTTAGATATTCCTCCTTTTATTTTCACTTTATTGTTCCAAAATGCATTATCTCATGAGACATACTCTCCAGCAACTTTGGAAAGGAAAGGAACTGCACATTTTTTCCTTGACCTTTGTACCTAATAACAGTTATCATTTAATGAATCTGTCAGAGGTCAGATACTATGGCAAGCATTTAAAATATATTATCTCTAAGCAAGCAACTTATAATTATCATTCCCATTTTACAGATGATAATCTCAAAAGAGGGAGTTGCCATGAGAACATAAGCTTCCTGACTGCAGTCAAAATCAGAGCTCAGCCCTGCCTGACCCCATTGCCCAAGGCTCTCCTAGTACCACCACTATCCAACAATATCCCTATTTACATATGGGGTACTGCCCCTATTTACAGTTCTTACTGAATAGTGAACTACAATGACTATCAGTAAGAATAAGTCTATTCATTTATCTTTTTTTTTTCTTAAAACAGAATTTTTAATGCCAGGTAACATTAAGGAAATCCATGAAAAGTGGACATTATCCCTAAGTACTGTCCCCCCTGCTGCAGTTTGATTATGGAATGTCCCCCAAAGACTTACACATTTTAATGGCTTAGTGCTCTATTTGGTACTATCAGAAGATGGTAAAAACTTTAAGAGGTGGGGCCTACTGGAAGGTCTTAGGTCACTGGAGATATGCCCTCAGAGGGGACAACAGGCCCTTCCTTGCTCTCTTTGCCTCCTGGCTGTTATGAGGTGAGCAACTTCCTCCACCACATGCTCCAGCCAAGATATGCCTCCTTACCAAAGGCCCAAAAGCAGTGAGGCCAACCATAAACTGAAACATCCAAAACTGTTAATCAAAATAAATCTTTCCTCTTTTTAAGTAGATTGCTCAGGTATTTTGTTAACAAGAAAGCTAACATACCCTTCCCCCAAAAAATTAAAATGTGATTACTTCTTAATGTTGAAAATGTTTAAGAATAAAAACAGACTTTTCACTGGATAAAGGTCATCACCAAACATGTTAAGATATTTATAAGTTAAATTAATTTTTTGTTTTAATATAATGTTCTCAAAGAAATTTTTCTATAATTAGTTTTGTTTTTTTTTTTTTTTTTTTGGTACCGGGGATTGAACTCAGGGGCACTCGTCCACTGGGCCACACCCCCAGCCCGTTTTTGTATTTTATTAGAGACAGGGTCTCACTGAGTTGCTAAGTGCCTCACCATGGCTGAGGCTGGCTTTGAACTTGCGATCCTCCTGCCTCGGCCTCCCAAGTGCTGGGATTACAGGCATGCGCCACCGCACCCGGCCTTAGTTATTATGTATTTTTTAATGTTGCTTTGCTTCAAGGAGTGATATTAATGATTCCCACTGACTCAACTTACAAATTACTGAATCACTATACTACTTATAAAAATCACCTGATTCTAGATGAATTTCAATGACTTTCAAGACTTAACAGCTTTAGTTCCAGCTTCAGAGTAAATTATTACCATTCCTCATATTTGCACAACTGAAATAACACTAAAAAGACACTCAAGAGACTCTTTCACCCAGTGTTCATCTGTGGCAACAATGAATTTAGGACTTCAGAACTCCTCTATTCAGATGAACCTTCAAGTGAAAAGTCTACATTTTTTTTCTAAACCAGTAGTTTACTAGTAATATAACCACTAATTTATTTCATAGAAGGATGGTTTCTTTTTCTGTGTTGAAATTAATTTTTAACTTCATACTTACAATTATCTTCCACATCTTTTTTACTGTCCTCTTCTGCAGGGAACACTTGGTTTATGAGAGCCAAAAATGTCTAACAAGCAAAACAAAAGCTTATTAAACTTGAGGCTGATTCATAGTAAGAAAAGTAAAGGAGTTTAATTGGTTGCATATATTGTAATGGCAAACAATATGTTCTTTATTAAAATATAATGCAGATTCTACTATTTGACAAGGCATTAACCCCCAAATAGGATAATAACTGCTTAAAAATATTATCCATTATTATTATGGGATGAGAACCAATAATGGAAATCAGTAAGTAAGCATCACAGGCTCTTACACTCAGAGGAGGTCAAAACAACAAGTACATGAACATTAAATGTAACAGACACGCTATTTAACATTTTTAAAATTAAAAATTTTTATACTCATACTTACAATTTTTATGTAGGAATATATAGGAATTTTAATGTTTTAAAAAGGAAAAGCTAACATTCAATAAGATGTAACAAACTGAACTATTATTTAATTAATATTATTTGAGTAAAACAAATTTGACAAAAATTCCTATATAAAAAATATATCAGAAACATAAATAGTCCCCAAAAATATTTAGAACATAAAATTACAAGTATCCATAAATAAAACCTGCATTTATTTATCATGTAAATGCTATGATAGACACAGCAGAAATAAGATAATATCTTGTAAGACAGAACAAATGATCTCAAATTACATCTAAAGAGAATTAATTTTTAAACCAGGATATTCTAACAGTTATTTATAAATTTAAATTTATATCTCTAAACAATTATAGTTACTCTTGTGGTTGAAGTTTCTAGCTGCATCAAACAAAACTTTAAGGGAAAATGGTACAATTATTTTAAAATAATATTTTAGTAATAGAGTATGTATTTCAAAGTCAAATAATATTTTAGCAATAGTGTACTTCAAGATAGAGTTCGATCCCAAGCACCAAAAAATAATCATATTTGTAGATCTGAATGTGTGCTTATGTGCAAAAATATTGTATAAGACAAGGTTATCACTGTAGTTTACATAGTAAAATTCAGGCTGCAAGGACTATCTATTTCAATTCAAAGTCATGTCCAACTCAGAAAATTGTTATATGCTCAAAAATTCTAGAAGTTAATTATCTGAAACCTAATATACATATTCTCAATACTAGAAATGTGGAAAATTTTGGAAGACTGACATAATTATTCCACAATGTGAATTAAATAATCCATAATGTGAATTAAGTATATGAATCATAATAAAAAACAACTCTAATGTATAACTAATTCTATAGAAAAACACATTCAGAAATAACTGCTGGTGTCATGGAACTAAGGGCCCACTTGTTACAGCCATGGCAACAAGGGCAAGAACTCTCCAGACTCCAGGGTTAAGTTCTAGCCTGGCAGTAGTTATGCCAAATAGAAAAGATTCCAGGAAGTTAGAAGAGGGGTAATGGAAACTTGAGGAGTAGGGAGACATAACTGCAAGCAGGTTAAGAACAGGTGAAATGAGTCCTGAAAGGTGGTTTTTATCCCTCCTTTTTCATCCTCCAAATTATCAACCAGCCCCCAATTTTCTTCTCTGAGGGAAAAAAAAAAAAGTTGTTTTTATCAATTTAATTGTTTTCTCTTAAACAGAGGAAGTTTTCTACTCATAGCAAAAGATCATGTAAAAAGGTATGCATTGATCATCCAGCATTAAACACCAACCACTGGGCTGGGGTTGTGGCTCAGCGGTAGAGCGCTCGCCTAGCATGTGCGCGGCCCAGGTTTGATCCTCAGCACCACGTACAAATAAACGCATCATGTACAACTAAAGCAAATAAATAAATATTAAAAAAAAAAACACCAACCACACAGCAAATCTAGTGTGTCAAGTTCCAATGACAGAAGAGAGGAGTAAAATAACTCCTGCACTTGAAAATACAGAGTGGAGAGGAGGCGACCAATGGAAACTATTATCTTAAATAAAAATTACAGGAGCACTAAAAAGTTATACCAATCCTCAAAGGAAAAAACCAATCAATAGTTAATTCTATTTCATGGGAGGGAGAGATTGGGAATATGTGGAAAGTTTTTATAGAGAAGTTGACCTCAATTAGAGTCTTGAAAAATAAATAAGCATTTGCTAAGCACGTAGTTATAAAACATGGCATTTCAGGCAAAAAGAAAACCATGAGCAATGAAACAAAGCACCCAATACCACCTGTTTTTTTGTGAGGACTTGATAAACACCTGCGGAAGGGAAGGGCAGAAGAGAAGGAGAAACACACACACACACTAGAGTAAGGTAAGAGTACAGAGGGGAAGCTGCTTATTGACAAAATATAAGACCAATGAAGAGGACAGGGAAAAGAAAATATTTAGGGCTTCAGCTTGAAGGCCAGTCTGCTGTAATTATGGAATATGAATTCAATTTAGGGGGTTAAGATACCATTTTTAGCATGAAAATGCATAGCATGCGCCAAGGAGGTTTCATCTGTCAACTCTTTTTTTTTTTTTTTTTTTAATGAAAACACATTCACACAAAAACACACACTATACATACCTGTTGACATTAAGATCTATTTCTTATAAATTAAAATACACACAATATACATACCTAATGCAATGTAAAATCTATTTCTTGCTATGGGTTACAAATGAAAAACTTGAAAGCCACTGTTATCATCCAAACTGTGTTCCCCAAGAGAGCTGACCCTCTCCCTCCTCTATGCCTCCACTGTACTAGCACAGAGTAGACTGGACTGGTTCATTGCTTCATGCACTTAATTTCTAATAACATTTATGTAAGCACAAGATTACTTCTCCTATAAATCTTTTAAACCATTTGGTTATTATGCCATTTAATGATTTATTAAGACCTTAATTACACAGCAAAGGGTAAATGAAGACTAAAAGTAATCTCTAAGAATTTGTTAATCCTTAAAAAAAAATTATGTGGAAAAAAAAAACTTTAGTTTATAGAATTATCTACATATCTATAAAATTTACATGACTTAATAATTTAAACCATGTTTTTATTGGTTCTACACATGAATATCATTAATACTAATAAGGCACAGTTTAAAGCACATTAAAATATTTAAAATATGAAAAAGCATGTGCCCATAAATCAAGTTTCTACTGTGCTTTGAACTGAATTATTTGTCATCTGCAGGTTTAACAATATATACTACCAGTACATACATAATAAATACTTTTCATTTTGGCCTTCTGATTTACTGTTTATAAAATATGTTAAAAAGTAAAAGCTTTCAAATATACAAAAGAATTGAGGCATTAACTTGTTTTCATTTTGTAAATGTACTGCATTAAAAGTAAAAATAGGTGCCTGTTAATAAGAGGAAAAATTAGAAACACTTTGCCTTTCCTTCCCTGAAGGTATCTTTAATTGGCCTCCTCTAACATGGCAACATTATGTATTATGCATTTCGGTTCGTGGGTTGTTTACAGTAACAGAATAGTTTTCTCTCTGAAAAGACCTCATGAGAGATCCACCTTGTTTTTCTAAAGTTCCCAGAAGGATGGCAGTTATATGGCATTAGTTAACTGTGTATCAGTAGGATATAAATTATTCATGAACATTTGCAGAGTTTAAAGTAAACAGAGATGACATCCAGAAAAAATGTTTAACAAGAATATTTGTTAAATTGAAAACTGTGAAGCTCTCCCACAAAAACAGGCCCTACTAGTACTCATGAAGACTGCAAGCCAGATTATTTACAATGGATACTTTCTCTAAGAGCAATCTCAACTCTTGGTCACTATTTTCCCAAACTTCTATTTGGTAATATTATCTAGTCCATGCCTAAGCATAAAAGCAAACAGCATGTGCACAGAACTAGAACATACTTTTAGTCTATCATTATCACAAAAATAATAATAGATGGACAGGTTTAAGACTTAAGTATCTACTTTGTAGAAATACATTTATTCAATAAGTTCCATTAGTTCCAATAAGTTCATTCCCATTCCAATAAGTTCAAAAGAAGTCTTTTTAAAAGACCTATACAGGGATGGGGATGTGGCTCAGTGGCAGAGTGCTTGCTTAACATGCACAGGGCCCTGGGTTCTATCCCCAGCACCACAATAAATAAATAAACAAGCAAATAGACAGACAAACATATAGCTGGGTGCAGTGGCACATGCCTATAATCCCCACAACTAGAGAGGCTAAAACAGGAGGCTCTCAAATTCAAAGCCAGCCTCAGAAACTTAGAGATGCCCTAAATAAAAAATAAAGGACTAGGGGTGTGGATCAGTGGTTAAGCTTCCCTGGGTTCAATTTCTAGTACAAAGAGGGGGGGGGAAAAAAAAGACTTATAAAGAAAGCTAACACAAAAAGCAAAAAAATTAATAACATAACCCCGTTTGCTTTCATATTTTTACTTTATAACATGCTGAATACATCACAGAGAGACTAATAACTTCAGTAATATAGTGTAAAAAATAAAAATGTTATTGTATATATTTTATCACATAGCTATTTAATAATGTGATTATGAAAGGCTCAGTAAATTTTTGTCTGATTTTGTAATAGGATACCATTTTCTCCTAGGAATAATTTCCGGTTTCCTTTCCCTTTCACTTTTACTATACCAAGAATATTTAGTTCATTAAGAAGAAAGACATTATCTGTTTTGAAAAAAAAAAATAGCTATTTTTGAAAAAAATCACATTTTGAAATCTTTCTGAGAAACTCACCTTGCCTTTTTGATTCAAGGGTTCAATTGTTAAGCTGTCAGGGCCAATATCTACAATACTGCCCATCTGAAATCCATCTGTAGGGTGTGGTGCCCAAACGGGCTTTCCATCCTCCATTTTTGAAGGGGCTTATCCACTGTCTCCTGTTTCAAAGCAACAAATAAAGCAACATCAATAACTATAGAAACCTAAAACAAATAACATCTATTTTTAAAGTTTACATGTAAATCGTGACTCACAGAAATATCCCAGACAACTCTCACCTTCTATCCATCTTCCTGTTTTCTGCCTGCTTTAGCCAATCCTGGGTAAAATAAGCAGAGGTTGCTCTATCCTCAGCTAAAACCTGCTACTGCCTGCCTCCAGCTGTGCCTGCAGTAGAGTACCACATTTCGACCAGTATAGACACAGAAAAAGGTCGTGGGTTTTACCTGTGGTCCCAATGTAATTTATAATACCACTACCTTTTACTACCTAAAGTATTCACATTTGCATAACATAAATAGTCATCAGAGGAATAGATGTTATGCTGTAGAGTTAGCTGAAAGTTGAAAAAGAATTAATTTTGGATCTGAAGGGATAAAAAGAGAAACTACTTCCTCTGGGTTTTCCTACCTCTGAGATTGCAGGTATGTGCTCTGTACACTAATCAACACAGAAGTACTCAGCATAATGGTTTTGTTGTGGTTCTCTCTCTCTCTCTCTCTCTCTCTCTCTCTCTCTCTCTCTCCTCTCTCCCTCCTGAAATAAGACTTACATTCAGTGAAATGTACACACCTAAATATATATGTTGATGAGTTTGGACAAATTTATATACCCATTGAACAAATGTCTTAGTCAATATATACGACATTTCCATCATCCCAGAAAGTTTGTCCCATTACTCCATTTGGTCAATCCCTATCTCCATAGACATCCCTATTGTTGTTACCATTTTTGCTTGTTCTTGAACTTCACATGAATGAGATCATACAGTATGTATTCTTTTGTGTCTGGCTTCCTTCATTTAACAAAATGTTCTGGTATTCAACATATTCAACCACGTTATGTAGACTAGTCCACTGAATGACTGTCCCACAATTACCTGTTATCCTTTTGATGGACACTTCAACTGTTTCCAGTTTTTGCCTAGTGTGAATTTCAATCTCATTTTTTAATTATTCCTATGAGGCTTCTTTCATACTTGGCATTCTGCTTTCAGCATCTCAATAGGAATTTATTTTTTCACTATGTGTCATAATGTTCCTCTCCTGTGGTATTCTCAAATCTGGGATCCCAATGTGGATGCTCTCAGATGTAGTCTCTCATGAGAGTCGAGGATGTTTAACAAACAGTTCAGTCAAAAAATCACTATTAACATGTTTGCAGTATGCTTATTGATTAATATTTTCAATGCAGTGGCTACAGCATGGGCTGTTTTCCCCATTCAGCAAATACTATTAGATTAGCATGTAAATCTGAGTTAATAGATAAAGATTCTCCAAAGACATGAATCAACAACATTGCTTCAGACTTTTATCACAATACATGTATAGGCTCTCCCTATAATTTTATGTAGTCCTATGGCTTTAAATACCATGTATATATGAGTGATGCCAAATTTATTTCATCAGTTCAGACCTCTGCTGAATTCCCAGGTGTTTACCTGCCTATCGGGCACCTCTTCATGGATCCATCTAACAGATATGTCATTATTATGGTATTATTACTCTGGTCTACCACCTCAGCTTATTCTCTCGCATATCAGTAAAGGCAAGAACAACACTCAGCTCAAAACAAACCTGGAGTCACCCTCAATTCCCCTAGCTCCTTCTAAATTTTTACCACCTGCTATGCAAAGTGCTCTACCACTGAACCACATCTCCAGACACTTACCATGCCCTATCATGTCAGCTTCTCCATTAGGCATTTCAAATCTACCCACTTCTCTGCAACTCCTCTGCCATCCTAGTCCAAACTAATATCAACTTGTACCAAGACTTCTAGAATTAACTGCTGCCTGCTTCTACTCTTGTCACTCTATATACAGATCACTGGTAATCTTACTGAAAGGTAAATCTCATCAGGTCATTCTTCTTCCATCAAGACATAGATTATTCCTCTCTATGCTCCTAATGCCCAGCACACCCAAGTAGCTCAAAAGTCACCAATGATTGAATTAACTGTTCATACAGTTTGAGAAGAGTACAGACAGTTGATTAGAAAGATTTAAATGCTCTTAAAACCTAGACTTGAAATAGCTCCACCACTCTCTGACTAGCTCTTAAGCAAGTTATTTAACCTCTCTGATCATTATCTTTATCCTTGTCCATATGGTGGGATAATATCACTTACCGTACAGAATTGCTGTAAGGATTAAATGACATAAAACTGAGATCACCATTCTAATGGCACTCAATAGAGGCTAGCCATAACTCTTCCCCTTCCCTCCTTCATATCCTGCATTTGAAGCCACTAATCAATTTTAAGACAATGACTCTATGGTAGTTCTAAACACAAAGGAAAACTACAGAAGAGTCATCAATGATCATTGAGGAATAACTCTCTGAAAATAAAATCTTTAAAAATTAAAAATCAAAACCAAAGTCCAAAAAAGAAATGTTCCCTTGAACTATTCAAATTGCTTTCTCATTTCTAATATAAGGAAGACTAGATGAAAGTTGGAAAAAAAAAAAAAAAAAAATTTCCTGACACTAACCACACATGCCCTCCACATTTCTCACATCTGTGCAAAACTCCCAACCCCTCCTTTGCCAGAAGTTGTTTTAGAGGTTATTCCCTGGAGAAGATGAAGGCCTCTGGAATGATAATTACCAGGAACAATGAAGGGTGTGTATAAAAAAAACTGGTGCACTACTCCAGTCCATGCCAGGCCTACATAGCCTAGTTGTAACAAGTATCCTCCTAAGTTAGTTTAGACAGAATCCACTACCTTAGATATCTGATTAAGTTCCTCTCTCCCATACTTGAATTATGCCCCCCACACACACTTCATATGTTGAAGCCTTAACCCTAATTGTGACTCAGAATGATACTTGGAGATAAGGCTTTTAGGTGGTAATTATGGTTAAAAGAGGTCATAGGGTAATCAGAGAGGACTGGTGGTTTTATTAAAAAAAAAAAAAAAAAAGGAAAGATTCTCTCCATGCACATGCACCAAAGAAAAGCCATATGAACATACAGAGAAAAGAAGGCTACCTACAAGCCAGAAAGCGCTTTATAAGAATCCAACCATGTTCGCCAACTGATCTGATTTCTAGGCTCTAGAACTGTGAGTAAATGAACTTCTCTTGTTTAAGCCGCCCAGTATGCAGTACTTTGTTATAGCAAAGTACTGTGAGTTACAGATACTCACACCCACTCCTATTAAATTAAATATTATTTCATATAGAGTGCAAAGTTTTCACTAACATACTAACATACCATTGCAATAGTCCTGAATAAAGTATCCCTTACCATTTTAACAAATGTCAGAATTTTTCTTTAATCACATTGCAATAGAAAATGAAATATTGGGCTGGGGTTGTGGCTCAGCGGCAGAGCACTTGCCTCGCACGTGCGCGGCCCAGGTTCAATCCTCAGCACCACGTAAACATAAATGCATTGCATTGTGTACAACTAAAGTAAATAAATAAATAAATAAATAAATAAAAAATAAAAAGAAATGAAATATTCATTGGAAGATAAAAAAAAAAAAAAAAGACCTTCCAATCTTTCAGAAAGATGGGTAAAAAGAAAAAGAAAATGAAGTGGGGAGATATGAAAAGAAGTAAAAAGAAAGCCTCCAGCTCACCAAAATAGAGAAAAAACTTTGGAATAGCCAAAGAAAATCCACCAAAATTGAAAGATGTGATTATTCTAAAGTCTAGCCAAAATATCCACTGAGTTATCAGCAATGTTTCTGAAAAATAAGAAACATGCAAAAAGACACCACTGTCAAATTTCCAAACACCAGAAATAAAGAAAAGATGCTATACATTTCAAGAGAGATGAGAGATGAGGGGAAAAGGTCGGGTAAAAAGGCCATATCCAAGGATTATGAATCATATTGGCTTCAGCAACAAAGTAGTCTATAAAGCAATGCTATAAAAATTCTCAAGGAAAGATATTTCCAACCCAGAACTGCATACTTAGGCAACTACCAGTACAGACTAGAACACTAATGACCCAAGAGCCATCCACTGCCCCTGGACTAAGTGAATCTGACCAAACTACTTAATTTTAACTTGCCTTATATGACTATGTAGTGGTAATGTACCAAAACCTAGAGGGAGTTACAGATACTCACACCCACTCCTATTAAATTAAATATTATTTCATGTGTAGTGCAAAGTTTTCACTAGAATACACCTCTTTTTAAATAAGTCTTCAATTAGATGTTTTTGGAATCCTAAATATTTACACTGTAATATATTATCCTTCATTAATGAAGGCTGATTTATTTATCCTATCAAAGAACAGAAAATTCTTTTAGATATGTTTACTCTCTGGTTTGAGAAAATCTTTTAGAAAACCCATGAAATCAACACTCATTCTTACTACACATATTCACATATGACGAATACTTAAAAAGACAATGTAAAGTAAGTTGTAAAAGGATATTTTCTCATTTTCCTACTATCCTACTTGCAGTAGTACTATCCTACTGGAAGTCTTGAATACATTAAAGGCTAACTATAAATGCACTGCAGGAATAATAAGGCAGAGGAGGGGTGCACATAAGTAGTGAAGGAAATTTAAAATTCTTAAAATTCCTAAAATTATTCTAGGAAAAGAGGGAAAACTGAGATAAAACCCCATTATCAACTGAAAATTACCTCATTTTTGCTACCTGCTTGAGAGCTGATACTGTATTTTTAAAATAAGCACTCTAGTAATCTATAACAAATGGTGCTGGGAAAACTGGAAATCCTCATGTAATAAAATGAAAGTAAACTTTTATCTCTCTCCATGCACAAAACTCAACTCAAAGTGGATCAAGGACCTAGGAATTAAACCAGAGACCTTGCACCTAATAGAAGAAAAAGTAGGCCCAAATCTCCATCATGTTGGATTAGGCCCCAACTTCTTTAATAAGACCCCTATCGTGCAAGAATTAAAACCAAGAATTAATAAATGGGATGGATTCAAACTAAAAAGCTTCTTATCAGCAAAAGAAACAATAGAGAGGTGAATAGAGAACCTACAAACTGGGAGCAAATCTTTACCACAAGCACATCAGACAGAACATTAACCTCAAGGATATATAAAGCTCTCAAAAACCTTAATACCAAAAAAAAAACCCAATCAATAAGGCGGCTAAGGAACTGAACAATCAATCAACAAATACATGAAAAAATGTTCAACATCTCTAGCAATTAGAGAAATGCAAATCAAAAACTACTCTAAGATTTCATCTCACGCCAGTCAGAATGGCAGCTATCAAAAACACAAAAAACAATAAATGCTGGTGAGGATGTGGGGAAAAGGGCACACTCATATATTGCTGGTGGTACTGCAAACTGGTGCAGCCAATCTGGAAAGCAATATGAAGATTCCTTGGAAAACTTGGAATGGAACCATCATTTGACCCAGCTATACCACTCCTTGGTCTATACTCAAAAGACTTTAAAACAGCTTACTCCAGGGACACAGCCACATCAATGTTTATAGCAGCACAATTCACAATAGCTAGATTGTGGAAACAACCCCGATGCCCATAAGTAGATAAATGGATAGGGAAAATTTGGTATATAAATACAAGGGAACAATACTCAGCACTAGAAGAGAATAAAATCATGGCATTCGCAGGTAAATGGATGCAGTTGGAGAAAATAATGCTAAGTGAAGTTAGCCAATCCCAAAAAAACCAAAGGTCGAATGATTCCTTTGCTATGATGATACTGACTTATAATGGCAAGGGAAGGGGGATGAGAGGGACGAAGGAACTTGAAATAGAACAAAGGGGGGAAGGGGAGGCGAGGGGCCAAGGGGATAGGAATAATAACAGAAGGAGTTAGACATCAATACCTTTAAGTACATATATAAAAACACAAAATGGTGTGAAAATACTTTTTGTAAAACCAGTGACTTGAAAAATTGTGCTCTTTATATGTAATATGACATGAATTGCACTCTGCAAGCATGTATAACAAATTAGAATAAAAAACAAAAAAAGTACCTTACAAAAGCACTAGGTAATCTATAGAAGGCAATCTGTAGCCTATGCTAATTATGCTAACTTTTCATTTATTCTTTGTTGAAAGGTAAAAAAAGCTGTCACCAGAAGATCCCCAGGGAGCAACTTACTGGAGGTAAAAGTGACAAATACAAACACATCCATGTTGTTTTTTTACTCTGGACTCCAAGAATGATCCCAATAATGTCCCTAAAACATAAGCAGAATGGGCAGATTCATACAAAACATGAGCCATTACCTACATGTCACCATTATGTTTGAAGATTACCCTTTAAAAAGTATATTTGTGATATATAACACCATATACTGTATTAACTAGGTTATTAAAAATTGAGTAGCAGCTAAAAAGGAATTTGAGGATAGGCTAAAAGAACTAGAATAAGCATGTATGAAGTCACGATTGGTGTGAATATATTTTGTATACAACCAGAGATATGTAAAAGTGTGCTCTATAAGTATAATATGAAATGTAATGCATTCTGCTGTCATTTCTAACAACTTAGAATATAAATTAATTTTTTTAAAAAAGATACCAAAAACAAAGAAACAAGTACTATGCAAGGCAAGCACACACTTCCAAGACTGCCTTATAAGTCATTCTTTCCGTTAATTACTATTTAGTTACCTACTACATACCATGAATTGCTCGGTACTGAGAATATAATGGTGAGCAAAAAAGAATCAGGTATCTGGCCTCAAGGAGCTTTCTATATAACAGGAAAATCACCACGGGAATAAAAGGGTAAACAAAATTGGCAAAATCCCTGTCCTAGGGAATCTTAAATTCTAAAAGAAGGGGAAGGTGTGAAGAGGTAAGGTAGATGTATCAAATTTACCTTTTAAAAAGATTACTCTTTCATCTGGCCTTGCCCTTACTGATCAAAACAATATTATGTGCACCTTTGGCACACAGCTTTAAACTGGCACCTCCTCTCACCTAGATCAGTATGTCCTGAAGGCTATTAGCTTCCCTGGTGTCCAGATACTGTGAGAAAACCCGGCACGATGTGACTCGTGTATTTTATATGTGCCTAATACAACCTTTCATAGGTATTTCAGCTCTGTAAAAGCTTATTTATACACCAATACTGTCAAAAACTTTTCAGCAGGATTCCCTTTATCACTAAATTATCTCTGAAAAGTCCTTCCCAGAAAACATTTCAAAATTAATCTTCTTCCATTAGTTATATAAAGCATGGGTATTGTTTTATAACTATAATATTGATCATGCATTAATTAAACACACATACCCAAAATTATTGTAACTATTTTGGTTTTATAAAAATAAACACACAGGGCTGGTTTTGTGGCTCAGTGGTAAAGCGCTTGCCCAGCATATGAGGCACTGGATTCAATCCTCAGCACCACATAAATATAAATGTCTAAAAAAAATTAAAAAATAAACATGCATGGGTAGAAAATATCACTAAGTCCAAAGTCAGAACAAAGAAATAAGAAAACATCTCAAGATTAACAAGATCCAAAAGTTGACTACCTCAATTTAATGAAGCAATTTTGATGGGCATTAACATTCATTTTTTTAAATGAATATTTATAGAGTACCAATTATATGCTAGGCACTTCTTTAGGTTTAAATTCTGAAGGAAAATAGAGAGATGAATTTATTTTTAGTGTAACGCATGGAAAAAGGAAAATGTTAATGTCACCTACGTCACCCCTTCCACAGGTCCCGTGGATCGCGGCTGTGATTCTGATGACTTATCATTTTTACAAAGTGACTTTCAAATATAACATAAGAAATGCCATTGTACAGTTCATGTTTAAAGCTAAGACAATCAATCATCATCACTTGATTCTGAAAAACAGTGAACACCATGGCTATTAACTTCAAATACCTTTTAAGTCTGTTCCTCTCAGATTAATATCGTAACCAAAAAAAAAAAAAAAAAAAAAAAGAGAGGGTTAAAAAAGAGAAATTATTTCATTAACAAGTTTATTACATGTTTTTTAAGTATTTTTAAGTATCTTATGATATGCTTTCAAAACTGATATTATCAGGAAAATTCTACAAATACAATATGAACTTAATTATTAGAATTGGTTATATGACTTTTATTTACACTGAAGAAATTATAAACCATCTTTCAGATATAAAGAACTGCATAAATTACTATTACAAAACAGATCTGAGTTCAGACATAATCATAATAATATATGTAGAAAATCTACTAAAATAACATTTACTATGCTAAGGGAAAAAATACACTATTCTAAGAAAAGCCCTGTATTCTTTAGAGACCAAATATCCCAGTTTACTTCAAAAATTCACAATTTCTTTCACAGATGTTAAAATACCAGAATAAAATAGATAATGGCAAGATGTTAATTTATCCCAGGTGATTTAAATTTTCTATATGCTATGACTAATCTTATTTATCATCTAACAATTATATCCAGAAATTACTTAGTTTTATAATTTGTCCTATGTGTAAGTCACTTCTTAAAGGAGTTTTAGTCTTTTCAGAAAAAAATAATTAATAAATGACTGAGGATTTTATTTTTTCCAATAAGGGGTAGTATTGTTCTTCCAAAAAGTGGTTAATAAAAAGAACAATTAAATTTCCAGAAAACAAAAGTTAGACCAAAGACAGACACTTTTCCTGGAGGATCATGTGTAAAATGGTCATACTTTGCTCAAATTCTGCAGTTTCAATCACAGGCTTGGGTCCATGGTACTCAGAAATTTGAAGGGCTACCAGGTAAAGGACTACACTGAACAAAATCACAACCTAGATGACTCTCTGTCATTAATCAAGATGATAAGTCTGACAATCCTGAGACATCTCCAACATTTTAACTCCACAAATATCCCCAAACAGAAGTTGAAGAATTCCACCTAAAAATAATGGAGTCATTTTAGGAAGTAGCCTCAAGTCCAATCCAATTCAGACAATATATTTCTCCTGATGAAGAAAATAAATAAGTGGGAAAACAAAAACAAAAACTCAAATACTAATGATAAGAGCAATAAACTCAAAAGAGTTATACAAATTAACAAGAGTAGAGGGTGCTATTCAATGGCAATTTCTATCATTCTTTCATAAATGAGCCAAAAAAAATCTAGAATATTCAATAATGTTCTCATGTAATGCACAAGACTTAGTTTTCTTTAACTCTGCTAACTTTGGCTATGTGGATGCACGTACTCATGCACAGGCATTGCACACAAAAATAGGAATTGAGAGAAACTGAATGTTCTTCTCACAGCTGTTATGAAGTTCAATTCAGTTAGTCAAAAGAAACAAAACCACAATGCTAATATGCTGGATATTGCACTAAGGTATGTTTTATATTATCTCACTTAACTTTTAATCTCTGGGAGGTAGCTAACATCCCTGTTCTATAACAGAGGAAACAGATTCAGAAGACCATTTGTCCAAAAAGAGACAACTAGGAAACAAATGCAAAGGACAGATTTTAATTCTGTGTGACCAGAGTCCAAACTTGTATTCCTTGCACTGCGCAGTTTTGCTTAAGCTACCTCTCTGCCAGTGGCCAATGGTTAATATTTGACAATAGATCTGGAAAAAGAGTCCTTTAAATACTATGTTGTCCAAATCCATCTATTTGGGGGGTGGGGTAGGTACTGGGAATTGAACCTAGGGGTGCTCTACCACTGAGTTGCAACCCCAATCCTTTATTTTATTTTTTTACTGAGACAAAGTCTTGCTAAGTTATTAAGGGCCTCATTAAGTTGCTGAGGCTGGCCTGGAACTTGTAATCCTCCTGCCTTGACTAACCTATTTTTAGATGCATGAAAAATAAAATCATATTTTAAAAAAAATAAGGACTTTATGAAAGTCTTCTCATTCTTTTTTGTGAACACTGGAATGTATCTTATTTCTTCATTGTAAAGTCTTCTGTTTGGATTTAAATTCTTTAATGAGTAGATTATAAAGAAGTACAAACTAGAACTTTTTGGCTTGAGTGGCCTGTGCTAAGATATAAACAGAGCTTTCACACGGTGTTAATTTTGTTTCCAGTTAATATTGCAATTAAATGACTAGCTGAGAATCAGAGATGATAAAAAAGACCAGAGCTTTTCATTGGAATTTTTAACTTTGTTCAATCAGTTATAAAATATCTTTATTATTTTAAAAAAACCTTTGGTATAATCTATCTTAATTAACATATCAATAAAAATATGAAATAAGTAGTGTTCATAAAAAACAAATTGCTTGTTTTTATCTCTGCCCTCATATCACAAGCAACACAAAAGACTTCTGTGACCTCAAAAGGGTTACAAATTTCTCCCCACATGCAAGTAAGCAAGCAAGCAATTCTGTAGTGGCAGATACCAGCTGGGTGTCCTCTAATCCAGTTCATTTTTGACGCTGTCTACCCGGAAAGAGAATGTCAGATCCCACAGGTTGAAGGTTCTATCCCCAAGACTGCCCCTGCCCACTTCAGATGCCAGTTGCAAGCCCCAGGGTGTTTGACCTGTATTTCTGACCCACCTGTTATAAATCAGTTTCCCCAAACTCCCTTCTTTGGTTTAATTTGCTCAAGCAGCTCACAGAACTCAGGGAAACACATTTACAGGTTTATTATAAGAGATATTACAAAGGATGCAGATGAGGAGATGCATAGGATAAGGTATAGGAGGTTCCTTTTGGTACTTTTGGATTTTTATAGAGACTCTGTCCTTTTAGGGTTTTATGGAGACTTCACTGCACAGGCATGATTGAAGCATGGGCAACCTTAAGGAAATGTGACTGGACAAAAAAAGGGTACATTACAAATATCACAAATAAATTTAGATATTCTACAAAATTAGCAACTTACACTAGCTTTTAAATTTTCTTTTCAAGGGCCACTTTAATTACTTTCAATCCCACTATATATAACATGCTTTGAAGACAGTGTCTACTCTCTAAACATACAAATGCAAAGTTTCTCATTTTTAAAATATCTTAAATATCTTAAAGTATTCCTCAAGCTCTCACCATATCTACTTATCAATCTGGATGTGTATCCATATATTCTGCCTTCTGTTCTTTTACTAAGGCCAAATTATTCTTACTCTTATCTAAGACCTGTCTATTCACCCATCTGATCCTATCCCCTCCCAGTCATGCAAGGACAATCTCAAATCAATCATTCAATCAATCTCTCCCCTCCCATTCCCTTTCCCCATATCTCATCACTAATTTTTCCTTCTTTACTACTGTATCATTCCATTAGCTATCTATATTTGTTGTCCCTGTTCTCATTTCTCATTTTTTCTGGAAGCCATTCCTATTCCATATACATTCCCATCCTCTCAAGATCACACAGGTGATGGGCTGGGGTTGTGGCTCAGCAGTAGAGCACTTGCCTAGCACATGCACAGCCCGGGTTCAATCCTCAGCACCATGTAAAAATAAATGCATTGTGTACAGCTGAAGCAAATAAATAAATATAAAAAAAAAAAGATCACAGGTGACCTCCACATTGCTAACCAGTTTTCAATCTTCATGTTATCTAAGTATCATATGAATATTCTTTCCTTGAGAATGTTATCATTATGTGTACTCTTCTGGTTCTCTTCCTGGCTTGCCTCAACTCCTTTTGGGTCTCCTTTGGCTAGATCTTTCTTATCTTGTTCAATATCAGAAATCCTTGTAGATGAATTCTTGGACTTTACCTACTCTCATCTCCTGGCTTTAAACATTGTGGTAAGGCTTTAAACATTCTGACTAATAGTGGCTAATAATGGCATTGATTATATTAATATACATAACGTTCTAGCTCAAAGTCACACCTCTCCCCTGAACTCCAGACCTCCAGGACTCAAGGACTACTCAACATCACTATTTAGGAGACTAAGTGCCATCACAAACTTACCACATCCTAAACTGACCTCTTAACTACCTGCTCATCTCAATTAAATGCCAAATTCAACCTCACAGTTACACATGCCAAAAACCTGGAAGTCATCTTTGATGCCCCATTTTTCCATTTTACATCTAATCTTTCAGCAAATCCTAACGCGTTTATCTTCAAACTTCATAAAGAATCAGGGCTGGGGTTATAGCTCAGTGGTAGAGTGCTTGCCTAGCATGTGTGAGGCACTGGGATCAATCCTCAGAACTACATAAAAAAGAAATAAACAAAATAAAGATATTGTGTCCATCTACAAGGAAAAATTTTTTTTTAAATTATATAGAATTAGACTTGATTTCACAGTACAACCAATTCCACCCTGGCCCCACTCAACATCTCTCACCAAGTTTACTACAGTAGCTTCTGACTGGTTTCCCTGCTTCCTCCCTCTCGCCTAAACACACTTCTCAGGACAGCCATTAGTTTGAACCTTTCATAAACTGCTCAACACCCTCCAAATGCCTCTTATTTCACCTCACATCAAAGTCTCTTCCTCTACCACCCCCACCTCCATGTGTTTTGGGTTGGGTTTTTTGGGATTTGATTTTTTTTTTTTTTTTTTTTTAAGGTGGAGGTACTAGGGATTTAACCCAGGAAAGCTTTACCACTGATTCATATCCTCCAGCCCTTTTTTATTTTGAGACAGGATCTCACTAAGTGCTTAGGGCCTCACTAAATCATTGAGGCTGTTCTTAAACTTGTATCCTCCTGTCTCAGTCTTCCAACTTGCTGGGATTACAGGTGTGTGCCACCTTGCCCAACCTTAACTTTTGATTATTTGGTTGATTTTGTTTTTTGCAGTGCTAGGGATTCAACCCAGGACCCCTGAGTGATTGCAAGTGCTCTACCACTGAGATGTATCCTCAGCCCACAAGATCCTTCACAAATTGTCCCTCTTGCCCATAACCTCTCTGATGTTGTCTGCTACTGCTCTCTCTCTCTAGCTCTTTTTACTTGATCCATAATAGTCACCTTGCTGTTCCCTGACACATTAAGTATGCATTCATTTCAGGGCTCTGGGATTTCCTGACTGACTCAATTCCTCTGCCTGAAGATATCAGAATTGCTATCTTCTTCAGGTCTCTGCTCCATTATCAACTTCTAAAGAAGGCATCTCTGACTACTATTTAAAACAGCAACTCCACCTTATCCACTCAAACCCAGCAAAACCTCCTACTCTTCCCTGCTTTGCTTTTCCTACAGTACTGAACATTTGACATACTTATATAATTTATTCTTTTAGGATATAAATTGCTTCAATCCAAGGGCTTTGTTTTGTTGAATGCTATGAATCTAGACTCCCAGAACAGTGTTTGGCATACAATAAATATTTGTTAAACTGACAAATTAATTTTATTGTCCTGCCAACTATAACTAATATTACTACAATGAGATAGAAGAAAAAAAAAAAAGAAATTTAACACCCTATTTATCTTACTTTAGTTTCATTATAGCAATATAAACCTTCTATCAGGCTTTCTGAATACTAAAAATAGACTAAAGATCCACCTAAAAACCCCTGAGATGAAAACCACAGTACTTTTCAGCAACTCCCAGGTCCTGGCTCCCCTTGATTGTGTTAGGGAACATGTTTCATGATGTTTCTAAATGACTATATTGTGTGACCCTTTCATAATCCTTCAGTTTCATACCAATTCCTAATTGCCTGTGGTTAAAGTAAGGGCCACTGAGGCCAAATGAGCCAGCAAGACTTTAACAACATTTCTTGTGTGACTGAATATAAAACAAACAAGAATCCAAGAAAAGAAGGCCAATGTTCATGGTTAACTAGGCATTCTCACTTCACTGGGGAGCTCTGCAGAAGCTCATTATTTACTGAGATAGATTTTTTTTCTTTTTGTTGCTGGGGATTGAGCCCAAAGCTTCCTACATACTAAACTCCTGCTCTACCACTAAGCTACACTACCATTCCTGAGATGGATCTTGGACAGAACATTTTTAATAAGGTTTCTAGCAGGGCAGGGCAAACATTTTGTTTTTGTTTTCAACTTTTAATTAAAATTGTTGAGTAAATATTGTACCCAACTCCTCCAGATATTTGGGTTTAGGAAAAAAGGGAGCAAGTAAATATAATGCAATCAATAAATTCTTCTCACATAATTAGTTCTCAGCTTAGAGTCCTCGAATGAATGGTTGTCATCACACATTGTTTAATAATATTTTTCAACTCTTGCAGGCAATAGTAATTTCACTTTTTGGGAAGGTCAAACTGAAAAATGGACTCAGAAATAATTTTTCCCCCAACTATCAACCATTAGTAGGATAGACAAACATGAAAACACTAAAATGTTAAATTTCTGAAAAATTCATTCTGAAATGGCTCCTACAGGAGCTATACTCATCTCCTGATTATAACTATAAAGAACTATTTGAAGTAGCAATAAGATGATGAAATCTATATATGAGTACTGTCAAAATATGCCTTCCTTCAAAATGTAATCATCTCTTCAATACATAACATCATTTATGATGGGACTGCAAGGAGGGAGAGTATTATCTGGAGAGGATTTTCAATCATGAAATGAAATTATTACAAATAAATTATGCAAACATTTATTGACTTGCTACTATGTGCCAAGCACAAGAAAAAAAAAAATTCTCATCTTAAAAAAAGAGCATTAAAAAAAAAAGCAAGTAAACTGAGTATAGTGAGTCACACCCATCTTCTCCTGTCTCATCTTTTCTCCATATTATAACATTAACTTAAACCAAACAACAGGTAAAAATCAAGAAACAAGGGCTATCTTAATACTTGAAAAGAAGGTTCAAACCATAAGCTACACAAACCCTACCTTTCAGTAAATAAAGTAAAGGGAGATATACCAAAGCAAATATCTTCTTCTCCATAAACAAATCAATACTTGCTTGCTTTAGTAATTCCCTAGGGCTGATACTTTTTTAATACTAATTTTAAAATTTCAAACACTGAGGATAAATTAGAAAAATAGTCTCTAATTCCATAATGTCTGTATTGCTTTTACCAAATTACTGTCCTGTTCTGCCTTTACTTAAAAATCATCTTTGTTCTTTCCTGATCAATGTTCCACATAAATACAGGACCAAAGTACAATTCTCTTATATGGGTGAATCAAGATAAAGATTACTTTGACTGCACTGAAGTTATCCAGGGGAGTTAGGCTTCAGAGAAAGAGGAATTTAAGTTGGGTCCTAAAGGAACAAGGATTTCAACAAAAAAGAAAAGTAGGGAGTCTTATAAACAAATGAATATCAAAAGCAGAAATTCCAAGTTGCAAAACTAAAAGATGAAATACTGAATATGAATAATACTTAAATGGAGGGTAAGGGGGAGAAGAGGAAAATAGCAGCTCAGTAGAAGATAAAGCTGAAGGGTAGATCAATGCCAAAATGTAAAAGGCAGACTCTAATTTTTTTTTCTACAAACAAGGGACAACGATGGTGTTCTGGAAAAAGAGACTGTATGCAAGAATTCAATATTATGAAACGGGATGGGGGGGGGAGACAACAAAAATAGGGCAGTAGCAGGGAGAATGACAGACTGGGATAGAAGCTAGATAGTGCCAAATAATTAGTGAACGCATGAACAAAGAATTAATTAAACAGGCTTAGTAACTGCATGTTATAAATTAAAAGAAAAATGAATACAAGTATGAGAAATTTAATTCCTTATGTGTAACCATTAATTGGCCATAAATTATATTGTACTTTTGTTTCATAAATCCACCAAACCACAAATGAAATATATTGATCGTTTTTTAATGTTATCATTCAGCAACTAGATTTTTCTGATCGTTCTGATCCACTGGACAATAAATATCCCTGAAAGCAGATCTAGTCACTGCTGATCATCCAACTCAGCATTTTGTACCAATGTGTTGGATTAATAAAATTAAAGAAATACAGTAATATAATAGATTATCAAATCATGGATAAAAGTACAATGCCTCACCAAACTTTAGGTAGGAGTTAGACCTTTTTTCAATACATTTCTATAAACCTCCATTAAGGGTTTCAATGTCCCCAGACAGAGATAAAAGAAAGTGAACTGTTCGTGTGTTTTTTAAAGTAGACCTCATAATGAAAACCTTCCCCACTGTGCTTTGGGCATTTTGCCTTTATTCCTAAGCATCAACAATGGCAGTGGGTGACTTCTTTTATTTAAGCTTCTACCTTCCATCTACACCAAAATCCAATCTGAGTCTTCCCACTATTAACTTTATTTAAAGTTCCTAGTTATTATAGTCAGTTAAACACCAAAACTTTAAATCAAAGTAGTTAAAGTACTCAGTTACAGTTTTATAATCTCACTCACTCTCTGGAATTAATTATACAGTATTTATTCGACAATTAAAATTCAACTCAGCTACAATTTAGTCTCAATTCACAAGAATTACCATCCTAGGATAGAATGCTAGAACCACTGAGTAACTCTTTATGAAGGAAGAAACTTTTTTTTTTTGTTTTGCAAACAGTGCTGAGCCTGCTTTTTTTCCCCTTTAACTGTTCACATTAAAGTAGTATTCATAATTACAATCTTCTCACAAGTTACATTCAATATTGTCAGTGTCACTAAGATGCACTTTTATGTGAACTTTTATTAAAATAATAAAAGAACACTGTGTATATGTGAGAGGGAGTACATGTGGGATGCTTAGAATTAAACCCAGGGCTTCACAAATGGTAAGCAAACACACCACAAACCCCACATTTTGTTTTTTAAAAAGTCAAATTCTGTTTTTCTTTCTTGCTTTTGTTTTTGGGGTTTTGTTTGGGTTTTTTGGTACTGGGGTGCTTTACCAATGAGCTACACCCCTGCCCTTTTTATTTTTTGAGACAGGGTCTCACTGCTTAGGGCTGTGCTAAATTGATGAGGCTGGCCTCAAACTTACAATCCCCCTTGCCTCAAGAGTTGATGGGAATACAGGTGTGTGCCACCACACCCAGCCCAAATAATATATTTATAAAAGTTATATTTGGCTGGGATTGTAGCTCAGTGGTAGAGCACTTGCCTAGCATATGTGAGGCACCAGGTTCAATAATCAGCAACACATAAAAATAAATAAATAAGTAATGGTATTGTGTCCATCTACAACTAAAAAAAAATATTTTAAAAAAAAAGGCTTATATAAAGCCAGGCACAGTGGCACACACCTATAATTCTAGCACCTCAGGAGGATTAATCCTAGCACATAGTAAAATAGTTTCAGATCTTTTAAATTTTAAAATTTTATGGCAAGGCATGATGGTACATGCCTGTAGTCTCAGCTACTTGGAGAACTAAGACAGGAGGATCACTTGAGCTTACAAGTTCCAAACCAGACTGGGAAACATAGCAAGACCCGGTCTCAAAAAAATAAAAATAAAGTAAAATAAAATCACTACAAAATGAAAGTTTCACAGAAACGTTAACACGAATGCTCAAGTATATACAATAAACGAAAAGGCACAATGAATGTGCAGTATGAATTGTAATACATACTACTACTATAAATAAAAATTTAAAAATTAAAAAAAAATTTTAAAGGCACAATGAAGGAAAAATATGAGTACCCAAAATTATCAGAACCATTACTATTTATTGCTCATCATTCTTCACATATTATATCCACTACATGTTACCAAATCTCAGAAAAATACTTTAGTATTTTTACTTCATTTCAATATTCACAAAAATGTGCTAAACTGGATCAAACTATAAAACAAATACATCTTAATCTAAAACTTAAAAAAATTAGAGTCAAAAAACAATAATGATCAGAACTGATGTATCAACTTTACAGTAGAATTTGAGAATCTGGCTGTTTTTACAATATGAATGATCAACAACCAGTTATTGATCAATAGGAAAGTTAAATGACTAATCCATAGCCTCATAACAGAACACTAAGGACAGTGCTCCCCTGTGTCAATCAGGTTGGCTGTCAACTAACCTCTGCCAACCCCTTCAATGTTTATTTTTATTTTTATGAGAACCCACTCTGAGAAGTATTTGTCACTGGAAAAATTCTATGCTCAAAAAGTAAAATATACTAATTAGCACTTTGGGATATGATTTTTGGTCGAGGCACTCAAAAAGTAATTGAATCATGTGCTACAATATATAGCACTGAAAGCCATGTTACAATAGTTAGAATTCTATAGTTCAGAAGTAACCTTTAAAACATTCACCCCCAAATGCCTCTGCTTAACAAGTATTCAAATTCTCATAAAAGATCAAGTTACAAATAATTTTTTTCGTTCTCAAATATAACAAAGAATTAATCACCTTGATCAAGTACTTTTTTTTTAAATATTTTTTAGTTGCCAATGGACCTTTATTATTAACTTATTTATATGTGGTGCTGAGAATCGAACCCAGTGCCGCACACATAGTAGGCAAGTGCTCTACCACTGAGCCATAACCCCAACCCATCAAGTACTTTTCACTAATGGAAAAAATTCAAAAGGAAAAGACTGAACAGAATCTTCACTTTATCATTTAACCCAAATCACTTTACCACTTGGAATACATCTTATATTTTCATCATGCTGCTACAGTTTGGATCTGAAATGTTCACCAAAGGTCCATGTGTTAAAAACTTAGTTACCAGCTTGTGGTGTTATTGGAAAATGGTAGAAGTTTTAGGAGGTGGAGGATTCAGGAGTGGAAGGAAGTTAGGCCCTTGAAGGGAATATTGAGAACCTGCCCCTTCCCTCTTCCTTTGTTTCCCAACTACTATGAGATGAACAGACCTTTTCCACTATGCACTCCTGCTATGAGGTACTGTGCCACCACAGGTCCACATTGATGTGGCCAAGCAACCATGGACTGAAACCTCAGAAACTATCAGCCAAGCTAAATAGTTTCTTATTTTTAAATTGTTTATCTCAGATTATTTTGTCACAGCAATAGAAAGCTACACAGAAACTATAATTTTAATAATTTTCAGATACTTAATCAGATTTCACAGCCTTATAATGCATGGAAATTATTATAACTTTATCCCAGCACTAACAGGACAATAAATATTTACATATATTAAGTTCATAATTCTTTAAAACATGAAAACTCACCTAGAAAAATTCATAACTGGGCAACAGGTCAAACTAAGAAATTAAACAGGACTCTAAAATTCTCTGATTTTATCAACTAATTTCTTTACAATTGAAAAATCTATATATTATGTAACTGTAAGGAAAAATTAATCTATCAATTTAAAATGTCATGGCATCCACATAATGACATCTATATTTAATTTATTGTTTATTTATAACCAAATAAAAGTGCCAGAAACTTCTACACAAATGATAAGTTCTAACTAGTAATCATTAAAATAAGATGCTATTTTTACCTGCAGGATTAGAAAAAAATATATATTACTACTTAGTGCTCATGAAAGAGGGTGGAATTTACATCTGTAAGCACTGACAAAACCATTCCAGAACCAAAGTCTGGCATCACCTTTCTGAGCTTCTCCTGCCTCAGTCCAATCTCTTCCCACCACTGGTTCTCACCTTTGTTTCCACTCACTTTGTTTCACACACTCTTTCAGCAGAGCCCAAGAAATGTTACTACTAGTAGTTACATTCTTCTCACTAAACTGAAGCACTATGATGATGGAGATACGTGTCCACACATGTATCCTCAAGCCAAGGACACAGTAAACCCTCCATAAAGGCTGAATGCCCCAAGGGGTTAGAGTGCACCAGAGATAATGTGCAGAACCAACTATATATCCTGGATACTCCAGAAATATTGAAATAGGCATCAGAAACAAATTTAAGTTCTACATGTTTATGCCATAAAGTGAGAACATAATTCATTTTTTCTTAACATAATCTACCTGATATATTTCCAAAAGAAAAAGCTTAGGTAAATGATATTACTAAATACACCATTTTGCTGTACACAGTCTGAAAACAGAAGTTCAAAGACAGCCTCAGCAACTTAATGAGACACTAAGCAACTCAGTGAGATCCTGTCTCTAAATAAAATATAAAAAAAGGGTTGGGGATGTGGCTCAGTAGTTAAATGCCTCTGGTTTCAATCCCTGATGCCAAAAAAAAAAATAAAATAAAATCTAACCCAGAGTTCTTCATCAAACTCATAATATATATGGAAACATATTTGCAGCAACTTCACCTGCCCTTGGAGGTTTATTAGCAATATTAACTCTGATTTATCCAATTTCAAGCATAGCAGTTGTGAATTCACTGAAAAGACTGAAACAAAGAAATATAAGATATAAATATAAATTTTCCACTGTAAGGAATAAAAATGAGACAACACTACAGATCCTGTTAGCATCAAAAAATAAGAGGATATTTTTAACAACTGTATACCAATAAGCTTGAATTGAAATTTTAGAAAAAAATGGACAAATTCCTAGTAAAACAATAACCTGTCAAATTAGTAAAGGAAGAAAGAGAAAAGATTAATAGTCTATAAACTTAAAGAAATAAAATCTGTATAACAGAAAACACCAGGGCCATCTGCCTTCACCAGTAACTTCTACCAAATGGCACATACCTTATATTAGTCTCGTACAAAAAAAGCTCACAACTCATTTTGAAAGCAGAGTAACTTAAAAATAAAATTAATGAACATAAATATAAAAATCCTAAACAAAAGATCAATAAGCCAAATCCAATTATTCCAGGAATACAACCTTGTTTCAACATTCACTCAAATTATGGATGTCAAAACAGTCCAGGAAAAAATGTTCAGAATTACCACATGATAACTAAAAATTTTTAAACTATAAGGATGCAGAAGATTTGAACTCTCTTATATTGCTTACCATATTACTGGAAATCCTACTCTCAAAAACAGGATAAGTATCCCCTATCTGAAATGCTTCTGATTGGAAGTGTTTCACATATCAGATTTTTTTAGCTGTTGAAAGATCTGCATATACATAACAAACTATCTTGGGGATGGGACCCAAATCAGAACACAAATTCATTTATAGTTCATACACCTTGTACACATAATCTAAAGATAATTTTATACAATATTTGTAAAGAATTTTTTACTGTGATCATCACACAAGGTCAAGTGTAGAATTTTCCACTTGTGCCATTATGTTGGCACTCAAAAAAATTTTGGATTCTGGCATTTCAGATTTTGGATTAGGGATGCTCAACATAACCTACCCAAGAGAAATGTCATCCACATAATGATCTCACATGTGAATATTTATAGCAGTTTTATTGGTTACTGTCCCAAACTGGAAACAATTCTAACATCCATCAACAGATGAAGAGATAAATGCATGCCCACACATGGAAAACTACTCAGAAATAAGTAGTACTAAACTACTAATAGCCATGATGACATGAATGATTCTCAAAAATATTATGCTAAGTGAAAGTCACCAAAAACCAGGAATATATAGCATAAGAGTCCATTTATATGAAGTTCTAGAACAGGCTAAATTAATCTAAAATGACAAATGAGATAAGTGGTTGTTAGAAGCTAACATAGGGGACTGGAACTGACTAAAACGAGGAATGAAGAAACTTTTTAGAAAGACAGAACTATTCCGTATCTTGAAATATATTCCCAAAGAAGAGAATTTTACTGTCTATACACTATACCTCAATAAAGGTAACTTTTTATTAATTAATTTATTTATTTATTTATTTTAATAAGGCACATATGACAGCAAAATGTATTTTGATTCATTGTACACAATTGCAGCACAACTTTTCATTTCTCTGGTTGTACACAATGTAGTGTCGCACCATAAGAGCAGTCATACCTGTAATGACGTCCATCACATTGCACCATCTTTCCTGCCCCACTACCCCTCCCCTCTCTTTCTTCCCCTTTTCCCCATCAAAGTTCCTCCATTTTACCCATGCCCCTCCTCATTACCAATCAGCATCCACTTATCAGAGAGAACATTCAGCCTTTGTTTTTTGGAGATTGGCTTACTTCGCTTAACATGATATTCTCCAACTCCATCCATTTACCTGCAAATGCCATGATTTTATTCTCTTTTAATGCTGAATAATATTCCATTGTGTATATATATATATATACCACAGTTTCTTTTTTTAATTTTTATTTATAGTAGTATGTATTACAGTTCATACTATAGATATATAGCATCTTTTTACACAAAACAGTTTGTATACAAAGTATATTTGCAGCATTCAAGTCTTCATGCATTTAGAATAATGATATCCGTCTTATTCAACCACTTTTTTCCCCCTTTCCCCCTTACTCCCTCCCTTCCCCTCCCTTCCCTTTGACCATTATAGTGTTCCCCTAATCCTCCTATGTACCCCAACCCAACAATACTGTGAACTGGCTTCCTTATATCAGAGGAAACATTCAGTATTTGGATTTTTGAGATTGACTGATTTCACTTAGTATTATATTCTCCAACTTCATCCATTTACCTGCGAATGTCATTATTTTATTCTCTTTTACTGCTGAGTAAAATTCCATTGTGTATATATACCACATTTTCTTTATCCATTCATCTACCGAAGGACATCTAGGTTGGTTCCACAACCTAGCTATTGTGAATTGTGCTGCTATAAATATTGAGGTAGCTGTGTCACTGTAATATGCTGTTTTTAAGTCCTTTGGGAAGAGACCCAGGAGTGGGATGGCTGGGTCATAGGGTGGTTCCATTCCCATTTTCCCAAGAAATCTCCATACTGCTTTCCTTAACGGTTGTACCATTTTGCAGTCCCACCAGCAATGTATGAGTGTGCCTTTTTCCCCACATCCTCTCCAACATTTATTGTTGTTTGTGTTCTTGATAGCTGCCATTCTTACTGGAGTGAAATGAAATCTTAGAGTAGTTTTGATTTGCACTTCCCTAATTGCCAGCGATGTTGAGCATTTTTTCATGTATTTATTGATTAATCATGTATCTTCTTCTGAGAAGTGTCTTTTCAATCCTTTAGCCCATTTATTGATTGGATTATTTGTTTTTTTGGTGTCAAGTTTTTTGAGTTCTTCATATATTCTAGAAATTAGTGCTCTATCCGATGTGCAAGTATTAAATATTTGTTCCCAGTTAGTTGGCTCTCTATTCACCTCACTGATTGTTTCTTTTGCTGAGAAGAAGCTTTTTAGCTTAAATCTATCCCATTCATTAATTCTTGGTATTAATTCTTGCACTACAGGATTCTTGTTAAGGAACTTGGAGCCTAATCCGATATGTTGGAAATTGGAGCTTACTTTTTCTTCTATTAGGTGTATTGTCTCTGGTCTAATTCCTAAGTCCTTGGTCCACTTTGAATTGAATTATGTGCATGGTGAGAGATAAGGTTTAATTTCATTTTGTTATGCTTTCCAGTTTTCCCAGCACCATTTGTTGAAGAGGCTATCCTTTCTCCACTGTACATTTTTGGCGCCTTTGTCTAATATAAGATAGCTGAAATTATACGTATTAGTCTCTGTGTCCTTAATTCTGTACCATTGGTCTACTAGTCTGTTTTGGTGCTAATACCATGCTGTTTTTATTACTATTGCTCTATAGTATAATTTAAAGTCTGGTATGGTGATGCTGCCTGCTTCACTTTTCCTGCTCAGGATTGCTTTAGCTATTCTGGGTCTCTTATTTTTCCAGATGAATTTCATGACTGCTTTTTCTATTTCTTTGAGAAATGTCATTGGGATTTTGATTGGAATTGCATTAAATCTGTATAATGCTTTTGGTAGTATGGACATTTTGACAATATTAATTCTACCTATCCAAGAACAAGGTAATACCACAGTTTCTTTATCCATTCACCTCTTGAAGGGTATCTAGCTTGCTTCCACAGTTTAGCTACTGTGAATTGTACTGCTATAAACATTGATGTGGCTGCATTACTATAGTATGCTGATTTTTGACTCAGCTATCCCACTACTCGGTCTATACCTAAGGGACTTAAAATAAATATAACTTTAAAAACAAACATTAGACTCACTCAAAGATTCAATGTTTTCTCTCATATGCAGAATCTAGACCAAAATAAAGGAAAGGGGAGAGAAGAATAGGATAACATAAAGAGAAAATCAGTAATACAGAAGAAGGAGATCAAGAGACAGTGGAGGGCTGGGGTTGTGGCTCAGAGGAAAGAGTGCTCACCTCGCATGCATGAGGCACTGGGTTCGATCCTCAGCAACACATAAAAATAAAATAAAGGTATTGTGTCCACCTACAACTAAAAAATAAATTTTTTTTTAAAGGAGACAGTGGAGTGATAGGTAAGGGGAGTCAATGAAGACTGGATTCTTTAAAAAATTCCCATTACATACATATATAAATATGCAATAATGAGCTTCATCTTTATGCATAGGTAGAAAGATCCAATCAAATATAAACTAATAGATCAGAGAAAGGAAGTCTAACAGAGTAGAAGCAGAAGAATGGGAGAAGGGAGGGAAGACAGGAAGGAAGAGAAGGAGAGAAAAGGGAGGATCACGAACTAAAATCGAATTCTACACATGTATGAGTTTGTTGGAATGAACCCAACTATAAAGCTCTAACTTAAAAAAGAAGAAAAGAAATCTTGTAAATATGAAAACCTAAAAAAATTAGAATTTACTGCATTAATAGCACAAAAGTCTGATAAAATTCAATAGCCAATTGTGATTTAAGAAAAAGACCCTCAGCAAACTAGCAAGAAAAGGTAAATTCCTTGATTTAATTAATATAGTTGGTCTATGGAAAACAAAAAAAATCATACTTATCAGTAAAACATAAAAACCTTCCCTTTAGGAACAGAAACAAGGTAAGGAGGCCTGTTCCACCACTTCTATTCAACATTTTACTTGAAGTCAATGCAAAAAGGTAAGAAAAAGAAACAAAAGATAAGGAGTGAAAAGGAAGCAGTAAAACAATGCTATGTGCAGACAGGTTTAAATGCAAAGAAAATATTTTTCCATATAATAAATAGTAAGTGAGTTTAGTAAGTCTGGGGTTTAAGATCAATGTACAGAAATGAATGACATTTCTATATACAACAATAAACAGAATTAAAATTAGAGTTAATTTTTTAAAAAATAACATTTATCATAGCATCAAAAACAGCAAACATCTAAGAATAAATCAGACTTCAAAATACTTGCATCTCCCCAGAGTGTAAAGGAAGGGGACCAGGAGGTAAGAGAAAGGGAGGGAGAAGTGTCTGTTCAGTTCCTTGGCCCATTTATTGACTGGGTGGGCCAAGGAACTGAACAGACACTTCTCAGAAGAAGATATGCAATCAGTCAACAAATACATGAAAAAATGTTGAGCATCTCTGGCAATTAGAGAAATGCAAATCAAAACCACTCTAAGATTTCATCTCACACCAGTCAGAATGGCAGCTATTAAGAACACAAACAACAATAAATGTTGGCAAGGATCTGGGGGGAAAGGCACACTCACACATTGCTGGTGGGACTGCAAAATGGTACAGCCAACATGGAAGGCAGTATGGAGATTCCTTGGAAAACTGAGACTGGAACCACCTTATGACCCAGCTATCCCACTCCTTGGCCTATACCCAAAGGACTTAAAAACAGCATACTACAGAGACACAGCCACATCAATGTTTATAGCAGCACAATTCACAATAGCTAAACTGTGGAACCAACCTAGATGCCCTTCAGTAGATGAATGGATAAAGAAAATGGGGTATATAAACACAATGGAGTATTACTCAGCAATAAAAGAGAATAAAATCATGGCATTCGCAGGTAAATGGATGAAGTTGGAGAATATAATGCTAAGTGAGGTTAGCCAATCCCAAAAAGCCAAATGCTTTCTCTGATATAATGAGGCCGATTCACAGTGGGGTTGGGACGGGGATCATAGGAGGATTAGAGGAACACTAGAATGGCCAATGGGGAGGGAGGGGACAAAAGGGTGAAGAAGGAAAAAAAAAAAGATGGTAGAATGAGATGGATATCATTACCCTAAGTGCATGTATGAAGTCACCAATGGTGTGAATGTACTTTGTATACAACCAGAGATATGTAAAAATGTGCTCTATAAGTATAAAATGAAATGTAATGCATTCTGCTATCACTTCTAACAACATAGAATAAAAAATAAATAAATTTTTAAAAAATAACTGAAAAGAAAAAAGAGAAAGGAAGGGAAAGTTGAAAAACTGTGGAATGATACTGGCCAAATTATATTGTTATATTGTGTGCATGTATGAATATGTAAGACTAAATCCTACCATCATGTACAACTAATGCACCAATTTTTTAAAATAAGAAAAAATATTACAGTCTAAGGCATTTTGTTACAGTATCCAAGTAAACTAGGTCAGAACCTTTCCACTTGCTGTTTCTCTGCCTGAAAACCCTTTCCCAGTACATCTGAGTGGCTTGTTTCCAAATGTTCTGGTCTCTATGCTGATGTTACCTTTTGCTATAATTTGAATGTGTCTTGTCCCTTAAAAAAAGAAAAGTTCATATCCCCCAAAACACATATGCTTATTAATTATGAAGCAAAAAATAATAATAATAGTTTTACATATAAGATGGCAATCACCACCTTAAACCAAATAATGAAAAGTTCTGCTTAGTACAGCATACCCCTTCAATTGTATTCCACCAAAAATGTATAATCTGAACATCTCTATGAGGAAATATTAGATAAACCCAAATTGAGAGGCATTATACATAATAACAGGCCTAACTGCTTCAAAAATTTCAAGGCCATGAAACACAAAGAAAGATAAAGAACTGTTCCAGATGACAGAGGACCAAAGCATGTGACAAGTAAATGCAACACATTATCTGGGATTTACCTTTGCTATGAATGCCATATCTAGGACAAACTGTGAACCCTGAGTCTGGTCTGCAGATTTAAAATATAATAGCATTGATAATTGTTACCTATGGTCAGATTGAATAATGATTCTAGTATTTGTTATATATGTTATTCTGTATTTCCTAATAAGGACATACACCCTGAAGTGTTTAGGGGCAAGTAGGCAGTAGGTAAGCTTGCAATTTACACTAAAAATTTTCAGGAAAAATAGCTGTGGGCATAGCTTCTTAGTAGAGCCCTTACCTAGCATGCACAATGCCCTGGGTTTGATGCCTAGTACCACAAAAAAACAAAGTGTAAGTGTATGATGTGAGTGTTTGTATGTATATGGAAAAAGAGAAAGGGATATTTCTTCACCTGGATTTTCTTTATTGGATTTTTGTTTGGTTTTTTTGTTTGTTTGTTTGTTTGCTTGCTTGCTTGCTTGCTATTTAAGAGTTCCTTATATATGCTAGATATTAATCTTCTGTCAAATGAATAGTTTGTAAATATTTTCTCCAATCTGTAGGTTATCTGGTTGGTTGTTTCCTTTACTGTGAAGAAGGTTCTTAGTTTAAGGCAATTTCATTTTTCTAGTTTTACTTTCATTGCCTGTGTTTTTTGGATCTTATCAGAAAGCCTTTGCCTATACCTAAATATTTCTTCTGTTTTCTTCCAGAACTTTACTCACCCTAGTTAGAATGGCTACAATTATAAATTTAAAAAGCAGAATTATATATATAGCTCAGTGGTACAGCATGTATCTTACATGCATGAAGCCCTGGGTTCAACCCCCAACAGCAGAAACACAAACACACACACACACACACACACACACACACACACACACGCTGGCAAGGATCAAGAGAAAGGGAAACTCTAACATGATGCTGGTGGGACTATAAATTAGTAGAATCATTATGGAAAGTATGGAGGTTCCTTAAAACATTGAAAACAGAGCCAGGTGTGGTGGCACATGCCTATAATCTCAGCAGTTTGGGAGGCTGAGGCAGGAGGATCATAAGTTCAAAGCCAGGCTCAGCAACTTAGCAAGACCCTAAGCAATGCAGTGAGAATCTGTCTCTAAATAAAATACAAAAAAAGGGCTGGGGATGTGACTCAGTGGTTAAGTGCCCCTGAGTTCAACCCCTGGTACCAAAAAAAAAAAAAAAAAACTGACAACAGAACTATCATATGATCCAGTCATCCCATGTATTTACAAGGATTTATATATATGAATATGTACTTAATTTACAACAAAAGTAATCAGTATAGAATAATATAAACTTTTCAACAAATGCTGCTAGGAAAGCTGGATATCCATTTGGTGGCGAATTAAATTTGAGCTCAATCTTTTATTATATGCAAAATTACATATAGATGGTTTATAAATCTACATATTTATTATATATTTCAAAGTAACCAGAGAAGAATCTGAAGGTTCCCAACACATAGGAAGTGTAATATTTGAGAAGACTAAAATACTAATTACTCTGATTTGGTCATTATACATTGTACATACAATGAATTATCATAATGTACCCCATAATACAAATATATGTCAATTTACAAAGAAAAAATGTGTATTCTTTTTTCTTAATTTATTTTTTTTAAATATTTTTTGTTATAGATGGACACAATAACTTTATTTTGTTTATTTACTTTTTTTATGTCGTCCTGGGGATTGAACCCAGTGCCTCACGAGTGGTAGGCAAGCACTCTACCACAAGAGCCTGGATTCTTAATTACTACACTACATGGCCTTCCCCAAAAGAATGCGCTTTAACAGAATTTTCAGCTTTTCTTATCATTTATTTGCTGCTATAACTTTCTTATTCAAAATGAGAAAGACTACTTACTCTATACTTTCATAAATTAACTTCTTAGGAAGAATCACATATGAACCAATGCAATTTCCATATTACACAGAATTCACTCCTTTGTTTATGAAAAGAAAGATTGTATTAATTTACATCTTTCCTTCCCTTTTCTCAAGTTGTAAGAGCCTGGCATTTGGTTGGTGCCCAATAAAATTCCAATGAATAAGAGAAAATTTATATATATATTAAATGAAAAACATTATATACATAATGAATCTATATTTAAAGAACAAGTAAAAGTGTGCACTGAAAACTAAGATATAATGAGTTACAAAATGACTTTTACATCACTACACTAGTCCTTCCTCTGCCAATTCCAAGAATTAACAAACAAAACAGCAAATGTCTTTCAACTTCAAACTACAGCAACACCCTCAATCATCAGCAGATAGATTCTTCTTCCTCTGCTCTAACCTCTTTTTTCTTTGCCTCTTAAAGTACAAACTTCTGTGGTGCACTTTAATGTCACATCATATGTTCTATTGGTTTTCTCCAGCCCAATTCTATCACACTCCTAATTCTGGCTTTCAATGTCACCTCATTCCCAACCCTGGTTATTTCAAACTTCCCTTCCAATGCCCAACCCTTCAAATAAAGTCTCTCTAATTCAAGATTTCTCATGTCATTCTTACAAAAGGTCCTTTCACAGCCGGGCGTGGTGGCGCACGCCTGTAATCCCAGCACTTTGGGAGGCTGAGGCAGGAGGATCGCGAGTTCAAAGCCAGCCTCAGCCATGGTGAGGCACTTAGCAACTCAGTGAGGCCCTGTCTCTAATAAAAACCAAAAAAAAGGGCTGGGGATGTGGCCCAGTGGTTGAGTGCCTCTGAGTTCAATCCCTGGTACCAAAAAAAAAAAAAAAAAAAAAAGGTCCTTTCACTGTGAATGCCTGGAAAACAAACTTTGATGAACAATAAGTATAATCAAATTTCTTGGCCCCATCACTAAAATCTTAAGGCAGAAATCTGACTTCTCCCTAAAACACAGCCAACATTTTTGTCCCACTTGTTAAAATAATCACAAATAAAAGTAAAGGTAATTTAACTGTGTTATGAAGGTGAAAAATAAATTTCCATCTCTTCTAAAAATTCTGGAAAATACTAAATGATAATCAAAATGACCATAAATAGATGGATACCATTAACTAAAGAGCTTTGCCTCGTCAAAAATAATTCTTTTAATATCAATCCAAAGTCTATCAAATGATATATCAAAAAAGCCATTTTAGAGGTGGAAACTATCACCTCTATAAAATATTTTATAATGAAAATTAAAAATTTCATCCTGTGTCACCAAAATACAGGACAAGACAAAGAGAGGAATACTGAGAAGTCCCATTTAACAAGTTTACTTCAGGGTCCTAATTTCACCAGTTGAATTACCAGTTTAGTGAACCCAGCCACGAGATCCATGCAATATTCCCATTCAAAATCAAAACAAGACCTTATGCTTGTAGACTGTTCCCCAAAGGACAGAGAAAACTAAAATTTTAGGAGAAAACTAGAAACACTTTAAGGCAAGAGACTAAAGCGATTTGATGGTCTTATTAAACACCATCATTTGTTCTTTTGCTAAAAGCTAAATTCTCAACAAGCAGATTTCAGAGAGGTCCAGGAAAAGTCAGAATCCTTGGTCAAACAGAGAAAATCTGTTTTCAATTTAAGAGATAGTAAATACAAAAATAATGAATATGGGGCAATGAAACAAGGACAGGTGGAAAACAGGCTTAAAAGAGAAGAGGAGAAAGGAAACCTGAATCTAGGGATGGGATATCAGAGCAAGGATGAATAGTCTAGTAACCAAAGCAACAAACCAGGTAAGAATATGTTAAGCTATGTAGCATGGCAAACCAAATGTACAGCAGGCAAAGGGAAATTATAGATTTGTAATACTCATTGCATAAATGGCTAAAGTATAATTCTTTCTACTTTTTATTTTAACCAGTTATAGAGAAAGGATTAAAACAAAAAAAGATTCTGTGGAAGCAGCAGCAATAAGATACCATCATTTTGAGTGTAATAATATTGAGAGAAGGGACAGAAACCAAGATAAATCCAGAACAACATAAAGTACTTTAAGCTGACATAAATAAAGATCATTTATAAATAGTAATTACATTTCAACCCATCACTAACTTCCAACAAAATGCCCCAAAATAACTAAGATTCAGGATACAAAGGAAAATGTTTATTAAAAATTCTATGGAGCCAAAGAACTAAGAAACCAATTCCAGGGCTGGGGTTGTGGCTCAATGGGAGAGTGCTTGCCTAGCATGTGTGAAGCACTGGGTTCAATTTTCAGCACCACATATAAATAAATAAAATAAAGGTCCATTGGCAACTAAAATACATATATTTTTTTAAAAAAAAGAAGCCGGGCGCGGTGGCACACACCTGTAATCCCAGCACTTTGTGAGGCTGAGACAGGAGGATCGCGAGTTCAAAGCCAGCCTCAGCAATGGCGAGGCACTTAGCAACTCAGTGAGACCCTGTCTCTAAATAAAATACTAAAAAGGGCTGGGGATGTGGCCCAGTGGTCCAGTGCCCCTGAGTTCAATCCCCGGTACCACAAAAAAAAAAAAAAAAGAAAGAAAGAAAGAAAGAAACCAATTCCAAAGTTATCTCCATATCCTGCCTGCATTTTACAACACTCACCTCACTTTAATATTTAGAGTAAGGTTACTCAGAATAATTAGTGTCATCCAAACTCCAGCACAGGTCCTCATCTGTCCACGTATGATTTAGGTGACATACCACTCCCCCACCAACACACCATCCTTTTGTCTTATCTTGAACAGAAAGTTTCTCCACGTGACACTAGAGGAAACTCACGCAATCCTGAAAACCTGGAAAGCTGAGTTATGACCAGCAGAGATCAGCATATCATCTCTATGTTGAAGGTGGAGACACTCAAGAGGTAGCAGTCTCACCACACTGCCTGGGTCTAATTCTGTAGGTATATCCTCTGCACTTGCACCTATACTGTGAGCCAATCACAGGAAGAGTCACCATTCCATACACACAATTCACACTCCTCCTACTAGAAAGGTCTCTCCCCTGTTCTTCAGGGCATTTCTATTCACTGCTTCAAAAATTAAGAAAATTTCTCCACATCTGTGATGTTTTCCACCATAACCCTTCTCAGGATTAGGCAGTCCTTCCTCTGCAACTACTTTTAAATTTATATATCACTTGGATATATTGCTTTGTTTTATACTTCGTTGTTTAATTTTAATCTCTTAATGCTTCAGGACAAAAACCATGTCTCGCTTATCCATGAACAGCCCACAACTAATACAGTAATATATATCATGTACTGGAAATTATTAAATATTATTGATTGAACACATAAATAGCAAATGCCCTCTTCAACTGAGGTGGCTAAACAGTTTTAAACAATATAGTCTCAAATTAAAGTTTTTGAGAAAGCAGACATACATCTTATTAGTTTATCCCTATAAGATTTCAAAACTAGCATATACCTTGTCTCTGTAAATAATAAAAATGTTAAAATAAGCTAGAGTAATCTTTTTATATTGCATGTTGTTCTATTTTAATAATGTAATCATTGCCTTTACCCCCAAATTTTAATGAATATAACAGAGTTCCTAAAGTAAAACTAATACATTACAATAAAATGTCAAAAATTAAAGGCAACATCATCAATTAGAATATTTAAATATACAGGTCTTAAAAGTGCAATTTTTTTAAAAGCATTTTTAGTAAGACCTTAATTAGTAAAAAACTCTGAATGGCAGTAGGAATAATTAGGAGAATGATAAGCTTAATGCTCTTAAAGCATTTTTTTTTTCCTCTCAAGGAAACAGAAAAAAGTGAAGGGAGAAATTTGTTAAAGCTATTCCTTATTCACTAAATCAAAATAAAACATATAAACTGAATATCACATAGCAATTAAATAAAATGGTTCATTTACTGCAGAGTTCTCCAGGAACCACAAAAGAGAGAAGAAAATATACTACATTGTACAATATTTGTAAATTGCTTTAGACTTTGACCATTATAAATAAATTATGACCAAAATATTTTTTAAAACTAACAAAAAATAGAATTTATGTCAAGAGACAACTATTTACAAACTTGACTGGTTATTTCATAGCGCTTTTTTGTTGTTGTTGTTGTTGTTGCTGTTGCTGTCTCATTATGCTCCCCAGGCTGGCCCTGAGCTCCTGGACTGCGGCAATCCTCCTGCTTCAGTTTCTCAAGTAGCTGGGACTCCAGGTGTGTGCCACCATGCTAAGCTTGGATATTTTATAATCATTTCCTTTTAATTTTACATTCCAATTTGTTTCAGTTTGCTTGTCATATACATCATGCCACTAACTAACCAAAAACTATCAAGGCAAATGCAAAGGCTCCATTCCTTAATATACTTGAATTCTAAGTAATACACTACTTGCTTGCTTTCCAAACCACTTTAAAATTTATACTTATTTCTAAATTCCACTAAATCAGAATTATAATGTATCGTTGTTCTACATTCCATTAAACAAACTGTTTCCTGTCAAATTTCAGAATGTTTCCCAAGGTCTTAGTCTCCAAATAATCTGATTCCAGAAACTGATAAGCAAAGAATAGTTTTTTTTCCTGTAGTACAGCTTGAGTCAAATAAATACTAAACTAAAAGTAATTGGGGGTGGGATGATTAAGTGTTTCTTCATAAAAATCACAAATTCAACTTTTTAAAAACCTTTTAAAACAGAAAGTCTCATGTTTCAAAGGGTCAACAATATCTGTGTAAAGAACTAGGCCAGAAAACCATATTTTATCCATTTTTGAAATTACAGTCTGATATTTTCCTTCAAGATACACACACACACACACACACACACACACGTAATTGAAAGAATTAAATACTTTTCTTAACCCATCACAGTTGATAAAATCTACAAAGTTCACACTGAGTCATTCTTTTAGTGAGTCTATAACCTATAAATCCCCTGAACCAGCACTGTTCAATATGCACCAAACATATTTGTTATAGCATTGTTAAGTTAAAAACAGGAAACAATCTAAATTCCTATGAGTAAAGAGAATGGTTTAATAAACTATGCTGTGTTTGGACTACAGAACACCATGCAGCAATTAAAAACAGTAAGGTTAATCTTTATCTTAATTATCCCAAACCTGGTCTAAAATTTATTTTAGGAGAAAATAATGTTTAAAAGAGGTAGACAATATATTCACAGTTAAAATTTACGATAGAATTATTTACTAAGTAGACATTTATTGAGCAAACTTTACAACAGGGCAAAGTACTGGTCCCTGAAGACACAAGAATAAAACCTCCTGAAAAAGAAAGACAAGTGTACTGCAATGCACAATGTTTAAAGTGCTGACACAAAGTATGCACTAGGTGGGGGAAAGAGAAGGACAAGGACCAGGACAAAGGACAAAGAATCCATTTTGAACTGAATTATTAAAAGACTAGTAAAATAAAATCTTAAAGCAAGGATTACGCTATACATTTCATGAAAACAAAATAAAACATCACTGTGCTTTACATGTCAGGCCTCAAACTACCTTATAAATTTTACTAATTACTTTTACTAGGAATACATTAGTCAACTCCATTAAAAAGTCACTTTCCATTTCCTTATAAAGGTAGCAATGGTTTTTTACATGGGCCATATTCCCTCAAATAACATTACTAAAGACTAGGCATCGATGTTGTTAATAAAATAACATTAAACACATAACAGAATAAAGCTCGGGACTTGAACTAATTTTAAAAGGAGCGGATTCTTTTTCAAGTCGTATGCATCTCCTGACCTGTATTTGGCAGTCTGTTCCCAGACTGACAACAGATAAGCAGCACAGCTCTCAAGGCAGGAGACCGATCTTTGGCAACACAGGCATCCACCCTAGGTCTGTTATCCCCATACACTGCCCTCAGACAAGCCAAAGAAGGCCTGGAACCTGAGAAGGTATATTTCCAATCTGGACAGTTGCCAAGTCATCTCATGCGAAACATCCAGGGACAAGGGCCAACCCAGCCCCGGAGCTGGAAGCCAAGGCAGCACTACATTCTGTATGTGTTCCTGACCCAGAGGTGACCTATACAGTCTTCTGCACCTTTTACTAGACACAGAAGAATTTGCTCACCCAGTTACTATGCAGACTCTAACCTTACCAGTGGCAAAACAGCAACTACAAACTCCTAGTCCCAGGAGAATCATATTTATTGGAGAGAACTCATTGGTCTACTGGGATGTAACAAAGTACTACATAAACAGTACCTTCTTTACACTGCATAGACAATAACATCAAAGTATAATCATAAAATAATTCCCTATCTAAACTTCCCAAGTTTTAAAGCACTATTTCTCAGAAGTAGGGGAGGAGAGATTAAAAGGTTCAGTGGAAGAATTTCTTTCCTTGATTTTCCTCATTAAGGAAAATTCCTAAGAAACACATCCTGAAATTTCAACTGTTAAGCCACATCTCAAAATGTAGAAGACAATTGCTACATGAAAAGTAAAGCCACATTACTTGAGTGTTTCAGTATTTAAAGAGCTAACAGTTCCATAAACATCACATTATATTCACTCTCTAATAGAGGCAAAAAAGATCCAATGAAGACTAAAAGGATGTCAGCAATTTAGTGATAGAAAGGCTACAATGCTTGAAAAAAAAAAAAAAAGATAAATTTACTCAAGCTATTGGTTATAGAGAGTTTACCAATTATGTAACTTTGTAAAGAGCTACATTTAACATAAATTCACTGAACTAAAATACAAAAATACTAAACTATGATGCTTTTAAATTATATTAAACCTTGGGCTGGGGCTGGGACTCAGTGATAGAACACTTTTCTCACACATATGAGGCACTGGGTTCAATCCTCAGCACCACATAAAAATAAATGAATAAATAAAGACACCATGACCATCTACAAGGAAAAAAAAATATTAACCTTGGAAAAAAAGATACAGAAATCCATAACCATTTTATTATATAAAAAGACAAACATTTATAATATCTGAGATAAGAAAGAAGGGAAGGGAAGGGAAGGGAAGGGGAAATTGCAGATTGAAATGATTTGGGGGCCTCTAAGAAAGTGCTGACATCTCAGTCCCATCCTCCAAGATCTGGGATTAATGAGAGTAGGCTGTATAGCACAGGCATCATCACAACCCTAGAATTCTATTCTCTAACTTCTGACAATGGCAAGTTTAAATTCAATCATTTTCTATTGATACAATAATTATCTGGAAAGTCATTCCAAATTCTAATTTATATTTGAAAAATGAATAAAGGAATGATTTCATGTTGTCTTATACAATTTGGGGGAATTTTTAATTGTTTAGGTTCTCTGTTTGTATAGCTGTTTTTTTCCCTTAAATTTCATTTACAAAAAAATACATTTATCATCTAGAAACCAAACTATGTTTGTCCGCTCTGGTAAAGAACTGACAACTGTATCCTGAGTTAAAATATATATTAATTTCTTTTCTTTTTGTTCATCAATTCTTAGATTGTATACTACACATATGTGAGTATGTATGTGTCTGTATTTTTTGGTAGTACTGGGGATTGAACCAAGGACTTCATGTTAGGCAAACATTAGCTACATCCCCACCCCTGTTTTTTGTTTTGTTTGTTTTGAATTTTGAGACAGGGTCTCACTAAGTTACACAGGCTGGTCTTGAACTTGCTCTCCTCCTGTCTCAGCCTCCAGAATAGCTGGGACTATAGGCGTGAATCCTCATGCCCAGCTATGTATCTACATATTTCTTAAGGAAGGTCATCTATCTATACCATCCAGTCAACACTAAAATGTTCAGTTATTTTTAACCATTAAAAGACAGCTAAATTGTCCATTTGACATCAAATAATTTGTAAATATAAATCAACTGAAAGGTATTTAGCTTTCAATCACACAAACAATAGTTGTTAGAAAATGCCTATAAAACTAAAAGGGTGGTAGTTTAGAAGTTCAAATACTAAGTAGAGTACAATACTTTATACTAATAATCAGTACAAAAAATTATTTCTTGCTATTTTCAAAAGTATTTTTTAAATATTTATTTATTTGCTTTAGTTGTACACAATGCAACGCATTTATGTTTACGTGGTGCTGAGGATAGAACCCGGGCCGCGCACATGCAAGGCGAGCGCTCTACCACTGAGCCACAACCCTAGCCCTTCAAATATATTTTTAATGGAATTGATGTATCTTTATGGCAACTTCTCCATAGCAAAATAATTCATATATTTTATGGTGTAAAGATGGATTAATTATATCTAGGGAGAAACATTCTTTTTGTAAAATAAAGAAAATTTCTTGTATTTAAATTAGAACCCAAAGTAGACCAGAGAAATCCCAAACATCTAAAACTACAGGCAAAAAAAAGACATGCATGCATTTTGCAACAGATATGAACTTAAAAATGCTGATAGTAAAATATTTGGGGAGATAAAATATGATTTACATAAATTCATTTTTTTAAACACACAATTGTTTTTAGTACTGAGAATGGAATCCAGAGACCTGCACACACTAGCCAAACATTTTACCACTGAGCTACATCTTCAACCCAAATCAATTGTTTAAGAATGGCATTTGTAAATAACTTACTTAGAAAAGAATAATATATTACATTTTACAGTTTCTAGTTTACATTAACATGAATGAAATGTTATTATTTCATCAATCCTTTGTACTTTCTACTCAGAATTTAAACTTTTCAGAGTGTCACTTGAAATGTCATACAACACTCAAGAATAAATTGAGAAAAAAAACTATACAAAAATACTGCAGCTAAAACAAATGTCTACAAGGATGCTCCAAATTGGCCAAACTCCTATCGGTAAGGGCCAAGTACTTTCTACTGATTTCAAATTTTCAAATTATTCTGATGCCATCAAAAATGTATAGAAAGCTAAATTATCAGCAAACCTAAGAGAAGGTAGATGAGTCCAGAATCTAACCCAATATATGTAGACATATATCCAAAATACTTTATTTTGTACACTGAGATTTCCAGAAATATAATACCAAATAAATTCAAAGACAACTGTTTTTTATTTGGAACCTTGCCAAAAGGTGTTCATAATTCTGGAAAAATCATGTTACAGAACAATGCTAATCATGGTATTTGAATCGTCAACTTAACACACCTATGCATTAGTCTAATTTGCACCTGCTGCATTCATGATTATTCTACCTAACAATTTTAGCATCTGATCACTTTATTCTTCCTTGTAGTACAGTCGTGCCTGAGTCTTCACATACTAAAACACATAATTTAATAATTTAATTACTATAATTAATAAAGATAAATTAGTAACTTAATAGCTTCCTTGCATGTACTATATTAATTTTTATATATACTTGTGTGTGTATATATTCGTATAAAATACACATATTCAGGTTATATTGTCTATTAACTACAGTACAGTAAAGGGGTACTACAATATAAGTGTTATGAAAAGGAAGCACCAGATCCGATAAATAATGAACTTGCAACATAAAGTACAAAAGAACAAGAGCAAGTCCAGAAACCTCATATTTTTAAAGGAAGAATGAGGATCAATGGAGAAAAAGTATACGGAAAGATAGAAAATACTTTAGGGATCTGGGAATGTAGCTCAGGGATAGTATGCTTGCCTAGGTTGCATAAGGCCTAGGGTTCAATCCCCTGTACTAACAAAATAAAGAGCTTCGGGAGACAGGACTATGCAACAAAAGGAGGCTGTCAAAACATCATCAAATGGTTCAGAAGAAGACAGAAACAACTAAAAATAAGTCAGTGGATTTGGAATGGGAACAGCACTGGTAATCTTTTTTTTTTAAATATTTATTTATTTACCGTAGTTGTACACAATGCAATGCATTTATGTTTATGTGGTGCTGAGGATCGAACCTGGGCCGCCCAAGTGCGAGGTGAGCGCTCTGCCACTGAGCCACAACCCCAGCCCCACTGGTAATCTTAATTGTTTTAGTGTAGTTACTGAAGAAGGAATGGTGTTCAGTGTATAAAGAGTGAACAAAGAAAAACCAGAAACAGTCAATACAGCCTTCTCTTTTCATAAATTTAGAGTAAGAGGTTGAGAGATAAGACAGTGGAACAAGAAAGAAGGCAGTATATCAAAAGGAGGTGTTTTTGTTTGTTTCTAATTTTTGTTGTTTAGGCTAGAAAAGACTTCTGACAAGCTTATTTCAAACTTAGTTTAAATATCAAGTCCTCACTTCATGATACATGCTTAATTATAATTTTAAGAAATACTTTCTTACAAATATTTACAAGTGTGAAATTATATGATATCGGGAATTTGATTCAAAATCACCCACAGGTAGGAGAAATAATCATTTAAAAAAAAAAAAAAAAACTTCAACAAGTTCAGCTTGAATTGACACTGGATGATGAGAACATAGTGGTTCATATGTTCTCCTTCCCTTTTCTGAATATGCTTAAAACTTTCCACAATAAAATGATTTTTTAAAGGAATTCTCTCTAGAGGCTAAGGATGTAGTTCAGAGATACAGTACTTATCAAGTATGCATGAGACCCTAGGTTCAATCCCCAGCACAGGGGGGGGAAAAAAGACAAGAAAATAAATTCTTTCTAAAAAATACTCAGTGAGGGGTTGGATGTATAGTTCAGTGGTTGAGTGTATGTTAAGCTTTGGCAAAACCCTGGGTTCAATCCCCAACATCTCCAAAAAAATCTCAATTATTTCACCTTTTTGTATAATCATATGCTAGTCTCTTAAATGTCAGACTGATGAGACTTATTTTTAACAGGGTATATTTTGAGGGTTTTAAAGTAATGTTTATGCACTAAATGCCCAATTACCTCATTTTCTCACTTAATCTTCCATCTGATCACAGCAAACAATTTCACATCAACTGGATGAACAAAAAGAGGTAAAAAATATATATACTAATAATAAAACCTAATCCTATAGTTTTGGGGAGAAGAGTTCAAAAATCTCTCCCCTGAAGAATTTTGACAGCATCCACATTATATCACAAAAAGAAATGCTTAGGGCTGGGGTGTGGCTTAGTGGCAGAGCGCTTGCCTTGCACATGTGAGGCACTGGGTTCAATCCTCAGCACCACATAAAAATGAATAAAAACAAAATAAAGATTAAAAAAAAAGAAATGCTTATTTTCTAGTCACAGTTTTATGTAACATGTATCTGAAATTACCTCTAATTTTTTTAGCTTCACAATACTTACAGAAAAAAAATGAACTCTGAACTAACAGTCACGTGAATTTTCTTTCAGTTCTGCCACTACTTCAAGCTGTATGACCCCCATCGAGCCTTCTAACCTCTCTAAAACCAGTCTGCCTCACCTTCTTAGTAAGGAATTAGAATTATTTTAACTCCCAGGGTAACATTTAATTCTAATATTTGAGGCTTTTACACATCTAGCAAACATGAAACCTGAACATATTCACAACTCAAGTGTACAATTACTTAGTCCAGCAGTTCTCTCCAAGTAAAATCTGGAGGTCTCTTGATACGCTTCCAGACTCAACAAGGTCAAAACTGCTTTCATAACAATGCTAGGATATCTGCCTTTTCCACTGTGGTTATATCTGCACTCACAATATAGAAGCAATGATGGGTAAAACTTCCAGAGCTTTTGCTAGTATTAAGCAAATGACACCAAACTAAACCAATACTCACTGCACTTAAAGTAAAAACAAATGCTGCTTCGTTTAAGAATGCCCTAGCCAGGCGTGGTTACAGACACCTATAATCCCAGCACTTGGGAGGCTGAGGCTGGAGGATCATGAGTTCAAAGCCAACCTCAGCAATGGCGAGGCACTTAGCAACTCAGTGAGACCCTGTCTCTAATAAAATACAAAAAAGGGCTGGGGATGTGGCCCAGTGGTCGAGTGCCCCTGAGTTCAATCGCAGGTACCAAAAAAAAAAAAAAAAAGAATGCCCTCGAAGAAGCAGTAAACAGTACTGTTATTACATCTTGATCCCTGAATATATATATTTTATTAATTGTGTATGATAAAATAGGAAGTGTGCATAAAGCACTTCTGAAAAGAATGATTATTGCCTCATGGAAAATAACTGCACTAATGTTTTTTACATTTTTTTTTTAGTTGTAGATGGACACAATACCTTTATTTTATTTATTTTTATGTGATGCTGAGAATTGAACTCAGTGCCTCACACATGCTAGGCAAGCATTCTATACTGAGCTACAACCCCAGGCCTGCAATAATGTTTTGAGTTGTAATCTTTACTTCACCCTGCCCCCCAAAAGTACCATTTTAACAGGAAAGAACAACTGATAAACCGTGGCAATTCAACCTTGAGTATCTGGCAAACTTGGGTGTTTTTTTTTTTTTTTTTCCATTATTGTTCTTGCTCTTTGAGTGAAGCCTGTTACTTCAAGAAAAGCAGCTGACTATACTTGTTGGCAATGATAACATTCAAGCTTTTAAGAGAAAAGTACAAAAGTAGAACTTGATATACCAACAGTTTTCCAATACTTAAAGATGTTTCTAAATAGATTGGAATATGATTTTTTAATGTTAAATAAACTTGGAAGAACTGCATAACTTGGAGAAACACTATGTTCCAAAATGACCAATATATCATGCTATAAAATCATGCATGGGTAAAAGATTCATTCAAAGTGCAAAATGGACCAATGGACTGTAATATAACAGAGTACAAAAAGTGCACTGATACTGTTTAAGATTTCCCCTGGGAACTTTAAGAAATTACTACTTGCTGAGTTTGGGTGAAGGATCAAAGAAGAATACCACAGTTATCTAAAGAGGTCAAATAAATACTTCTCATTTTCCCAAAAACATTATCTGTGTGAAACCATATTTTCTTCACATACAAAACTTCAACCAAAACAACATGTTGCATCAAACTGAAAGCATAAAGAAATATGACATGGGGCTGGGGTTGTGGCTCAGCGGTAGAGCGCTCGCCTCGCACGTGCGCAGCCCAGGTTTGATCCTCAGCACCACGTAAACATAAATGCATTGTATTGTGTACAACTAAAGCAAATAAATAAATATTAAAAAAAAACAAGAACAAAACACCTAAAAAAAAAAAGAAATATGACATTTCATCTGTCTTCTACCACGTTATACAATAAATGGATTCACTAAAATGTAAAATAATGCCACTCTTCTTACTAATTTTTTTGGAAAAGTCATTTTCTTAAAATGTTTCTGTTAATATGCCATGCACTTATTAGTGATATTTTAATGAGTTAAGTAACTTTTAAATGTAATTTCTAATACAGTAAATATTCATAGATAGAACCCACATCAACAAAATCTTTATGAAATCCTCAATAATTTTTGAAAGTGTAAAAAAAAAAAAAAAAAAAAGAGTCCAAAGACCTGATATCCACTAATTTATATAAAACCTTACAAAGCTAGCTAGGCACTTCACATCCTGTCATTAATAATCTCATTAGACTAAGAGAGAGTGAAGGATAACACATACATTACATATTTTGTAATGTACATTATAATATAGGTATATTTCCAAATGGTAAGTTTGGAAAGGCTACTTAAGAGTTAATTCAAGGGCTGGGATTGTGGCTCAGTGGCAGAGTGCTTGCCTCACACATGTGAGGCACTGGATTCAATCCTCAGCACCACGTAAAAATAAATATAAAATAAAATAAAGGTATTGTGTCCATCTACAACTAAAAAAATATTAAAAAGAAAAAGTTAATTCAAGCAGGTCCTGAAAGATGGGTAAGACTGACTCATTCCAAACAAAATGTCTGCTTGAACAAGAGAAAGGAGAAGAATGGGCACATGTTTAGGGAACAGATCACTGAGGATAGAGCATAAAACAGCAGAGTTATGAAGAATGTTGTGGTAGAAAAATGGACAATGTGAGGTTACAAAAGGTTTTACATTTCACAAGATTCTGGATTTTATAACATATTTATTAAAGGGCTAAAGGGAATTCTTATTGAGAAGAAGAATATTACAGTCAGTTCTGCTTGGAAATATAATCTTATTGGCAATGCACAGGATAGACTGTACATTGAGAAAGACAGTCAAATACAGGGAGATGCCAAGTGAAGGAAAAGTAATGAGGTCTGCACTCTGTGAGCATACAAAATGAAGAGGACTCTACCAGATGCAGAACAGGGTTAGGCAACTGACACAATCTACCAAATAAAGAAGGGAAAGGTAAATGCAGGTTCTGAGCAGAAACCCTCGAGTGCAACAGCAGTTTTCTGCAGGAAGCAAAAGATGCATTTCTGACGATTACTGTGGTGGAATATATGAAGTTTCAAGGTGTCGATTTGGAAATGTTGGTCAAGATGATACAGAAAGGAATTCTGGGAAAATCTACACAAAGATGAGGTTTGAAACATGGGACTGATATAATGATCAAAAATAGAACAGAGTGAGTAGAGCAACAATGTCAAGTACAGGATTGTATAAGTGCATGAACAGCAAAGGCATGGGCAGAGGAAAATAAATAGCAAAAACAGAAGAGGAAAAGTCAGAGACCTGCAGGAGTTCAGGAACACAGAAGTTAGAAGGAAAGAGTTAAGGAGAATTAGTTGGTCGACAGCTGAGTAAGTTGGAAAAGAAAAGTGATCTAAACAAGGCCACTGGGTCTATTAATTAGGAGTTTACAGAGTAGTCATTGTTAAGTGTTCAGGGACAGAACACAGATTCAATGAATCTGGGATCAAGGCCTCGTTAGCATATTAGGTACAGAAAATATTTCATCCAGGGCTACACGAAAATGTTTTCTAAATAACAGTTGTCTTTTTCAACTGTAACAATTTCTATATAAATTATCTCTAAAATTTCTCTATTTTCAGAACATTTATTTCAGTCACATAAAACACTGATTTTAGCACAACCATAACACTAGCATTTGCCTCATCAATTTTGCAACACAAAGAGAATTTACTATTATGCTGAACCTCCACCTACTGCTTCAAAGGATAATATCCTACTGTAGGTAAACCTACTAAAATATATTTTAGTGAAAGTTCAACAAATGAAATTTATTTAAGGAAAAAAACTATTACCAAATTCTTTTTTGTTACACAAAAAAAACTGTGAAAATATATATATTTTCCCATCATAATGTACAAGTATAATGCACCATTAAAAATATGGAAAAAACAAAAAGTATAATCTAGAAAACAATCATGTATTTTACAAAAAAAAAAAATTCTTTCCCTTACAAAAGAAATCATCAGGGCTGGGGATATAGCTCAGTTGGTAAAGTGCTTGCCTTGCATGCACAAGGCCTTGGGTTCAATCCCCAGCACAACAACAACAAAAAAAGAAAGAAAGAAAGAAAGAAATCATCATCATTAGGGTCCTTTAATAAATATGGGAAGCTTTCCCAGAATAGTAAAATATTATAATTCAATTCATTTTTTAACTTACACACAAAACTTCACATGAATAGTTTTGCTGGAAGAACACAGACCAAGCAGGTCATTAAAATGGGTGCTTGTAAGGAATGGCTTGGAATCTGCATGTCCAGGGGGCTCTGCTCCCGTGTCACCTGCAGGGGAGTCTGGTGCCCTGGGTAAAGCAGGAATCTGAGAGCATTCTAGACCCAAAAGGAAAGCAGAATCACAGAGCAGCTGTCTACCTAGGATCTGAAAGCGGGCAACAACCATGTGAGGGCCACGTTTTCATCATCCTTTTTATAGATACATAAAGACAAGAACAGATTAATACTTGAGAAATTTTTCAAAATTCTAAGTCTTAAACATCCTCACCAAAAAAAGGGAATTTGATTCTAAATTAGGCAAAGACTCTGGAGTCAGATCACCTGAAGGCATCTTTCAGCTCTGTGTTTCACTACTTCTGTCACCATGGCAAGTTACTTAGACCTCCGCCATCTCCACTGTTAAATGGGAACATGAAAATAGTCACCTCACATGATCAGTGTGAGAATCAAAGGAGAAAATGAAAGCAAGACACTCAAGTGGTGGCATATCACTGACCCTCAAGAATAGTTAGAAGTGTACTTAGATAACATTAGATCATTCATTCAATCTAGCATTACAATATACTGCCACTACTATTATGATTTAGATGTGAGGTGTCCCCCAAAAGCTCACATGTGAGACAATGCAAGAAGGTTCAGAGGAGAAATGATTAGGTTGAAAGAGTCTTAACCCAGTGAATTAATGCCTGGTGGGATTAACTGAATGGTAACTAAAGTACTAGGGTGTGGCTATAGCAAGGGGTTCATTGGGGGAATGGCCTTGGGATATATATTTTGTATCTGGAGAGTGGAGTCTCTCTGCTTCCTACTCATCATCTGAGTTGCTTCCCTGTGCCACGCTCTTCTGCCATGATGTGCTGCCTCACCTCAAGCCCTGAGGAAAGGAGCCTGCTGTCTATGGATTGAGACCTCTGAAACCGTGAGCCCTCAAATTTTTCCTCCTGTTCTGGTAGGGGTCCTTTAGTCACAGCAGCAAAAAAGATGACTAAAATAACCACAAACTCATTTGACATAAACTTTCAGTGTTCAACCATGTGACTTAATTGTCTGTGTACCCTGAAACTAATCTAGGAATCTAATGCTCCCCTGCTTACATATGAAATAAATTTTGTGTATTCTTTTTCCTGTTTAAAAAAATAGATACTAATCTATGTTAAGGTTATATACAAAACACTTGGATCCTAGAGAACAGAACCAAAGTCCATGACATTCTGGACCAGTTCCAGAAACACACCTTTAATAAATACTAGCCCATTTTCTGCTGAACTAATATCACTGTATACAACCACTGGGCTATCTTTATCTTTGTTAGAGACTCATTAAAATAGTTAAATTCTCAGCAACTTAGCAAGGCCCTAAGCAATTTAGCAATACCTTGTCTCGAAAAAATAAAAAAAAGAGCTGGAGATGTGGCTCAGTGGTTAAGCACCCCTGGGTTCAATCATCAGTGGTGGCGCACACCTATAATCCCAGCGGTTTGGGAGGCTGAGACAGGAAGATCTCAAGTTCAAAGCCAGCCTCAGCAACAGTGAGGCACTAAGTAACTCAGTGAGACCCTGTCTCTAAATAAAATACAAAACAGGGCTGGGGATGTGGCTCAGTGGCCAAGTGCCTCTGGGTTCAATCCCTGGTACCCACCCCCCAAAACTAAATATATCATAAAATTAAATGGCTAAATTAGACAACTAGTTTATAAATTTCTAACTTATGCGCCTCCCTTCCAAAACAGAAACTTATCAGTAAAATTTATCACTATTAAGCCAGGCACAGTGGCACACACCTATAATCCCAGCACTTGGGAGGCTGAGGCAAGATGATCACGAGTTCAAAGCCAGCCTCAGCAATGGTGAGGCACTTAACAACTCAGTGAGACCCTGTCTCATAAAATACAAAAAAGGGCTGGGGATGTGGTCCAGTGGTCAAGTGCCCCTGAGTTCAATCCTCAGTACAAAAAAAAAAAACACTATTAAATATAAAATTCTGATTGAAATAAATATTTTTTTTACCAGTGTCTAAAACACCTGTAGTAGTCAGTCATGGTGATACATGCCTATAATCCCAAGAGACTGGGGAGCCTGAGGCAAGAGGCAAATTCAAGGCCAACCTTGGCAACTTACTGAGATCTTGTCTCAAAATTTAAAAATTTAAAAAAAAAAAAAAAGGACAGGGAATGCAGGCCAGTGGCCAATGCCAATAAATAAATAAACAAACCACGAAAACTGCAGTGACATCTAATTGTATGGTCAAACTCATTCAGTTTCCCTCCTCCTTTCTCTTCCTCATAACACCTAACAGAAAATCTTCCTTAAATTAACATAAACCTCCTCAATTAGCCATTTGAGCACGCGGTAACAAATTTTATACTTTCCATTCTCCATCATTTCAGTGGCCAACATAAGCCATGGCTTTGTTTGAAATATCAAGCACCATCATAACAGATAAATAAATCATCTTGCTCTTTTAATCTTGAAGATCAACAATGAACAGGAAAAGCAGAAAAAACTAATACATTCCTCTTCAAAACATGCATAATTCTTTGTTCTTTCCCCAAATACCAAAACCAAAAGGAAAAGAAACAGCAAATCATGCCCACAAGCCAAAACACAGCTGGTTCATCTAATTTTAGAAAAAAAATAACAAGGAAGAGGAGAAAAATTCTCTCTGGAATAACACAGTCCTCAAATCAGGGAAATTCAAAGAACACAATACAGAAAAACCAACAACCTCAATTCTCTCCTGAGTGGTACTAATTATATCAGTATCAAATCAAAATAAAATGCTTTTAGAATATCCCACAAAAATCTGAATCTCCCCTTTAAAAAGTAAATAAAAATCCCACTTACACAGAAAATATCAAAGTATGTAATACAAGGACAGGTATTATTTGGTTGATTCCCAACCTGTTTCTCATTTTCACCATACTCTTTTTTTCTTTTTAATTAGTGCATTATAATTATACATAATAGAATTCATTGTTACATTTTTGCACATGCATATAATATAACAATATAATTTGGTCAATTTCATTCCCCAGAACCTCCCCTTTCCCTTTCCTCCTTTCACCCTCTGGTTCCCTTATTCTATTCTCTACTGGTCTCCCTTCTATTTTCATGAGATACCATACTCTTTTTTAAAAGACAAGCTGAGAAACATGTATTCTTTAAAATCTCAATTATAAAATTTACAACCAGAGTTATCCTTTATTTTCATACTAAATTCTCATAGCCAGATGTTTATTTAATTTGCTCGACCCTTAATTTGCAATAGGGCTCTGTAGGAACCAGTTCTTTTTTTTTAATATTTATTTATTTGCTTTAGTTGTACACAATGCGTTCATTTTTACGTGGTGCTGAGGATGGAACCCCAGCCACACATGAGCGAGCGCTCTACCGCTAAGCCACAAACCCAGCCCCAAGGGAACCAGTTCTTGTACTTCTTTTTTCCTGACACCTACAAAAAAAGCAGAAATATATATGCATATAATCTAATTGTTTTAGGGAAAGTACCACTTATATAATAGCATCCTTCATACTATCTCTTTAAGGAAATAAACACTCTACTAAGTAATCAATCCAAAACAATGAACATGAACTTTTCACCAGCATTAGTATTAACTAGGGGGCTGGGAATGTAGATCAGTGGTAAAGTATATGATTAACATGTGTGAGCCCTGGATTCAATCCCCAGCATCAAAAAAAAGGTAAGGGGCTGGGGTTGTAGCTCAGTGGTAGAGCACTTGCCTAGCATCTGTGAGGCACTGGGTTCAATTCTCAGTACCACATAAAAATAAATAAATAAAAAGTTATTAGAAAAAGTTAAATGCTTTTAAAAAAAAAAAAGGTAAAATTGGCATTTGCAGAAGACAGCTGAATAAAGAAATTGCAACAGATTTAGATTTATATAGAAATTTAATGTGTCCTCAAAAAACTTGGGGAGGACAAACAATTATTTCAGAAGTCTTACTCCTATTAACTTATTACATCAACACTATGTTTTAGTTTTTTTTTTTAATATTTTTATTTATTTGCTTTTAGTTGTACACAATGCGTTTTATTCAATGTGTTTTATTTGTACGTGGTGCTGAGGATCGAACCCGGGTCACCCACGTGCTAGGCGAGCGCTCCACCGCTGAGCCACAATCCCAGCCCTGTTTTGGTATTTCTGTTATCAAAACTATCCTGGTGAATAGGAGGTATAAATTCCAGAATGCAAATAACTTTCTTGTCAATTTTTTTAAAAATTAGTCATTAAAAAAAATTAACGCTGGGCGCGGTGGCACACGCCTGTAATCCCAGCACTTGGGAGGCTGAGGCAGGAGGATCGAGAGTTCAAAGCCAGCCTCAGCAATGGCGAGGCACTTAGCAACTCAGTGAGACCCTGTCTCTAAATAAAAAAAATACAAAAAAGGGCTGGGGATGTGGCCCAGTGGTCGAGTGCCCCTGAGTTCAATCCCCGGTACCAAAAAAAAAAAAAAAAAAAAAAAAAATTTAACAAAAACCATTTATTCTATTAAAGAAAATAGAATAAAATTTTCTTTATTTCTAACAAAGAAAAGTTCAGAAAACCTCAAGGTATGATGATATATAAATACCAATGCTTTATGTTAACAGACCTAGATTGTTTCTCATTGGGTCATGTGGATCACTAAAAGTTCTTAAAAACAATTGGTCACTTGAGAAAGTGGATAAACTATTTTCTAAAAGCAAGTATGTGACAAGTAGTCCCAAGCATCTCACAGATGTATCACAATGCTAAAAGAGATTTAAAATGTACCAAGGAAATGCTACAGATTCCCAAAGGTCCTTATTAAGTGATCCTCCATTTGCTTCACTGCATCTTCTACCCTGCTTTTACCCTGGGAAGAAGAGCATGTCATCACATGGACTCCTCAGCTGGGTTTCAGTGATTGCAGTCACTGGTCAAGTCCTCAAAGAGGGAGAAAAGAGGTCAAGGAACCTCCCCCTGCTTCCTGAATGCCTCTAAGCCACAGCTCCCACAGGTCCTCCTCCACAAGGCCAACTCTCAGTTCTGCTTATCTCTGGAGAATTAATGACTTCTTGCTGTTGTTAGTCGCCAGGTGCTCTGACACTTGTTTATTCCCAGACCTCTGCAAAGAGTCTCTTCACTTGAACCCTCAAGTAAGAAATCTCTTTCCTGATACAACTAAATACCAAATCTGTTTATTCAACAATATACTATCTTAAAAATTTCAATTAAAAAGTTTTTTAAAAGTTCTTAAGATCTATATAACCATAAATTTACATGTTACTGATATTTGTATATTTTATTAAATATAAGTAACTCACTTCCAAACTAAGCTGGTTAATAAGCTGTGAACAATCATTATCATTTAATTTAGGTAAAATTTAACACAGTGCTGTCCTCTCAATATAATTGCTATAAACCCCAAATAAGTTTTAAAAAAAAAAATCAATGAAGAGATTCTGGTAACTAATATTTCACTTCCTTCTACCAGACACTGCCTAGTTAACCCAAGAGATTTGTTGTTATTGTTGAAGTCCTCCTTAAGCACACAGAAGGAATAAAAGGTTTAAGCCAGTGGTTCTCAAATTTTGGTATGCATATAAATCAACAGGGAAGCTTGTTAAATGTTAATACACAGGCCACACCCACACCTTCCTATGTTTCTACCAGCTCCCCAAGTAATTTTGATATAAACCTAAATTTCAGAAGTACTTAACAATGACTAACTTCAAGATTCTCTAATATATTATTGTTGTTATCTTTTCTTTTGGATGAAAACTTCACATTAAACATGGCAAAAAAAACAACAATACGGGGCATTCTGAACCCTTTTTGGTCTAGACTGCTGCCAATTCTAGAATCACAAAGACAAGCAATTCAAAACTGAAAAGAAAAAAAAAACACACACAGTAACAACAATAATGTACAATAACAACTATGTGCAAGGCAGTGTGATATATGCCCAACACGTAGTAATATCTAATTCAATCCTCCGAAGAACCACAGTAGATAGTTGCCTCCATTTTACAGATGAGAAAACTGAAGCCCAGAGAAACTAATAATTAAATTTGACCAACTTAATAAGTGGCAAAAATCAAGACCCCTTAGGTATGCCTATCCTCTTACCTATGAACCAGACACCTGTGCTTTAATGCAACTCTGGAGCCCCAGGACTGTCCTCAGCAAGCCTGGGGACCAAGCATGCTCCTGTCAAACCCCCTCCAATTCCCACCATTCATCCAGCAAGTTCTCAGGACTCACCCCACCTCTCAGTCCTTCACCAAAGCTTTCCACTTATAAGATCTGTCTCACGTAGTAGAATGCCAGAAGTCTGTGCTGAGTTTTTCCCCCATGAGTATCTACTGCATACTAAGTACCAGGAGGGATTTGAATTCCAGTGATAACAAGTGCTGGCTATGATCTTGAAAATTTAACATCTCTGCCTAAATTTCCTAATCTGTAAAACAAGAGTCAAAATGCCAACCTCAGTGAGGTGACTTAGTAATTAAATGAGCTAATATACATAAGGTAATTGCTTGGCACTATATCTGACACATAGCAAAAACTCAATAAACAATAGATACTATTAAAATTATACTTTGCCAACCCTTTCTTACCCTTACAACATCAACCCAAGCCCGAGGTCCCATTTATTTACTCTTAGCCTTGTTTCCTGAAACTGTGATAAATAATGAAATATACTTATTTATCAGAAGCAGGATGGTGACAATGCTATAATCCAATGGGGGCATCTACAGCAGACAGCAGGCAAGAAGAATATTTTAGAGCAAATAAGTCTTTCAACAGCCGTCAAACTATACCACTTTGACAACTATTTCTCAATTTTAGGGTCAGCCCTGTTGATTACATACCAGTATGAAGAGTCTATAATTAACTTAATTCAAAACAACAATAAAATGTCACTCGGCATAAGGACTTGGTCTTAATCACTGTATCCCCAGCACTCAGAACAGTGCCTGGCCTCTGGCAGATAGATATTTAAATATGTTTTAAATGAATGAAGGAATAAAATATCCATTGTAGACACAACTGAACTCTTAAGTGAGTCCTTACAAAAACTCATAATCAGCAGATCAATTCCAATATGCCAAGTAATAAAAGTTGTGTTCTTAAAATTTACCCAGAACATTTTTCTCCTTTTGTAATTGATTTTCTTGAAAAATGCTTTAACTAGAAAAGCTAATTACCAACCTCAGTCCATCAGTCTACTAAAAACATTAAAGTAGGGTCTGGGGTTGTATCTCAGTGGTAAAATGCTTGCCTAGGCACTGGGTTCTATCCTTAGCACCACATAAAAATAAATAAATAAAATAAAGGTATTATATTCATCTACAACTAAAAATATTTTTTAAATTAAAGTAGTTCCATAAATGATGTGTCATGCCCATCTCCTACCTTCCATTAAAAACAAACCTGTAACAAAATTTAGTGATTCTGATTTTTTAGAACTTCTTGAACTATCTGAATTAAAGCCACAAAATGAAATAAGTCACTGCTAAAAGACTAATCCTAACTAACATAGGAAGTAGAGAAGTATGGGGGAGAGCCTACTACTTTGGCAGAAAGAGGTTCTATTCTCAGAGATGGATCAAAGTGGCTATATGACCTTCAGCAAGTTTAATTTTAAGTAATGTTTAATGTTTTGAGTCTCCATTTTCTCATCTGTAGAACAGGAATAAATTTATTACATCTACTTAATCAAGTTGTTTTAAGGACCAAGTATACATAAAATGATTTCTAAAACAATAAAATGTCATACAATATAAAGGTATTAACTTTTGGCATAAACAATTTCAAGTTTTAAACTTTTTTTTTTTTTTTTCGAGATCTGCCAGGGCAGGGAGGAACTCATAGTCATTTATGAAGCACAGTGGGCTATCACTAAATATTTGTTGAAAAAGATGCTCATCCACATATATTAGAAGTCAGAATTCTGCTACACAAAATATCTCACCCTGTAAACATTAGTCAACTGGCTGCTTTCAAATAAAATAACAGGTAACAACATACACAAAAGATACCTGTGTTTTTGTCAGGAGTTTCCTTTGTGCACATTACTCAGCATGAATGTTAATATTCACCCTGTGTGAATATACATGGAAGGAATGTGCTTAATGTGCTTTAATGTTTTGGTTTCATCTGACACATGCTTTCTGCACAGAAAACTACTTCCTCTCTTAATAAGAGCAAGATTTCTAAGGATGCCTGATTTCTTCTTTGGGTTTTACTTCCTAGGTTTCAGAACTCACAGGGGAAAAAAAAATTTTCTCAAACCATTATGTCATTCTTATACTGAACAAAAAGAAAAAAACTTCAGTTTGGAAAACCATAACATAAAGATATGCTAATACTTAGGTCTAACACTTGTGTTTTCATATTATTGCCAATACATTAAAATTCATCAAATAAAAGCACAACTGTCTATTTATTTATTTGGTGCTGGGGATCTAACCCAGGACCTTGCCTTGTACATGCTAGGCAAGTGCTCTACCATCAAGCTACATCCAAAACTGTCTTAAATGGCAAAGATCCTCATACCTCTGAACATTATATAATGCCTCAAAAATAGAATTTAAGCTTATGTACTCTCATTCTTAATTATCTACACCCAAAACAAAGTAAATATCAGTGTCATAGATTATCTATTAATAATTTACGTTAAGCCATTGGATAACAGTTTTGTATTTACATTTGAATTAGTATCCTGAGAAGCAAAATTCCTAATAGTTCAAACAATGAGACAACCTGAAGAAGTAGCCACCAAACTCAGCAGTCCATTTTTTCTGTTCATTTATCTAGCTACATTCTACTGCTGCAAAGTATGGCTCCAAATTTGTTACAAAAGAGGGGCTTTATGTGCTCAATTTTAGGGCTCAAATAATATTCCTGAAGTAAACAGGGACAATGAAAATGATTTGTCCTAGGAGTATATACAGGTGATGATTTAATCAAGACCTTAAAACAGATTTTCCCCTAAAATTAGCACAAATTATGTAGTTTTAAATTATGTAGTATTTACAAGATAGCTGCTACATTTATGAGCAACTACCTATCTCATTTGAGGACAATTTTAAAGTTCCATCCTAACCAAGAACATTATACTATTCATTTTAGCTATAATGAAATCCAGTGTTTGATTACAGCCTAATTCTCATTCCCATAAGCTGGTCAAAATAAAAAGCACATAATATGTATGACATTCTAGAACTAGACAAGAGATGATAAGGCAGCATCCTGTCACTGTTCAAGGCTGTCACCTTGAGAACTAAGAAACAGACAGAATTCTAAATTAGTTCCAGAACCACATTCATAGCCTGTCACATCTACTCCTGGGTGACTTCTTCAAACCTCCATACCAGTTCTGCAGGTTTGTTTCAACAGTTCACCAAGTGATCTGAAATCAAGGCAGCCTGTTCTGGTGGATTGTCACAATCAGAAGACTGAATAATAAGAATCCAAACTTTGCCCCTCTGGAGCTACAT